>JBBBDQ010001034.1:1315000-1430000 GCA_037127315.1 Ascarosepion bandense | reverse complement strand
GAGGCATGCCCATTTAATACCACCTTTAATGTGCGGTTAGAGAGGAAGGACTGGATGAGGTCAAACAGATGTCCAGTTATCCCATAGCTCCGCAGCATGCCAGACCCTGTCGAATGCTTTGGAGATATCCAAGGCAACGGTTCGGGCTTCACCATTCTTGTCGAGTGCCTGGTATATGTACTCGGTAATGGTCGTTAGCATATCAGCAGTAGACCTGGTGAAGCGAAACCCATACTGTTTGTCAGAGAGAAGCCCGTTGGTCATAAGGTGCTGAATCACCTCGGCGTTGATAATGGCTTCGAAAACTTTGCCAAAGATTGGAAGGAGACTAATAGGACGGTAATTGGCGGGGTCTGAGGGTTCGCCAGAATTCTTAAATATAGGTACTACGCAGGAGGACTTCCAACAGGCAGGAAAGCAGGAAGCAGATAGGCAGAGGTTATAGAGTTTAGAGAGGACAGAGGAGAGTTCTGGGGCACATTTCTTCGGTACTATGACTGGGATTCTGTCACCGCCGCTCGCTTTGTGTGGGTCAAGTTGCGCAATTATCTTGGCGACCAGCGAGGGTGAAATGTGGACGTTATTTAGTGGAGCCTTAGTTCTGGGTGGGAAGTCTGGTGTAGGTATTCCTAACGAGTCCAGTGTCGAATTGGTTGAGAATTTACGGGCAAAGCATTCAGCCTTGTCGGCTGGGGAGGTGAGAACTTCAAATTCATTGATTAGTGGGGGTAATGAAGTCTTGTTCCTGCTGAGCACGCTTTTGCAGAGACGCCAGTAATCTTTGGAGCCAAACTTAGAGGATGCTATGCGTTGCCTAATTCTGGTAGCAAACGCCCTCTTGGCTTCGTTCAGTACTTTTTTACACTTGTTCCGTGCTGAGGTGAAAAGGCGCCTGTTTTGGTTCGACGAGCAGCTTCGATAGAGCCGGAAGAAATGGTTCCGGTGGGCAATAACGGCCGAGCAAGCGGGTGAGAACCAGGGGGACGAATTAGGTTTTAGTTGGAATTTTCTGGCAGGGATAAAAGCATCGATGCCAGCCTTAACCCAAGAGGAGATTTCGGAGGCACAGTCTTCGACAGGAAGATCAGAGACGTTGTTCCAGGGCACGTCGCAGAGGAAGTCCCTGAACGAGTCCCAGTCGGCTCTTTGGTAGCAGTATGATATTCTGCTGGTCTGGTTTTCTTGGGTAGAGTTAGTGCGGATTGATATGTTTACGGAGACTACGGCGTGGTCAGAGTTTTCAAGGGGGCAGAGTTGCCTGGTAGTGCAGGAGTCAGAGATGGAGGTAAAACAAAGGTCGAGTAAAGAGTCCCTTCCGTTAGGGTTTTTAGAGAAACGCGTGGGGAAGTCCACCACTTGCGTTAGAGCTTGGGCTATTGAAAAGTGCATGGTGCGGATCCCAGCAAGGTCGGTGGCTGAAATATATAAGTTGGATGTTTTGTAAACCCACTGGTAATATTTGATTATATTTCACGGCTGTCTTATCGACCGCTCCTCAGACCCCAATTCATACAACAATGAATGGGTTAAAATTATCTAGAAAAACTCAAGTAAAAATGAAGGAAGAAAAAAAGAAAAAAAAAAGAAAAGAAAAATAGGAGAGGAGGTTTTATTAGCGTTTATACGGTCTTGGCCTAGATTTACAATGACAGCAGTGATGGAAGTCGGTATATCTTGACTTGGATTTTTGGTTGTCTATTTTAAGATGCATGACATTAAAAATTAAAAATTAGGGGTTAAATCTTCGCTAGAAAAAATGAAATGTTAGTTTTTCTTATTAATTCTAACCGTAATAATAATACCATTATATTATTACATAAAACTTTTTCGTAGTAATAATAATATAATAATGAAGAAAATAATATTTAAAAACTTAAAGTAATAATACTAAAATTTGGTTTGAGGAGCCATCGATAAGAGAGTCGCGAAATATAATACTCTGTTAAGTCTTTGAATTCTCATTGGATTTAATCTCCTGTGGAATTTATCTTACCAAGTAACAAGGATTCTACTTCATATATATTTATATATATATTTTTTTTTAATCATTTCACCCCGAGCAAGGCAGAAACGCCACTGATGTGCAGGGGGTTACATAAATGTAGAAAGATTAATTAGAAAAGAGTGAGGAGTACAAGCTAGTTAGAAAGGAACAATAGAAAGCTGAAAAAGCAGGTGCTATGACAGATACATAGGTGGAGAGAAAGTGAAGATTATACAGGGGAGGGGAGAGAGCTAGAGTCCAGTGGTTAGTAGGTGAGTATTAACTTTGCTTTTAAATTTCTGGAGGTCGTAGCCGTCAGGAAAGCAAGAATACGGGAGTGAGTTCCACAGGCGGGAAGTGCGAGAGAGGAAGCTGCAGGAGTAGAATTGTCGTCTGCGTTTGGCTAACCTGACTGTGAATGGGTGGGACCCAGTTGCCAGTCTGGTTGCACGGGTAAACACCTGTTGAGGAGGCATCAGTGACTTAAGCTCATCCGAGCAGAAGCCATGAAAGTATTTATAGAAGAGACAGAGGGAGGCCACATTTCGACGATGGGAAAGTGGCTGCAGTCGAGTCGCCAGATCAGTACCTATCACATTACAGACTCTCCTTTGGAGTTTGTCAAGAACACTGAGGAGAACGGCAGGGGCACCTGACCATAAATGGCAGCAGTACTCCATGCACGGACGGATATATATATATCACTCGTTTCTGATGAAGGACCGAGGGCGGTCTGAAATATAAAATACAATAATAAAAATAAACAAATACTGTCCAAAAAAAGTACATTTTTAAATTCAAAACTTTTTCTTAATATTCTTTCCTATATATATATATATATATATATATATATATATATATATAAAATTTATAAAGGAAAATTCAACACGTCATTTCAATTGGTTATAAACTATAGCTCATTTCATTGAGTTTAATAAGCTCATTTCATCAGACCTTACAATATTACTTTCATCTGGTACAAAAATTTTGCCAACCAATTGAAATGACTTGTTGAGTTTTCCTTTATAAATTTCATATCGCTCTGGATAACATCCATCGAGCTCTCTATATAGATTTACCACTTAATATTTTATATTAAGTTAATCTTGTTGGATTATCCTCACCGTTTACGGACTGGACACTTATATATATATATATATATATATATATATATATATATATATATATATATATATATATATATATTAATTCAGATACTTTAATCCAAGCGGAAAAAGCAGGAAGATAAATTCCAAAAATCCGATCCTAATTAATATTAAAAATTTTATTTTAATATTATAAAATGATACAGGAAGAGAGCTCCATGTAATAAAATATTACAGAGCAAATATAAATTAAAAAGGATTAATTCAATGATGTTGGATGATCATTTCGATATGAAAATCCCCACGGGGGATAACACATCACCTCAGCAACAGAAAAATCCTTTCAGAAACTGGAGAAAAATCAGTCTAATTTTCCTTTTTAAATAGATTTGCAAAGAAATTAAAAAAGAAAAAGAAAAAGGATTTTCATATCGAAATGATCATCCAACATCATTGAATTAATCCTTTTTTAATTTATATATATATATATATATATATATATATATATATATATATATATATATTAACGAAGGTTAACGAAACTTGGTTATAAACAACGGACAATTTGAAATGATTTGTTTGAACATTATTTTTTATCGATACTCGTATTTAAGTAATATTCTATTTTAATTAAAAATAGAATATCTACTTAAATACGAGTATCGATAAAAAAAATTCTGTTCAAACACACACACACACACACACACACACACATATATATATATATATATTTTAATTCAGATACTTCAATCCAAGGGAAAAAAGCAGGAAGGTAAATTCCAAAAAACCCGATCCTAATTAATATTAAAAATTTATTTTAATATTAAAAAATGATACAGGAAGAGAGCTCCATGTAATAAAATATTACAGAGCAAATATATATATTAAAAAAGGATTAATTCAAAGATGTTGAATGGCCATTTCGATATGAAGATCCCCACGGGGGACGACACATCACCTCAGCAACAGAAAAAACCTTTCAGAAACTGGAGAAAAATTAGTCTACTTTTCCTTTTTAAATAGATTGCAAAGAAATTAAAAAATAAATAATAAAATGAAATAAAATAAAATAAAAATAAAAATAAAGGGAAAAAAGAAAAAGAAAACGAAAAAGAAAAAGAAAAAGATAGAATAAAATCAAATAAATAAGAAAAGAAAAAAAAAATTGACATCGTCTGGGTTCGCAAAAAAAAGGGAGAATGTAACTAAAAATTAACAGACATACGCGTTAAATCGACGTCAGTTTAGGCAACACGGAAAAAAGGTGGTAAGAGAGATAAAAGAAGGAAGGGAGGGTAAAAGAAAGAAACTAAAGAAAAAAAATTTTTTTAAATATTACAGACGCTGGACAAATTCAAAAACCTAATTTCCCCAAAACGTTGAAGTATTAGAAAAAGGCCTTTACTTAAAAAGGCATAATTATTAATAAAAGGGAATAAAAAGATATAGGATTTAAAATAAAATTATTTTTTAAAAAATTAGGTCATTTGAAATTAAACTAAATAAAGACAACACTAGGTAAAAAAAAAAAAAAAAAAAAAAATTAATTACAATTATTATATACATACCTATAGAAGTACACACATACATACATATATATACACACACAATCCTACGAATAAGAATACATATATACACATACACACACATACATTCAATTTATTACACACTTATATACATATATATATATAAATATATACACACATATATATTACACACTTATATACATATACATGCGCATAAACACATATATATGTGTGTACACACCTATATACAAAAAATTCATATACACATAATATACATGTGTACACACACATGCACACACACACACACACACACACACACACACACACATATATACATATATACATATACATATACATACACATATTCCATATGCACTCACACACATACATATTAATGAATATTATGAAAAGGAGCATTTAAATAGCTAAAAAAATTTTTTCAAAATTACATATAGCCCACATACATAAATACATATATACATATACATACATATATATAAAAAAGTACATCCACACATAAACATACACATATACATAAAAAAAAAAAATTAAATTTAAAATTAAAATTAAAATTTTTTTTTAAATATTAAAAAAATTATAGAAAAATTTAGAATTTAAAAATTAAAATTTGAAATTAGAAGTTAAAATCCGCCCTATGGCGGCACTTGTTTATAAATTCCCTCCTAAAGTTCAAAAGTAAGTCCTGATGAGGATACTTCAAAATCAGAATCTTCTCCAATAAACACAGACGACACCTATCACGAAAACCCTTAGGGGTACAAGCTGAGCCTATTAATTTCCAGCTGATTATAGGGTCCTGCCCTTCCTCCTTCATTTTCCAGAACCTACGTGATAGTGCCGTCTGGAATCTCTGTTTAGGGTTCGAAAACGAGTACCTGTGATTATAAAGCCTCTGTTTGAAAGAGCCCGCGGACATGCCAATATAGGTCCGGTAATTGTCCTTGTTATTAGATGGAGAAATGCGGGCTTCATAAATTACATGGGTGGATTTACATTTGCCTTGCACCGGGCAGGCATCCACCGAATAACAATTGCATTTGTCGACAATTCCGGATTTAGCTTCCGTATTATTTAGTTTCATTAAAATTTGTTTATTGTGGGAATTAATTATATTATCTATATTTGAGGTGCAAGAATAACTAATTTTTAGGGTGAATCTATTAAAAATTTTATTTAAGGGATTGTTATTATTATTAAAATGTTTATCGATTAATTTGAGAAAATACCTACCAATATTTATATTAGTTAGCTTACAATAAGGAGGGTTAAACCAAATTATCTTCCTTTTTCTACATTTTCGGGTGTTTTTAGTTTTTGATGATTCTGGGTTTATAGCAGGCTTATCATACTTTAACTTATTAACAAAACCGCTTTTCTGAAGGGCCTTATCGTAAATTTCTTTGCTTGCGTTGAAAATTTTTATATTGGAAGATAATTGGTTAACCCTATTATTTACTATCTTGGGTATTTGTCTTATAATATTCTTGGGGTGGTTGGATAAACTATTTATATAGGTGGGAGAACTATTTTCTTTAAGAAAGGGTTGGTAGGAACCATCATTTAAGTTAAGGGTGATATCTAGATAGTTTACAATTTTGAGATTGGAAGTAACCTCAACCTTAAAACCAAGAAAATTAAGGGCTCTGATAATTTTCTTATGTATTCTATTAGTGTAAGGCCCATTGGAATTGGGAATACATATCAGTCCATCATCCCGATATAGGCCTATTAGTTTAGGGTCTAAAAATCTACCTAAAATATCTAAAATATAAATGCCTATTAGATCTGCTACCTGGGCAGAATCATAGGCTCCCATAGGGACATCAAAACTATCTTCAGGCCCTTTAGTCCAAGTAGAACTATCAAAGGCGAGAATAGATTTTCTAGCACCCAGTATAATTCTATAGTCATATCTATAATTCTATAGTCATATCTTCATATCGAAATGGCCATTCAACATCTTTGAATTAATCCTTTTTTAATATATATATATATATATATATATGTATATATATATATATAAATTGTCTTAAATAAGATATATGTCAACATCTTAATACTAAGATAGGAACTTCTAAGAAACCTTTCGGCTAACCCATCGTCATAGAAAAATTAACAAAATAACAATATTTATAGTATGACTAATAATATTTATTGTATATAAGTAGGACTTTTGACTAAACGAAAGCCTGGTGAGAAAGAGGTAAAAAATCAGAATTTTTCGACACGCCTGTATCCTTTCTCAACGAGAAATAAAAACTGACGAGAAAATATTTTTAGTGAGGATTTTTTTTTTTCGTTTGCTATATTACTAATGAGATCGGGTAGATTTCTACTAGTACTTCGGCAAAGTTCATACCGACCATTAAGGGAAATTAAATTAAAACACAAGACAAAATTATTCCATTAAATATTTATTCAAGTAAATATAAACAATTTTGTTTCACAAAATTTGTCCATTTTTCCTTCGACTTAAAGATTCCGTCTTCCTCGGAAATTTGGTCGTTTCTCGGCAAGGAACTCATAAAGGTGTTTTATTTTTTTAAATTATACAAAGAATTAAAGTTTTTAAAATTGAGATTATTTTGCAAATAACCTGAATAAATGAAAATCTGAAGGAGAAATGTCTAGTGAATATGACTGGTGGGGTAACACATCCCAGCCAAACTGCAACAGATTTTATCAAGTCGCTAAAATAAACGTGAGTACTGGCGTTATGACATTCCTCTTCATCAAGTTTTTGTTGAATAGCTACCTTTGTTCCGTCCAGTTGCGAACAAGACTTTCCAGAATCAACTGACTGGCTACATGGCAGAAGCTCATAGTACAGGATTCCTTTCCAATCCCGATAGATGGCTTCCTTTAATTTGTCCTGTTGCGAACAGTACTTTTCAGAATCAATTGACTGGTTACTTTCCAATCCGACCAGATGCACAGTATGATGAAGACCTACTTTTGGGGTAGCTAAATCTTGTTAAAGTTTCTTTTTCGCTTAACATTGTTGTAAACGATTTCTCATCATCCTTCAAAATTTGTTTTTAATTGCGTTTATACAGCAAATCACAGAAATTATTTCAGATATTAAATTTTCTAAATGCCGCTTTGATATGACATAAGACCGAAGGTATGGGGTACCCAGTAAGGATCGAACTCACTACTCAGTTGTAACAGGCTTTAGTGAGACAAGCTTGCTAACCACTGCACCAGGCCGAGGTGCCCAAATCATGTCAGATAGAAGTGCGATCGAAAAGATTTTTTTCATTTACATCGTATAAGTCAGTTAAGTGCCATACGTGATACACGCTTTAGGCGATCATGTCTCGAAAGAGACATGACTGACTCGGCGGAAGATTATCCCGCAGTAAGTTGCAATTGCTTTCTGCGGTAGACTGGTTACCAGACAAGGCTATAGAACCCAATGTGTATTGTTATACGATATACAACTGATCCCTCACTTTATGCCCTGTAGGAGCCTTAATCATGTTTTCAACTATTATATTCGGCCAGTCAGTTAAGTGCCATACGAGATACACGCTTTGAGCGATCATGTCTTGAAAGAGACATGACTGACTAGGCAGAAGATTATCCCGCAGTCGGTTGCCACTACTTTCTGCAGTAGACTGGTTTCCAGCCAAGGCTATAGAACCCAATCTGTCCTGTTATGTAACCCATAACTGGAGGGAAAAGACGGATTAACACCTTTCCCAAGGGTATTTGCGCGTAAGTGAATGCAATTAATTCAACCTGGAATTCGAACTCGACACCCCAATTTGTCGTTACGAGTCGATAATCACTGCACCACAACGCACATCCTACGATCATGTAGTATCCAAAGTGATTTGAGGAGTCATGCTTGACTAAGTGCTTATGGAGGATGGATTTTGATAAATTTAGTGTTTTATGCCAATTCTCGCGTTGTGTAATGTCCTGATTTGGTCACCATCTTTAATGGGGGGGGCTGCCTGAGCGTTCTTCATTAACAATGTTAAAATCAACAAATCTAAACTTGGTGAACCACCTCCGCACGGTTCTGTCACTTAAAGCAACTCAACGGCACACAGCACATATCTTTTTTGTTGCTTGTGAGGAATTTTTCATTGACTGTAAGAAAAAAAAACTCAACAAGTGTCTAAAATGCAGTTTATAATCTGCCATTTTTAAAAGGAAGCAAAATTGACATGAATTAAATAACTTTAAACTTTCTTTCTTAAGAGAAACTTTTTAATGTGCTCTAATCGGAAATGTAAGCATATTATTATCTGTCTATATTTTAATATGAGGTAGTATTTACACTATTTACATTATTCGGACTATTGTCCTCATCTTGGACGCCATTTGTAAGACGTTTGATAATAGATCATTCTATTTGTCTATATTTCTGAAATGAGGTAGTATTTACACTATTTACATTATTCGGTCTATTGTCCTCATCTTGGTTGCCATTTGTATGACGTTTAATAATAGATCATTCTATTTGTCTATATTTCTGAGATGAGGTAGTATTTACAGTATTTACATTATTCGGACTATTGTCCTCGTCTTGGTTGCCATTTGCACGACGTTTAATAATAGATCATTCTATTTGTCTATATTTCTGAGATGAGGTAGAATTTACACTATTTACATTATTCGGACTATTGTCCTCATCTTGGTTGCCATTTGTACGACGTTTACTAATAGATCATTCTATTTATCTATATTTCTGAGATGAGGTAGTATTTACACAATTTTCATTATTCGGACTATTGTCCTCATCTTTGTTGCCATTTGTACGACGTTTAATAATAGATCATTCTATTTGTCTATATTTCTGAGATGAGGTAGTATTTACAGTATTTACATTATTCGGACTATTGTCCTCGTCTTGGTTGCCATTTGCACGACGTTTAATAATAGATCATTCTATTTGTCTATATTTCTGAGATGAGGTAGTATTTACACTATTTACATTATTCGGACTATTGTCCTCATCTTGGTTGCCATTTGTACGACGTTTAATAATAGATCATTCTATTTGTCTATATTTCTGAGATGAGGTAGTATTTACACTATTTACATTATTCGGACTATTGTCCTCATCTTGGTTGCCATTTGTACAACGTTTAATAATAGATCATTCTATTTGTCTATATTTCTGAGATGAGGTAGTATTTACACTATTTACATTATTCGGACTATTGTCCTCATCTTGGTTGCCATTTGTACGACGTTTAATAATAGATCATTCTATTTGTCTATATTTCTGAGATGAGGTAGTATTTACACTATTTACATTATTCGGACTATTGTCCTCATCTTGGTTGCCATTTGTACGACGTTTAATAATAGATCATTCTATTTGTCTATATTTCTGAAATGAGGTAGTATTTACACTATTTACATTATTCGGACTATTGTCCTCATCTTGGTTGCCATTTGTACGACGTTTAATAATAGATCATTCTATTTGTCTATATTTCTGAAATGAGGTAGTATTTACAGTATTTACATTATTTGAATGATTATGCACTTTAATATATATATATATATATATATATTGATTTTATTTATAGTACAATATAATTTGATATCCCTATATACATTATACAGGGTGTCCATAAAATCCATGTGCACTTAAAAAAATTATAACTTTATTTTTATTTGTGATAAAAATAATCCGTAAAAAATATTAAAAAGTTTAATGTACCAAGTTTTAAGTATAGTTATTGAATAATTCTTTACCACAAAATTTGCAAAATTTTCAGATCAGTAAAAAAATATTTTCTTTTTTTCAGAATGAATTTTATCCATGGCTTCAACTTACATGTGAAAACAACTGTGTATGCAACCAAACCTAGTTTATTAGAAGATTTGAAAGCTAAAATACTTAATGTGATTTCAGGCATTACTGTAAATCAGTTGGCAAATGTTTTTCGTGAACTTTAAAATCGTATTACCTTTTGTATTGCTATTATGGAGGACATTTAGAAACTTAAATAAAATTTCAATAAGACATTAAATATATATATATTTACTTCTTTCTAATCCTTTTTACAAATTATTTCTATCGCAAATACAAATAAAATTATATAATTTTTTAAAGTGCACTCGAACTTTATGGACACCCTGTACATTAGAATAAACTAGAGCCTACACTGGCAGTACGCCTACATACGGGTAAGAAATGTATTCCGCAGATATACAAAAACAGAAAGGAATGTCAGACAAGGATCTATCTTCTCACCGGACCTATTCGACTTGTACAGCGTATCAATCTTGAGAGAACTAAAAGTCCTTGCACCATCATTGGTGGCCACAATCTTAACAATATAAGATACGCGGATGACACAGTGCTGATAGCAGACACAGAAAGGAGATTGCAGGTCTTCCTACAGAATGCAGCTAGGGAAAGCGAGAAGAAAGGACTAAATATAAGCTACAAGAAAACTGAATGGATAGTCATCAGCAAAAAGAGAAGCCCCAAAATGCCAATTACATGTCTGGGATATTAAAATCAAGCGGGTACAAAAATTTAAATAACTGGAAAGTGTTCAAACCGAGGACGAAAACTGCGCCACTGAGATCCGAAGTCGTATTGTTATGGTCAAGGTGGTATTCCAAAAGCTAAGCAGAGTATTAAGAGACAGGAAAATTACGTTAGAAACAAAGAAAAGCGTACTGGACTGTTATATTAGATCTGTCCTCCTATATGGCAGCGAATACTGGACAATCAAGAGAGATTCGAAGCAACCGAAATATGGTTCTACAGAAGGATGCTGAGGATACCATGGACCGATCATGTGAGAAACGACAAGATTTTGGAGAGAATGCAAACGAAAAGAAAACTTATAATTTGCATCGCGGATGTGCGTTGTGGTGCAGTGGATATCGACTCGAAAAGACAAATCGACGAGCCGAGTTCGAATTCCAGTTGAATTCTTTGCATTCACTTACGGAAAGGTATTAATCCGTCTCTTCCCTCCAGTTATGGGTTAAATAACAGGACAGATTGGGTTCTATAGCCTTGTCTGGCAACCAGTTTACCGCAGAAATTAATGGTAACCTGCTGTTGGATAATCTTCTGCCTAGTCAGTCATGTCTCGAAAGAGACATGATCGCCCTAGCATGTATCATGTATGGCACTTAACTGACTGACTGATACTTTGCATCAGGAAGAGACAGCTGAAGTTTCTGGGAACATCATAAGGAAAGTGGGCTTAGAGAATCTAACACTCACAAGTCGGATAAAGACTACGAGAAACAGGGAAAGCAACGACATACTTAATGGGCTTGAGCAACTGGATGGCAGAGCAGGGTTTGGGACGGGTAACAAAAGATAGTGTGTTAAGAGTTACAAGGGGTAGGGAAATGTGGAAGCCTATGAACGCCTACGTCCAGAAGGGACACGGGACATATAAGAAGTAATAAGATTTAAAGTAAAGGGCAATAAAAACACATATTACTTAACATCAGGAAAAGACAGCTGAAATTTCTGGGACACGTAATGTGGATAGAGGGCTTGGAGAATCTGATACTCATAGAACGGATAGGGGGAAAGAGAGATAGGGGAAACCAACGCGAGACATAATTGATGGGATTGAATGAGTGGATGCGGAGCAAGGATGTGCGTTGTGGTGCAGTCGATATCGGCTCGGAACGAGAAATCGAGGAGCCGAGTTCAAATTCCAGTTGAATTCATTGCATTCACTTACGCGCAAATACCCTTGGGAAACGTATTAATTCGTCTCTTCCTTCCAGTTATGGGTTAAATAACAGGACAGATTGGGTTCTTTAGCCTTGGCTGGCAACCAGTCTACCGCAGAAAGCAATGGCAACCTACTGCGGGATAATCTGCCCAGTCAGCCATGTCTCTTTCGAGACATGATCGCCCAAGCGTGTTTCACGTATGGCACTTAACTGACTGACTGATCAAGGAAAAGTGTTAAGAGTGAGGAGGTATAAGAGTAAGTGGAGGTCCATGATCGCCTACGTCCTAAAGGGAGATGGTATATAGAATTAAAAAATGTTGTTTTTTTTTGTTTTTTATTCAAGCACGCTAATTACAGGTTTAGTGAAATAGTTCAGCGTTTTTTAATTTCCAACAAGCGATTCGATCTCGAATCTTCATTTTTAAAAAAAAAGAGATCTTGTTTACAAGAAAGAGGGCATTCACATACCGACAAACGTGCCTTGCTATTCGTACGAACTCAAAAGGCATACACGGAAAATAAAGTCAGTTTTAGAAAACAAAAACAATCCCAGTGATATGAAAGATTAAAAAAAAATCTGACTGGTTAGAGACCGATCCAGAGGCTACACATCCTGTAAAAAAAGAGCGATGCTTAAAAAAAAAAAAAAAAAAAAAACAGGGTTTAGTCAAAACAAAATACCCGCTTTCTTTAGACAGTTGGTTCCCTTTTCTCCTTAAGATCACAACCCCCACAAAAAAAAAAAAAAAAAAGAACGAATCACGTCAAATGTTTTAAAAGGTCAAGTATTTTTTCGCGTAAACTTAGAAAAGCCCGCGAATTGCTGTTTTTTTTTTCCCTTTTCCTTTTACTTTTTATCAAGTGCGTAGTAAAATAAGATAAAAACCAGGACATGCAATTTTTTTTTTTGATAAGCGTGTCTCAAACTTGCTCATAATATGTCCCTTTCCTTTTTACCACACACACACAAATGCATATATATATATATATATATATATATATATATATATATATATATATATATATATGCGATGAATAAATTGTCGTCTAAATGACGTCAAAATGAAAATAACACCGACATCTTATTTTAACGGATATATTTACCAAAATGACGTAAACATGTCTTCTTGAGATACCGAAGTGTAAATAAAATCAATAAAATCGCCATTGGCTTAAAAATCACGGCCTCTTAAAGGCTTCGGAATCTCCTGCAACACTTCTGGACAGTCTCCTTTAAGTTGGTACATGCTGTCATAATCCTTACTTTCTCGCGCTTCCCGCCTGTGGAATTCCCTTCCACATGTCTGCTTTCCCGACAGCTACAATCTCCAGGAGTTTAAATGTAAGCTCAATAGACACCTCCTATCACACTAACTTGCATCTATTCTCCCAACACTCTCGCCATCTACCCAACCCTCATTCTCGATATCCTTACCCGTCTATCACCCACCTTCTGACATTTCCTATATCTAACCATTCTTTCTCACCACTTTCCCCTGTGCAATAGTGGCAGTGGAATGCCTTGCTCGGGGCGAAACGATTATTAAAAAAAAGTTAATCTTTGCTATTACAAGAAGTTTTGTTGGTTTCTCGATCACACGCGCAACCTAATCAAGAGGGTTGCAATTCTCAAAGTTAGGTGATCATATGTAAGGGATGATGGAATCGTCAAAATTGTCTGACGGTCATAACTGGGTTCTTCTGTTTGTATGGCATGGTGAAGAGTCCTATTGCTAGACATAGTGTCTTTCAGCAGCCACAATCTTTACCCAGAGCAGCACTACCTTCTCAAGCCACTTGATGTATGCTTCCGTGTTAAGTCTGAGGCTCTCACCAACAAATTCAGAAATCCTTTCCTTATCAGAGTGTATTTTCCGAGCTACCGTAATTTCGTAATCACCATTAGCCCCATCGAACTCTTTTCGAATCCTCTACACTGTCCTCAGATTGACATCCAAACACTCTGAAATGTTCGGACTGGAACTTCCTGGCACAAAAGAAGAGAAGTACAGCATGCCACTTCAAATTTCTCGCGGGGCGCAGACGTGCCCAACTGACCCTACTATACTGTACAGTTCTTCTGCTATGTGCCTTGTCTCTTCAGGACGTAGGCGATCATGGCCTTCCACGTCTCCCTATCCCTGATGGCTATTAGCACGCTTTCTCCTATAACATCTCGCAACCCCCGTTCTGTCATCCACCTGCTCAGGCCCTTCAAATATGCTATCCGCTGCTTTCCTCTGTCTCTTTTTACCCTCTATCTGGCTTGTTAGTGTCAGGTTCTCCAAACCCTCTTTCCTTACTGCATCTCTCAGGGACTTTAGATGTCTCTTCCTGATGCTCAATATTAATTTCCTTTTCGTTTCCATCATGTCCAAAACCTCATCATTGCTCACATGCTCGGTCCATGATATCCTCAGCATCCTTCTGTAGAACCACAACTGTACAGTTAACACAATCTAAAACAAACAAGGCGGATGCGTAAAATTAAGAATATGATATGGCGGCAATTTACCCATCGCAACCTGTATGTATCAGTCAGTTAAGCTTTGGGCGATCATGTCTCGAAAGAGACATGACTAACTGGACAGAAGATTATCCAGCAGTAGGTTGCCATTGCTTTCTGTAGTAGACTGGTTGCTAACCAAGGCTATAGAACCCAATCTGTCCTATTATTTAACCCATAACTGGAGGGAAGAGACGGATTAATATCTTCCCCAAGGATATTTGTGCGTAAGTGAATGCGATAAATTTAACTGGAATTCGAACTCGGCTCCCCGATTTTTCGTTCCGAATCGATTTCTAATCTTTTCACTCTTTTCTTTTCTTTATTTTTTTTAATTGGAGTAGATAGACTAGACTATCGCCCGGTTCACACTCCACCCACGTCTATTGATCAGGTGAAGAGGCTCATCCCTTGTTCCCTGGTTAGGATATGGTTTCTGGCTTTCTCTATTCCATTCTTTTTACTCTTACGTAGCCCCCTGCACATCAGTGGCGTTATCGCCTTGCTTGGGGTGATATGATTAAAAAAAAATCCATTGTATATATATATAGAGAGAGAGAAAGAGTGAGAGAATAAGATGAGCAACTTCGTAGCTGTTGATAAATATTCAACTTGAGAATTTTCACAGTAGAGTTTTCAACGTTAATTAATATTCACCGATTTAAGGGAACTGACAAGAAAGAAGATTCTACTTGTTTGGCAACTAGGTCTCACTATTTTTTCTGTTGAACTCGCTAGATGCAACCACCACTTCTATTGTAACCTGATTCCCTCTAGAGGAAACCTTTAAAGATCCGATGTGCTTTAATATTTCCGTTACATAGTACATCTTTGGCGACCAAGGAAAGTTGAAAAGTGCCTTTAAATAAATAAACGCGGCGTCTACTCAAATATGAGTATCCATTAAAAACAGCGATTTAGTAATTAAATCTGATTAATAAATAAAAATTCCATCCATCCTTTCATCTAGAAATATATATATATATATATATATATATATATATATATATATATATATATATATATATGAACTTATTTGTAAATTGAACTTTGTCTCTGTGTGTATGTGTGTGTGTATCTGTGTGCGTCCGTTACCTATAGACTCTGAAACGGCTGAACCGATTTTCTTGAAAATTTACACAGTTGTACTATAAGCGTCTGCGAGTGTTCTTAGCTAGGTTTTGTGTCGAGGTACCTCCGATAGATATCGAAAATCGATAATCGAAAAAATCGGGTTATAGAAAGAATGATCCGATTTTAATCAAATTTTATACACTCATAGACAAAGACATAAGAAACGATATTCAGAAGTTTCAATGTTGCAGTTCTTAGAATAGTGCAGAAAATCGATAATATATATATATATATATATATATATATATATATATATAAAAGGCAAGATATTTGTGTGTGTCTGTTTATCTGTCTGTATGTCCTTTATACAAATTCACAATTTTTATCCGATTCTCACCAAACTTCACACAAATATTCTTTAGTCTGAGTCTGAGCTCCAGGACCATGGATTAGTTTTAAAGTTTTCATTACACCCGAGCAACGCCGGGCTATACTGCTAGTATAGATATTTATATATATATAATTTTCAAAGAAGAGATGGATTTTTTATTTATTTATCCGACAGATTCCATTACTAAAATATTATTTTTAATGAATACTCGTATTTGAGCAGACGCTGTGTTTATTTGTTAAACAGTATATTTATCTATTTTATTCCACAGCGGAGAGCGTATATTTTTCTTTAACCCTGGAACACTAACCATGAGTATATCAAACCCGATTTTGAAAATATCCAAAAATATTAGAAAGAAATCTTTATTTGAAATATTTTACATGCCGACACTTCAAAATTTCTACTTAACATTAATAGGAACTGAAAAACATTATTTAGGTAAGAAAATCAGGGACTGAAAATTTAATTAAATTGTAATTAAAATGGCGTCATTTGCGCTGGGTATTATATACCCATGGTTAGTGTTCTCGTGTTAATTAGAAAATATTCAGACCGGGAGACAAAAATAAATTGATATACTACTTAATAAATAAACGGATCGTCTACTCAAATACAAAAAAAAATAACGTTTTAGTGATGAAATAAATAAAAAAATCCATCTTTACAAATCGCTTTGCTTACTTTAGGATACGAAACATGGAAGATTCACAAAATAAATTTGTTTACAGACAATATTTAGCATCGCTTGACCACTTTGTAGCTGATAGGTCCATGCACGTAAAATATATGACATTTATTTCTAGAAACGCAGGTTCAAAAACTGATTATTCAGGCCGGTAGGCGAAAATAAATAAAAATACTGCTTAATAAGTAACAGTTTCTACTCAAATACGAGTATCTGCTAAAAATATAATTTAAGTAATAAAAAAACATAGACATGTATATTTTTTCGAAAGAAGTGATGGATTTTTATTTTATTAATAAGATAGATTTTATTACTTACACTTTTCCCGAAATTTCAGGCAGGTAGTGTGTTGTGGTGCAGTGGATATCGACTCGGAACGACAAATCGAGGAGCCAAGTTCGAATTCCAGTTGAATTCCTTGAATTCACTTACGCACGAATACCCTTGGAAAGGATATTACTCCGTTTCTTCCCTCAAGTTATGGGTTAAATATCAGGACAGATTCGGTTCTATAGCCTTAACTGGCAACCAGTCTACCGCAGAAAGCAATGGCAACCTACTGCGGGATAATCTTTCAGTCAGTCATGTCTCTTTCGAGACATGATTGTCCAAAGCGTGTATCATGTATGGCACTTAACTGACTGACTGAATATAATAGTTGAAAACATGATTAAGGCTTCTACTGCGCATAAAGTGGGGGATCAGTTTTATATCGTTATGCAGTAGTTAACTGACCCCCCACTAATTACTAATTAATAATATAATACTTCTCTTCCTCCTCTAGCTATGAGTCAAATAACAGGAGAGATTCGGTTCTATAGCCTTAGCTGGCAACCAGTCTACCGCAGAAAGCAATGGCAACCTACTGCGGGATAATCTGCCCAGTCAGTCATGTCTCTTTCGAGACATGATCGCCCAAGTGTGTATCATATATGGCACTTAACTGACTGACTGAATATAATAGTTGAAAACATGATTAAGGCTTCTACTGGTCATAAAGTGGGGGATCAGTTTTATATTGTTATGAAGTAATAAACTGATCAACTATTTATTACTACTTATTAATAAAATACATTTCTTTCCCCTCTAGCTATGAGTCAAATAACAGGACAGATTGGGTTCTATAGCCTTGGTCGGCAACCAGTCTACCGCAGAAAGCAATGGTAACCTACTGCGGGATAATCTTCTGCCCAGTCAGTCATGTCTCTTTCGAGACATGATCGCCCAAGTGTGTATCATGTATGGCACTTAACTGACTGAATATAATAGTTGAAAACATGATTAAGGCTTCTACTGGTCATAAAGTGGGGGATCAGTTTTATATTGTTATGAAGTAATAAACTGATCACCCATTTATTACTACTTATTAATAAAATACATTTCTTTCCCCTCTAGCTATGAGTCAAATAACAGGACAGATTGGGTTCTATAGCCTTGGTCGGCAACCAGTCTACCGCAGAAAGCAATGGTAACCTACTGCGGGATAATCTTCTGCCCAGTCAGTCATGTCTCGAAAGAGACATGATCGCCCAAGCGTGTATCATGTATGGCACTTAACTGACTGACTGACAGATGAAAATAAATAAACTGGGCGTCTACCCAAATACGAGTATCCACAAAAATTAACGCTTAAGTTCTGTACCCTGTAAGCATATTGTTGCCATGTTCATAATTGATGTTATTAAATGTAGGATTTTTATTCGTAATACCGCCATTATTTTTCATCTTCTTTTGCATATGGATGGTGCTATTATGTATGTGTTATCAACGAGGATATCACGGGTACATCCTGAAAGATCTTAACTTAACATACAGAAGACTCTATATGCATAAACTTTACACATGTTTTTTAACAATTAAAACAAAATTAATTCTTGATAATGGCTAAAAGTATAGCCGAAACGCTCAAAAGTACAAAAACTTTGGACAATTCTTATATAATTTGAAATCTGAAAGGAAAAGAATTATACGAACACATGAAAAATGTTTTGTCTGTCATTTTTAATTTTTTTTTTTTTTTTTTTTAATCATTTCACCCCGAGCAAGGCGGAAACGCCACTGATGTGCAGGGGGCTACATAAATGTAAAAAGATTAATTAGAAAAGAGTGAGGAGTACAAACTAGTTAGAAAGGAACAATAGAAAGCTGAGAAAGAAGGTGCGATGACAGATACATAGGAGGAGAGAAAGAGAAGGTTATACAGGGGAGGGGAGAGAGCTAGAGGCCAGTGGTTAGTAGATGAGTATTAACTTTGCATTTAAATTTCTGGAGGTTGTAGCCGTCAGGAAAGCAAGAATACGGGAGTGAGTTCCACAGGCGGGAAGTGCGAGAGAGGAAGCTGCAGGATATACAAAAAAAATATCTAAAGTGAGCCAAAACCTACCGCGGTTTCACACTACGGATCGTCAGGGAAAAGGCTCTACTTTGTATTTTAGTACTTTCGTATCGAGCACTTTTTCTTGTATTTGGTTCCGTTTGGGGTTTTTTTCTTTACTGCGGAATCTTGAATGTTTTGTTCTTGTTCCGCTGGTTTCTTTTTTTTATCCCCATTTATCCGACGACTTAGTACGCCGGATTGTAACGGATTTAGGTTCTGTTTGTTAATGGTTTTTTCCAGAGTTTATATTGGCATAAATTTACGGAGTGCATTTTTACAGAGTCTAAGTAGTTATTATTATCATTATATATATATATATATTAATCCAGTCATCCACATACAAGCCTGTTTCGCTGTATCACATCTCATCAGTGTGGCTAGACATATCTACTTGCTTCTGGCCGGGATCGACACTCGACCGATTTTATGTTAGTCAGAGTTGCTACCCCCTAAGTCATAGGTGCATGAAATCAGAGAAGAAAAATTTTAACGTCTTGTATATGGGCAGTGTATAGACACGGCATTCACCGAAAGAACTCAATTTATTTCTGAAGAGTCCCGCATATATCGCAGAAGTGGAAACGGTTTTTTTTTAATTTCCTCGAGAGAGAGCTCGATCGCAATGAGAGCATAATATATTAGTCATCCACACACACACACACACACACACACACACACACATAATAACAAGAAATTACCTTCAGTCAGTTAGTTAAGTGCCATACGCGATACACGCTTGGGCGATCGTGTCTCGAAAGAGACATGACTGACTGGGCAGAAGATTATCCCGCAGTGGGTTGCTATTGCTTTCTGCGGTAGACTGGTTGCCGACCAAGGCTATAGAACCCAAGCTGTCCTATTATTTAACCCATAACTGGAAGGAAGAAATAACCTTAGCCTTCATTAAAACGTGAAAATTACGCATTATATTTTTATAAAGTAGTAATGCCCATATTAAAACATGAAAAAACTGTTGTTTTTATAAACATTTTAGATTATTGATGTAGTATTCGTATCTGATTCTATTAAGTGATGGCATAAGTTTTTTTTAATGAGTATTGCTTCGAGGATCTGTAGCTTGCATTTCTTGCTTTCTTGGTGTAAGATAGTTGCATTATTGATCATTATCTTTTTATATTGTGAATGTAGACAGGAATGTTGTTGTTGATGTCTTGACAATGGTCAGACATATGTACTGTAAGATGTCTTGTAAATGTAGTTGTTGTAAATCCAATATATATATATATATATCTATACATTTTTTTGTCGCTGATATACTCTCTCAAGGGGCATTTGAATTGATATATAATGTTAGTTTTACGTAACACATCAGTTAGTGGGGGAGAAATTATTAAATTACTAGTATTGTATTTGGTATAATATATTGCAAATTTTAATATTTTATTGGGACCCATATACGAGTACGAATGAGTTTTTTTATGAGAGCCCGAAATGTTAACAGAACCATATATTTAAATGCAATGTAATGTGCTATGACCAGATTTAAACGGCGTGACGTCGTAGAACCGCATTACAACTTTACGAGCTGCGTTTGCTATTTGGTGACTGTTGTCGTTGCTTAGCAAAGTTTTATGTCAACATAAGATAAAATCGTCTGTGATGGTGGATGTCTTTAGGTTAACGTCCCTATAACCTCTCTGAAGATGGCTCATGTGAGCCTAAAGCTGACAACCAACTTAATAAAAAATTATCCAAATGTTGGGGGAATTTTTGTTTTTATTTTCACCTGAAATTAAAGCCAAAATACGATATTTAGAACGGCTCATAATTAAACATCATAGACATTCATTGTCTCTTATATTTAACAGTACATGTTTAGAATACACACACACACATATATATATATATATATAGTCATCCACAGACAGATCTGTTTTGCTATATCACAGCTCATGAGTACGGTTAGACCCGATTGCTTTTAACCCAGGATTGAAACCCGACCGAATTGGTGTCAGTCGGCGATTCTACCTCTAGGCTCGGTAGAAGAGGGCAGACTTTTTAGCGTGTATATTATCATTATACACGGCCAATAGCAAGAGTGCTCTAATTCATTACTGAATGAATATATATATATAGTCATCGGAAGATAGTCTTGTATCACAGTTCATCAGTACTTTATATATATATATATATATATATATATATATATATATATATATATATAAGGGGAAGAATGTGCGTTTACATCAGCGTAAACAGGATACATTCCTGCAAAAACACACGTGTTTTTGTTTTGTGTGTGTGTGTGTCAGTATTAAACGTGTGGGTGAGATAATAGAGTGAGAGATTCGGACGTGACTGGGGATGGGGCCCAGAAAGCTAGAATTCCGTCGAAGAACCAAAACCCACATTCTCCGGGCTGCTCCATAAGCATACCGTACTCTTCTGCTATTTGACAGCCCTAACTTCCCACCTCTGCCCATCAGCATAATAAATCTTACGACAAATACAGTCTTTACTACGAAACGCCACTGGGAACTATCGAATAATAATAATAATAATAATAATAATAACGGCAAAATTAAGCAATCGAAAGTGACGTAGAAGAGATAGAAAGAGAAAAACGAAGTGACGGGGAAAAAAACCCTCGGGGTGGTCTCTTGAGGGTTTAAAAACATATCATCTGAGGAAATGCTTCTTGGGAGTTCGGTTGTTTACGAACGGTTTTTGGCTGTCGTGGAAAGGAGAGAAACAAGTATCGTTCTTTTATCAATTCCTTTCTACGACCGTTACGTGTCTGTAATTGCTATGTCGGCTGGTTAATCAAAACTTGGGTAGCAAGTTCAATTCTGGAAAGGTTTATAGGGGGCCAAGATAGGAATACACGTTCATTATCGTAATTGTACTTGCCACAGTATAATGTTACTAGTAATAGTAATGGGATCAAAGCGTCGTAACTGTTTTATCATCTCTAATGGTAATGGCAGTATTAGGCGTTTCCTTATAAGGAAACTTTCAGTATTCGTTGACTGAAAAATAACAGCTACTCGACTTACGCAATACTTAATTTCCTGTCTATCAGGTTTGGGAACAAAGTATAGCATCAGTACGCTGTGATATTAAACGCTTCGTTATAAGAAAATATTTTGCAATTCTTAAACGAGCAGCATTGACTTCTCGAGTTACGCTTCTATTTCTTACTGCCTATCTCATTTGAGATCAAAGTGTAGTATCTTACCCTATATCTTAAATGGCAATTGTAATATTAAACGCTTCGTTATAAGAAAATATTTTGCAATTCTTAAACGAGCAGCATTGACTTCTCGAGTTACGCTTCTATTTCTTACTGCCTATCTCATTTGAGATCAAAGTGTAGTATCTTACCCTATATCTTAAATGGCAATTGTAATATTAAACGTTTCGTTATAAGGAAATATTTTGCAATTCTTAAACGAGCAGCATTGACTTCTCGAGTTACGCTTCTATTTCTTACTGCCTATCTCATTTGAGATCAAAGTGTTGTATCTTACCCTATATCTTAAATGGCAATTGTAATATTAAACGTTTCGTTATAAGGAAATATTTTGCAATTCTTAAACGAGCAGCATTGACTTCTCGAGTTACGCTTCTATTTCTTACTGCCTATCTCATTTGAGATCAAAGTGTAGTATCTCACCCTATATCTTAAATGGCAATTGTAATATTAAACGTTTCGTTATAAGGAAATATTTTGCAATTCTTAAACGAGCTACATTGGTAACTCGAGTTATGCTTCTTTTTATTCCTGGCTGTCTCATTTAATAAATAGGATACAGATGTTACACTTTGATCTCAAATGAGATAGCCAGGAATGAAAAGAAAAGAGAGAGGAACGGGATACAAGATGTGGCGGAGAATGGGTAAGAGGAGGTTGGAAACACTGGTGTGAAGAAAGCTGCGTGAGAGAGGAAAGGGAGAAGAACAAGATACAGTGGGTGTGTGGGAAAGGATGGAAGTCAAGGAGATAAAAGATGGCAATTGACGTTGCCTTTAAACTCTTGGAGAATGTAGCTATCATGGAAGCAAGAATACGGAAGGGATTTCCAACAGGTGGGAAGTGCGAGAAAAGAAGCTGTTAGATTAGAAGTAGAAATTTAATTCTAATCTACTTCTTTACATTCTCTAACGTGCTTTGGCAAGGTATGAATCGATATCAGAATCGGTTGTTTGCTATTAGGTATCGAACGGTCTTGGAGACGGACAGCTCTGAATTCAAAACGTACGGAGGGCCGTTTGAAGACCTTGTAGCATACTAGTACCCAATTCTCTCTTTATTGACCTTCAGAAATGTTTGGTTAATTCTTCAAATGCCTTTACCACTATAATCAAATGATATGTGCGGGTAGTTTGTTGGTACTAAAAACTGAGCTGCTTGGCTATCATACGTCAAAAATGAGTTTGGCTATATATATATATATATATATATATATATATATATATATATATAGCCAAGTATGGCTGGAATAATATTCCTTATCCAAAGAAACACTATTTTTAAAAAAGTGCTCAATACAAAGTAGAGCTAATAATATTTATTCAGAAATTATAAGATAGATATGTTACAATATCACTACAAAAGTAGCCATTTTGTTTCAACACTTTTGTGTCTTGTCAAGTGATGTGGTTTATAAACCACATCACAAGACACAAGAAGTGTCGAAACAAAATAGCTACTTTTGTAGTGATATTGTAACATATCCATGATATAATTTCTGAATAAATATTATATATATATATATATATATATAGTGATGATCATCCACGTATACTGTCTTAATATGTATAGGAAAGAATATTAATAAAAAGTTTTGAATTTAAAAATGTACTTTTTTTGAACAGTATTTGTTTATTTTTATTATATTTTATATTTCAGACCGCCCTCGGTCCTTCATCAGAAACAAGTGATTTTTAAATTTGAATTAGAAACGTATTTCACGATAGCGTCCGAATATTTTTTGTTTACATCACGTGGTGTGTTTGTTCACAACATGCGGCACGTCCGTAGAGAAAGTCTGTTTGTTTTAGATAAAAAATTCTTGGACTATCTGAAAAAAAATTTTTAGCTATTGAAATATTTGTAAAGATTCAACACACCTAAGTCCCTATTTAACCATAGCTTGTGTGTATACGTGCCGCATGTTGTGAACAAACACACCACGTGATGTAAACAAAAAATATTCGAACGCTATCGTGAAATACGTTTCTAATTCAAATTTAAAAATCACTTGTTTCTGATGATGGACCGAGGGCGGTCTGAAATATAAAATATAATAAAAATAAACAAATACTGTTCAAAAAAAGTACATTTTTAAATTCAAAACTTTTTATTAATATTCTTTCCTATACATATTAAGACAGTATACGTGGATGATCATCACTATATATATATATATATATATAATATTTATTCAGAAATTATATCATGGATATGTTACAATATCACTACAAAAGTAGCTATTTTGTTTCGACACTTCTTGTGTCTTGTGATGTGGTTTATAAACCACATCACTTGACAAGACACAAAAGTGTTGAAACAAAATGGCTACTTTTGTAGTGATATTGTAACATATCTATCTTATAATTTCTGAATAAATATTATTAGCTCTACTTTGTATTGAGCACTTTTTTAAAAATAGTGTTTCTTTGGATAAGGAATATTATTCCAGCCATACTTGGCTATATATATATATATATATAGCCAAACTCATTTTTGACGTATGATAGCCAAGCAGCTCAGTTTTTAGTACCAACAAACTACCCGCACATATCATTTGATTATAGTGGTAAAGGCATTTGAAGAATTAACCAAACATTTCTGAAGGTCAATAAAGAGAGAATTGGGTACTAGTATGCTACAAGGTCTTCAAACGGCCCTCCGTACGTTTTGAATTCAGAGCTGTCCGTCTCCAAGACCGTTCGATACCTAATAGCAAACAACCGATTCTGATATCGATAATAAAAATAAACAAATACTGTTCAAAAAAAAGTACATTTTTAAATTCAAAACCTTTTATTAATATTCTTTCTTATATATATATATATATATATATATATATATATATATATATATATATATATATATATATATCGCATGAATAGGGAACAAAGAAACTATTTGCAACGTTCAAAGATGAGAACACTGGTGTGAAGAGGGCTGCATGAGAGTAGAGTGGAAAGGAAGAAGAATATGATACAAGGATTGTCAGAGAAAGGATACGAGTCAAGGAGATAAGAGATAGCAACTGACGTTCCATTTAAACTCTTGGAGAATGTAACTATCACGGAAGGGAGTTTCATAGGCGTGAAGTGCGAGAAAAGAAGGTGATAGAGTAAAAGTTGCGGTTACATTTTATTAGTTTCACTGTAAAAGGGTGGGACCTAGCCGCTAGTCTAGTAAATGACTGGAGTTCAGCTACCAGGCCGGGATCAATTACATTGCAGATTCTCCGCTGGAAGCTCGAGATGAATAGCAGAGGCACCCGACCAGATGTGACAACAGTATTCAATTCACAGGCGGATGGTAGATTTGTATATGTGCAAGATGGATTCAGATGAGAAAAACTTCCTGGACCGACACATTAACGTGTTCTTTCTCGCAGTAGATTTAACTATTGATTCAATGTGGTCATTCCATTTGAGGAGGCTTACGGCCTATCACGTTGAATACGCCAGTTCTCGCTCGATCACCGAAGTTAAGCAACGTTGAGCCTGGTCAGTACTTAGATGGGTGACCGCTTGGGAATACCAGGTGCTGTAAGCGTTTAGTGACGGATGTGCGTTGGGGTGCAGTGGATATCGGCTCGGAAAGAGAAATCGGTGAGCCGAGTTCGAATTCCAGTTGACTACTCTGCATTCACTTAAGCAATGGTATCTTTGGGAAAGGTATTAATTCGTCCCTTCCCTCCAGTTATGGGTTAAATAACAAGGGTAGGACTTGGGGACTCTGCCCTTAAAAACAAATCCCAATGAATCTTGATACTCAAAAAGAAAAATGTATTACTAGACACAAAACTTATATAAAACACAACAATAAATTGTTGAAAGAAAAAGCTATTAGCAGCAATAAATAAATAAAGTGTAGTTGGCAATAAATGACCCGCCGAAGATGATTTGCCGTAAAAACAAAACAACCAACCAACTTGAGGATGTCTGTGAGAGTTAGGCCGAGGTGTGTTGCTTTTAAGGAGACTAGCCTGATACATGCTGATGGACAAAGTAGGAACGATTGTCTGTGATGGTTAAAGGATAGCAGCTTCGTTTTGGAAGCATTAAAATCTACGAGCCATTTCTTACCCCCGTCCACTACAGATTTGAGGTCCTTTTCAAGATTAACAGCGTGGTTTGCTTGTTTAAGAACAAATGTAATATTCATTTCCTGTATCTCTAATGACAATAGTGAATTATGTTTCGTTATAAGGAAATGTCGGCAGCCTTTGAGATTTCACTCACCCGATCGACTCAGTCGATGAAAATCTTAATTGAGCGATTAAAGTTTATTGCTTTACTCGCCCGCGATCCATTAAAAATCTCGAAATGAAACGTGTCCCTTCAAATATAGAAAAGGGAAACTTGATTCCTTTTACAACCCAAAAGTATGCTATTGAAGATTCCCAAGTTACTTAGAATGACCTACAGTGCCATTATTGAACTCTTGGCTTTTATCGTCCCGGTCAGTGTAAACATTCGTTTAATTAAGGCTTCCAGAGTGGAGCCTAAATGTCTCTGTCGCCAAGATTAAAGACGCTCACAGATTTTAGAAATAAATTTGGAAAATATTATCCTATATTTCCTCCCCGCTTACGAAAAATAAAAACGAATATTTGAAAGAAAGAAAAGAAAATACGCAGACTTCTTTCATACACCGAAAAATAAATTATACAAGTAATATTTTTATAAAAAATCGTTGAGAAAATCAGATTTGTTATTTTTTTATCATCTATGAGATGGAGGTTGTAGTCAAACAGAAGAAAGAAACTACGAATTTAGGTACCTCCACTCAATTGCCAAAAAATAACAAAAAGAAACAAAAAAGCAGCATATCATGATGTTAAAGGGGCTCAAACTTAATAAAAACAAATTTGTATCATCAAAATGTTTATGCTGTTATTAAGAGGAAATATCAAAGTTTGTTGTTATTTTTTTATTTTTAAATCCTTTCTAACACGTTCGAAATTTTAATTAAGATTCCATTTTTTGTTTTCCGTCTGTGATTCACGCTATATTTATGTAAGGCGACTATTAAGAATATGGAGTCTGTCGAATAAAATGATTTGGGGGAGAGTAACTTTTCTCTTCCTCTCGACCGCCGGTCAAGGGTTGCTTGTTGATTTACGCATTGCTTTCATTCCCGTCCATCGCATTTAGGATAAAAATGTAATATTTGTTCCATCACGTTTCAAGTATTAATAATAGTATATACCTTCTTTTTTTTTTTTTCATGATACATTCAGAATTTGTTAACCGAGCAGCCAATTAGGTATTTATTTCTTTAGTGTGAACCACGTTTGGGATCCAAGTGTAGTATCTGTTCCCAACATCTCTAATTGCAATGGTAATGTTAGATGTTTCGTTAAAAGGAAATATTTAACAATTATTGAACAAGCAGCAAGTTCTATTTACGGTTTCCTTCATTTACTGGCGATCAGGTTTGAGATCAAAGTGTAGTAACCATTTCCTACATTTCTCGAGCCAATAGTAATTCATTGACCGAGTAACTAGTGCTAATTTTATTTTCATTTCCTGACCACCGGGTTAAGGAATCAAAGTGTTGTACCTGTTCTTTTCCCCTAAATTTCTAATGGCATTGGTAATATTAATAGTTACGTCGCAAGAGAATATACGGCAAGCACTGAACGAGTTGTCATACCTACTTGAGTTAGAATTTTTTTTTTATTTCTTGCCCCTCGGGTTTAGGATCAATGTGTTGTATCGGTTTTTATATCTCTAATGATAATCTTAAACATTATGTGAGGACGAAATATTCAGTACGCATTTACCGACCTCTGAATACTATGCGAGTTACGCTTTTGTCATTTCTTAACCATCGAGGTTGAGATCAAAGTCAAGTATCAGTTCGCCCAAATCTGAAATTGTAATGTTAATATTAAACGTTTAGTTATAAGAAATTACTCAGCAATCATTTAACGAGCAGGTACTCAAGTCGCTTTGGGGATCAAACTGTAGTACCTGTTCGCAACATCTCGAATGGCAATGGTAACATTAAACGTTATGTTATGAGGAAATATCTACAATAATTGTAATTCATTGACCGAGTAACGAGTGTTAATAGAGTAACGCCTTTTTTTAGAGTAACGCCTTTTTTTAGAGTAACGCCTTTTTTTCGTTTCGTCATTCACTCCTTATTATCATTATTTTATTACTAGTTATATTCCATCTCTATTATTGTTGTTTTTTATCCCAACACTCTGGCGCAATACACTCTTCATTGTTTCTATCATTTTGATTACATTTTATTCCTTATTTCTGTGTGACACAATACATCGAAAAACGTCAAATGCAAAGCGATTTACGTCAAGAACGAACCAAGGAATGGAGAAACGAAGGCTTGCCGCCTAGGAGAAACGTACTGATCGGAATAAAAACGCTACACAGTGACATCCGGTGAGAGGCACTTCACATGAATTCGTTGCAATCGAGACTGTCACTCCTGTGAAGGCCTATACAGCCATAAAAGATGTTGTTCAGCAATAGCAGCAGAGACATAACGTTTTGGGCACAGATCGCAGATCAGATTAATGATATATATATATATATATATATATATATATATATATATATATATATATATATATATATATATATATATTTATCATATCACCCCAAGCAAGGCGATGACGCCACTGATGCGCAGGGGGCTACGTAAGAGTAAAAAGATTGGAAAAAGAGAAAGCCGGAAACCACATCCTAACCAAGGAACAAGGGATGAGCCTCTTCACCTGTTCAATAGACGTGGGTGGAGCGTGAACCGGGCGATAGTTTAGTCTATCTACTCCAATTAGTCTATCTACTCCAATATATATATATTGTAACAAAGTTGTGAAACTCGTAGGTTTTTTAACCTGCTGTTCATGCATTTACTTTTATAAAGAGTGCTCGATACAAATGTAGAGCGTTATATTGTAATAGTTGTTACAATGGTTTATAAATTCATAGTATCACTACACAAAAAATTCCACGTTTCGATTCCAACTTCCTCACCCGATGAGAAGCACCTAAAAAAAAAGGTAGCTTCGAAACGCGAAACTTTTTGTATAGTGATACTATGAATTTATAAACCATTATAACAACTTTTTTTTTTTTATAAGCGTTTCACCCCGAGCAAGGCATGTCACTGCCACTACTGTGCAGGGGGCTACGTAGAGTGGAGAAAGGCTGATTAAATATAGGAAATAACAGAGGGTGGGTGACAGGCGGGTGAGGATACCGAGAATGAGGGTTGGGTAGATAAGAGTGTTGTGAGAATAGTTGGGAGTTAGTGTGATAGGAGGTGTCTATTGACCCTACATTTAAACACCTGGAGATTGTAACTGTCGGGAAAGCAGACTTGTGGAAGGGAGTTCCACAGGCGGGAAGCGCGAGAAAAGAAGCTGTTGGAGTAGAATTTACGGTTACATCTTATTTGTTTAACTGTAAAAGGGTGGGACCTAGTTGCTAATCTAGTATCTCGTGTAACAATATATATATATATATATATATATATATATATATATATATATATATGTGTGTGTGTGTGTGTGTGTGTGTGTGTGTGTGTATTTAGGCAGAATATTTTCTTTTAGACATATTAGATTAAATAAAATGCAAACATTGTGTCTGCTTATTTTTTAAGTACTTCCATGGCTTCTGCTCAGACGAACTCAAGTCACTGGTGCCTCCTCAACAGGTGTTTGCTCGTGCAACCAGATAGACAACTGGGTCCCACCCTTTCACTGTTAGGTTAGCCAAATGCAGACGACAATTCTACTCCTGCAGCTTCTTCTCTCGCACTTCCCGCCTGTGGAACTCGCTCCCATATTCTTGCTTTCCTGACGGCTACAACCTCCAGAAGTTTAAATGCAATGTCAATACTTATCTACTAACCACTTGACTTCCCCCACCCCATATATCCCTCCCTTTCTCTCCTAGCTTTAAACTGTCATCTCACCTGCATTCTCATCTTTCTATTGCTCTTTTCTAATTGGTTTGTACACCTCTTCTCTCTTCTAATTAATTTTCTTTCAGTTATGTAGCCCCACGCACATCAGTGGCATTTCCGCCTTGCTCGGGATGAAATGATTAAAAAAAAATAAAATAAAATAAAAAATCCGTTCATACACAGGGATAATCTTTCGCGTATTATAATTGAAAGATGTAAAAAATGAGCTTTAACGTAGACATATGTAATTATCATTCATTTTTCAATGTATCCATGTTAATCTTTTTCCAAGATTATCTTCAGGGGTGCAAACCACAGATTCTCGAGGCATTAGTCATTAAAAAACTTAAGCCGTCGATTAATATTTCCATTTCAAACATACGCACCGTAATGGGGGCGCTAAAGGGTGTCGTCAGTGATGTCATCGCGATGATCACTAGGGGGTTTCGGGTCTTTCAACATCATACCCCTCTCACTGCGCCGACCCGACCAGAGATTATCAGTTTCTGGCTCACCCTCGATAAGCGCTTTCAGACACTGGAAAATTACGTTTAGGCCCGGTACGAAACCCTGCAAATGCTTCCGATTGGCGACAGTCAGAGCCACTTTCCATTTAGAGGCGAACCGCACATGAGCTCGTCCGAAACATTAATTTAGACGCAGAATTTCGGGGAATTTTAGCTAACAATTTGGAATCCAGGCACTCTCTCTTTTGATCCATAACCAATTAACTGTTCTTTCCACTGTTTCGGTTATGGACTTGGGTGCTTTTCTTTTTTTTAATCCCACTCTCCCAATATCTGTTAAGGCTTTGCATAAGGACCTTGCTGCAAATCCTCTAGTCCCCACTTCTATAGGAGTGCAGCTAGCCCTCCAGCCTTTAACCCTGCAACTCTCCAGCAGTTCGTCATATTTTAACTTCTTCCTTTCATGAACTTCCTCTGCGTTTTCTTCCCAGGGGACCGTCAGTTCCCACAAGACTATCTTCTTCAATTTATGTGAGAAGAAAACTATATCTGGGCGAAGTTTTGTGATGGCAATTTGCTCTGGGAATTTCAATCTTGAGCCTATATCGGCCCTTAGTTCCCAGTCTGTTGCAGGAGATAGCAGGTTTGGATTTACCTTTCTATTTCGTGGGATTTTCGCACCCGCTTTAATAAATTTTATCTGCCTTGTGTCTGGGTTGTAAACATTCTCTTAGTCATTCTCATTAGTCATTAAAAACTTAAGCCGTCGATTAATAGAATCAGCTATGAATACTGTAGTAATGTTCTAAAATGTTTGTAAAAAGAACAGTTTTTATGTTTTAACACGTGCATGACCATGACATTCTTCTTCTTCTATGTGCCCTGTCCCTTCAGGACGTAGGCGATCATGGATCTCCACGTCTCCCTATCCTTTGTGGCTCTTAGTATGTTTGCTCCTGTTGCTCCTGGCAACCCCCGTTCCGTCATCCACCTGATCAGACTCTGCAGATATGTTATCCGCTGCCTTCCTCTGTCTCTCCTTCCTTCTATCTGACCAGTCAGTATCAGGTTCTCCAGGCTCTCCTTCCTCATTGCATGTCCCAGGAACTTCAGTTGTCTCTTCCTGATGCTCAGTATTAATTTCCTTTTTGTTGCCATTCTTTCTAACACCTCGTCGTTGCTTGTATGCTCAGTCCACGGGGTGGCTATCCCTTGTGTCTCTTAGTATGTTTGCTCCTGTTGCTCCTGGCAACCCCCGTTCCGTCATCCACCTGATCAGGCCCTGCAAATATGTTATCCGCTGCCTTCCTCTGTCTCTCCTTCCTTCTATCTGTCCAGTCAGTATCAGGTTCTCCAGGCTCTCTTTCCTCATTGCATGTCCCAGGAACTTCAGTTGTCTCTTCCTGATGCTCAGCATCAATTTCCTTTTTGTTGCCATTCTTTCTAACACTTCGTCGTTGCTTGTATGCTCAGACCATGACATTACAACATATAAAAAAACTTCAATTTGGATATTTTTCATGTTCTAATGAACGCTAGCAATTTGTCAACCGTTATATTTGAAGCAAGAAGAAAATTTACAGTTATTTTTAGCAACACATTTTTGCGGTTATTTTTTAACATTAACGCCAACCAACACCTTTGAAAATGAACCTCCCCCTTAAAAAAATAAAAATAAAAACAGAGAAGTTACATTACAGTCAAACATGAGAACATAACAACACCGGAAAAAAAACATCCTTGAAAATGGCCAGTGAAGAGGCTGAGAACGCTTGGAAAGTCGAAAATATATTTTTATATTCTTTAGCTTAGGCAAAAAGAAAACATGTAAGAATGATCGAAAAATTAAATTAAAAATTAATAAAATCCTCCTTATCGGTCGCTTTTAATGAATCATGTTTCAATGAAAGATTGCTGTCCAAATACACATTACTATATATATATATATTTCTAAAAATATACTATTAAATATAAGAGACAATGAATGTCTATTATGTTTAATCATGAGCCGTTCTAAACGTTGTATTTTGGCTTTAATTTCAGTTGAAAATAAAGACAAAAATTCTCCAACATTTGGAAAATTTTTTATAAATTTGGTTCTAAGCTTTCGGCTCGCATGAGCCATCTTCAGAGAGGTTACAAGGACGTTAGCACAAAAACATCCACCATCAGCTCCGATTTTACTTTGTGTTGACATAAAACTCCGATAGGCAACGGCAATAGTTACCAAAAATAACAAACGCAGTTCGCAAAGTTAGTTCCCGGTGGGATTCAAGACGATCTCATTTGCAGTTTATTGCTAGTCTTGACAGAATTAGTTCTGTTGCTATTGGTATTATTACTATATATATATATATATATATATATATATATATATATATATATATATATATATATACTGTTAAATATAAGAGACAATGAATGTCTCTTATGTTTAATCATGAGCCGTTCTAAACGTTGTATTTTGACTTTAATTTCAGTTGAAAAATAGCAAAACGCAGACCGCAAGCCTGCAACTGTTTATATCAACACAAGATAAAAATCGTCGCTGATGGTGGATGTTTTTGTGTTAACGTCCTAGTAACCTCTCTGAAGATGGCTCATATGAAACACACCTATTCCTCAGATAATGGACTCTCCATCCTATATTTAATAAAGGAATTTCATAGGAGTTATTTAGAGTTCTATTGGAGTTCAGTAGAACTACTAGGCAGTTGATATTAATCGGCAGTTAGCCGAATACTAAGGAGTCAGCTTTTAAGTGGAAGATTACCAAGTTCCTAACATTTTGGGTGCGTTAAGTCGATTAGCAACCGACATAGCACGATTGTAACCTTCATTGCGAAAACTACTCCACAACAGATAGATAGATAGATAGATAGATAGATAGATAGATAGATAGATAGATAGCATTATTTTTAACCAGTTTTTGGTTATAGTTAAATTACACCAGTATACAGTTATATTAAAAAGTGCTCAGTATATATATAATGTAGCGCTTTGAAATATTCTTCGTTCAGAGACCAGTTATAAATTTTTGTAACAAAAATGTGCGTCTTTTGGCAGGATTTCGTAACAAAAATTTATCGTAAATAATCTGGCCGGTAGAAATAAATATATAATACTGTTTGATGATAAACAGAATATCTACTTAAATATGAGTATCGTTCAAAAATTAATAATCAAACAAATCATTTTCAAATTGTCGGTTGTTTAAAATCAGTTTCATTAATCTTCTTTAATTTCCGTATATATATATATATATATATATATATATATATATATATATATACTAACCTTAGCATAGTCTGGCTCAATGCGTTGTTCGCTTCTCGTTTGAGATCGAAGTCTTTTGATATGTACGAAATAAACAATTCTCGCTCATGGATGAGTAAGCTTTTGAGAAAACCTGTTTTTATACGTAATTTGCATCTGTCACGGTACCCCGAACAGTTTGTCCATGAAGAAAAAAATCTATTTACACAGACAAACATGAAAATCTTAACAGAAGGAGCCGACTTAATCTGAGAGAAATACAGAAAGCTGCTGCTTTTAATTTGTTGTTCAGATTATCAGTGAGACGCTAGCAATCGATAATCGATCGGTTACACGATCGATGGGGGCATTGTTGAGTGTCGATCAAGGTTGGATTGGGGGCTTAGATAAGCAGCTAAATGAAAAATCAAGTAACAAACGAGAAATGAAACAAAATGAAACGAGGTTTAGAAAAAAATTTTGAAGTCGAGATGAGGATAAAGAAAGAAAGAAATAAAGAAAGAAAGAAAGAAAGAAAGACAAAATAACTGCCGTGATTAGACATAGATAGATAGATAGATAGATAGATAGATAGATAGATAGATAGATAGATAGATATGAACAGACTGAGATAGATAGATAGATAGATAGATAGATAGATAGATAGATAGATAGATAGATAGAACAGACTGAGATAGATAGATAGATAGATAGATAGATAGATAGATAGATAGATAGATAGATAGATAGATATGAAAAGACTGAGATAGATAGATAGATAGATAGATAGATAGATAGATAGAACAGACTGAGATAGATAGATAGATAGATAGATAGATAGATAGATAGATAGATAGATAGATAGATGATAGATGAGATAGATAGATAGATAGATAGATAGATAGATAGATAGATAGATAGACAGACTGAGATAGATAGATAGATAGATAGATAGATAGATAGATAGATATGAACAGACTGAGATAGATAGATAGATAGATAGATAGATAGATAGATAGATAGATAGATAGATAGATATGAACAGACTGAGATAGATAGATAGATAGATAGATAGATAGATAGATAGATAGATATGAACAGACTGAGATAGATAGATAGATAGATAGATAGATAGATAGATAGATATGAACAGACTGAGATAGATAGATAGATAGATAGATAGATAGATAGATAGATAGATAGATAGATATGAACAGACTGAGATAGATAGATAGATAGATAGATAGATAGATAGATAGATAGATAGATATGATAAAGATAGATAGACTAGAAATAGATAGATAGATAGATAGATAGATAGATAGATAGATAGATAGATAGATAGATAGATAGAACTTAAAATTAATGCCATACAAGAAAAATAAATGAACCTTCAGCTAATGAGAATTATACGAAACTATGGCTGATCGTCTGCGCTAAATGCCCAGCTGTTACACACCTTCACACGCAAAACAACACGAACAAAAAAAAACTAATACAATTATTATAATTATTATGAAAGATTTAATGCAAAAAAAAAAAATCACAGACAAAATGTGTCTACATTATTTAAAAAAATATGTTTAAATATTGAGAGAGAGGAGAATTTCCTTGGAAACAAAAAGGCGAGTCCTGGATTGTCATGTTTTTGTGTTTTGGGGTTGGGGTTTTTTTTTTTTTCATATCAAAATCATATCGCCCCAAGCAAGCGAGTTTACTGCCACTGTTGTGAAGGGGATTACATAGAAGGAAAGTTGTGAAAAAGAGTGACAGGTTATAGGGGGTGTCAGGAAGTGAGTAAGAGAAAGATGACTGTGGCAATAAAGTGAGGGATTAGTTTATATATTGATTGTAAAGTAAAATTGATCCCCCACTTTATAACCACATTATAACAGTACAGAATTTTTTTTCATAATCATATCGCCCCAAGCAATGTATTTTACTGCCACTGGTGTGCAGGGGGTTACATAGGAGGAAAGTTATGAGAAAGAGTGACAGCTTATAAGGAGTGTCAGGAAGTGAGTAAGAGAACGCTGAGAATACTGATGAGAGTGGAGTGGACGGAGAAAGGAGCATGAAAGAGAAAATTTTGGGTTAGTGAGATAGGAGATGACAATTGACTTTACATTTAAATTCTTAGAGATTGTAGCTGTCGGGAAAGCAAGTAAACGGACGGGAATTCCACAGGCGGAAAGTGCGAGAAAAGAAGCTACTGGAGTAGAATTTTGCGTTTACATTTTATTGGTTTCACAATAAAAGGATGGGACCTAGTTGCTAATCTTGTGGATCGAGTAAATTCATATATAGGGGTCACCAGTGAGCTAAGTTCATCGGAACAGAAGCCGTGAACGTATTTGTAGAAGAGACACAGGGAAGCCACATTGCGCCGGTGAGAATGTGACTGTATATGAGTTGCCAAGTTGCGATCGATCACATTACAGATTCTCCGTTGGATTTTGTCATTATTAATTTGCAAAATTTTCCGAGGCAAGGAAGCAAAAATGAATTCGTCCGAACAATCCTAAATTTTTTTCATTCTTTCGATGATGAAACTGCAATAACGGTGATTGTAAAATATTTATAAAATCATAAATTCATTTGATGTGCATGTTATTGTGCAGCATTAACCAAAGAACCTTTCTATTTTCATTTATAATTATGCACTTGGCAATGAATAATAAAAACACTGGGGTTTCCTAATAATTATGTCCGGTAGTGTATATAAATATTCTGAACATATACTGTTAAATATAAGAGACAATGAATGTCTATTATGTTTAATCATGAGCCGTTCTAAACGTTGTATTTTGACTTTAATTTCAGGTGAAAATAAAGACAAAAATTCTCCAACATTTGGATAATTTTTTATGTTGGTTCTAAGCTTTCGGATTACATGAGCCATCTTCAGAGAGGTTACAAGGACGTTAACACAAAAACATCCACCATCAGCTACGATTTTATCTTGTGTTGACATAAAACTCCGCTAAACAACGGCAACAGTTACCAAAAATAGCAAACGCAGTTCACAAATTTGTAATGTTGGAGAAACTTTAATTGAAGGATTGCTTTTGTTTTTAGCGGAAAATCCTTGAAGTGGACTTTAACTAAGTTAAAACTTAGCAGGTCACTTTTTTTTCAATTGGAGTAGATAGACTAAACTATCGCCCGGTTTACACTCCACCCATATCTATTGAACAGGTGAAGAGGCTCATCCCTTGTTTCCTGTTTAGGTTGTGGTTTCCGGCTTTCTCTTTTCCAATCTTTTCACTCTTTTCTTTTCTTTTTTTTTTCTCTCAATTGGAGTAGATAGACTAAACTATCGCCCGGTTCACACTCCACCCATGTCTACTGAACAGGTGAAGAGGCTCATCCCTTGTTTCCTGTTTAGGGTGTGGTTTCCGGCTTTCTCTTTTCCAATCTTTTCACTCTTACGTAGCCCCCTGCGCATCAGTGGCGTTACCGCCTTGCTCGGGGTGATATGATTAAAAAGAAAATTGTTGTCTTTAATTTCGACTAATAATTAAAGCCAAAAACGGCAATAGTTACCAAAAATAATAAACGCAGTTCTTAAGTTTATTATTTTTGGTAACTATTGCCGTTGCCAAGCGGAGTTTTATGTCAACACAAAATAAAATCGTCGGTGATGGTGGATTTTATAATATTTCAGTTTAAACTACCTCTCTAAAGATAGCTCATGTGAGCCGAAAGCTTAGAAGAAAACCAATAAATAATTATCCAAATGTTGGAGAATTTTTGTCTTAATTTTCAACTGAAATTAAAGCAAAAATACGACGTTTAGAACGGCTCATGATTAAACATAATAGACATTCATTGTCTCTTATATTTAATAGCATATGTTTAGAAAATTACTTGCTGCCTCGATATACTAAATTTATATATATATATATATATATTAATCAACAACACAATAATACTCACACAGTAAAAAAAAAGCTTCAGATATTGAAGGCCATCTACATTAAATCAAAACAACCCACACTTAAAATCACATTTCAGTCTGGTCATAACACATTATATTGCATTCAAATATATGGTTCTGTTAACATTTCGGGCTCTCACGTGGTGTGACGTCATAGAACCGCATGACAAATTTACAAATTATCTGCTATTCGGTGACTGTTATCGTTGCTTAGAAAAAGTTTTATGTCAAAACAAGAGAAAAAAACTCATGTATCATGGTGGATTTTTTAATGCTAATGTCCCTGTAACCTCTCTGAAGTTGACCCATGTGAGCCGAAAGCTTAGAACCAGCACAATAAAATAAATATCCAAATTTTGGAGAATTTTTGTTTTTATTTTCACCTGAAATTAAAGTCAAAATACGAAGTTTATAACAGCTCATGATTAAACATAATTGATATTCATTGTCTGTTATATATATATATATTGCACAAAGTGAGCCAAAAATATGAAGTGTCTCGGAAGAAGTCAGTCAGTTAAGTGCCATACGTGATACACGCTTGGGCGATCATGTCTCGAAAGAGACATGACTGACTGGGCAGAAGATTATCCCGCAGTAGGTTGCCATTGCTTTCTGCGGTTGACTGGTTGCCGACCAAGGCTATAGAACCCAATCTGTCCTGTTATTTAACCCATAACTGGAAGGAATAGCCGGATTAATACCTTTCCCAAGGGTATTTGCGCGTAAGTGAATGCAGTAAATTCAGCTGGAATTCGAACTCGGCTTGCCGATTTCTCGTTCCGAGCCGATATCCAATGCACCACAACGCACATCGGAAGAAGGCCATGATTAAAAATGTACTATCATAAATTGTCTCGACTTCAGACTGCTCTGTCCTGAAAGCTGTCTTGATCTACACTGATTATGCAATCTAATGCAAATGTTGGCAACTTTGTTAAATGTGGAGTTGGAAAAGAATTTGTGAGCAAAGCATTCAACGTTGTCTGCTGCAGATGTGAGGACTTTGAATTGATTGAATAGAGGAGAGATTGGGGGTTTGTTTTTGTTCAGTACACTGTTACAGAGCCGCCTGTAAGCGAGATACTTTAGGTTGTTTCATTATATCAGCAAACAATAACTTTTCTTCCTTTAAGACACTCTTGCTTTAATTATGAGCCGAGACAAAAAACGTCTATTGTGATCAGAGGCATCTCTCCGGTACAACCGGATGAAACGATTCCTGTGAGCAATAGCAGCTGAGAATGCATGTGCAAACCAAGAAGAAGAACAAGATTTAACTTGGAATTTACTTGCTGTAATGAAAGCATCGATGCCGGCTTTCATCCAAGATTAGACCTCAGAGGCGCAGTCTTGAACAGGGAGACAAAAAACTTTATTCCAAGAGACGTCACGATGGAAATCACGAGACCTAATTCACACGTTGATAACAGAAAGATATTCTGTTGGTAGGAGGTACCTGGATGGAGAGGGAGCAGAAAGAGATGATTTTTTAAACATAACACCGCATTATCAGATTTACCAAGAGTGCAGAACTGCATAGCATAACATGAGTTAGGGATTGAGGTAAGGAAGAGATCTCGAAGAGAAACGTTTCTATCAGGGTTACTGGGGAAACATGTGGGGAAGTGAACCGCTTGCGTGAGATGTTGACTGATTGAGAAGCTCAAGGTATGGACACCAGCAAGATGGGTGTTTAAGCCATTTGGCATGATGGGCATCAAAGTCAAAGAACACGAATATATTTGCTAACGAATGTAGGAAAAAATCCTTGTCTTTGTGTTAGAAATACTATCGAGCACACAACAGTCATGAGATGAAGGGAAATGGTAGAGAAAAAAGATAGCTGGTTGAGTTTACTAGAGAGAGACGGAGACGCATGTAAGAATGATCTGGAGATTCAAGAGGAATATCCCTAACTAGAGGAAGATGTCAACAAACATAAATTACTAGGATAAGAAAGGGAGGAAATCCGGAATAGAGAAACCGGAGAAGAGGATTGCAAAGTTAAGATTAGTTTCACAAAGAGCGAGGATGTCTGAGAACTTTTAAATGAGGAACGGTTCCATACTGAAAATGAACCAGGCGATAAAAGATGCTATCTACTACTACTAGAAATAAAATTCCTAATTTTAACTTAGTATAATTCACGAAATCCATTTTTGAGTCAATAAAGAATAAAAACCGGTTGAGCGATACCTCTGGAAAAAAAAAACAACACAAAAAAATAACATCCAAAAAGCTCAAATTAGTTTCATTACCAGTGAAGTAAATTACTTCGAATCTTCTATAAAATTAACTTCCCTTTGTCCCTTCTGCAAATACTTTCACGGTTTCTACTCCGATGAACTTAGTTTACTGGTGCCCCTCTATATGAATTTACTCGAGCCACAAGATTAGCTACTAGGTCCCACCCCTTTACTGTGAAACAATAAAATTTAAACGCAAATTCTACTCCAACAGCTTTGTTTAGAACGGCTCATGATTAAACATAATAGACATTCATTGTCTCTTATATTTGACAGTATATGTTTAGAAAAAAAAAAAAATATATATATATATATATATATATATATATATATATATATTCAGAAATTATAACATGGATATATTATAATATCACTACAAAAGTAGCTATTTTCTTTCGACACTTCTTGTGTTATATCAAGTGATGAGGTTTATTTCAAATTGAAGGGTTTTAAAAGGTTAAAAACAAGCAAAACCCCTTTAATCAGGGAGGCATTGTTGTATGTACAATGTGGACCGATCAGAGTAAAGCAACTTTTAATTTGGAGAATATGTGAGCAGACATAAAAATAATTTTGGGTGGCATTAGTATTAATATTTGATTAAATTTGAGATCAGCATTATTAATTAATGGTTAGATCTACTTTATTATTGTTGAGAAAAACTTTTTAAAAATTCTAAGTTTAACAATTTATTAGATTTAGAAAGTTATTCATATATTAAACGAGAAAGAGAAAGAACTCATACATAAATAAACCTACAAACATCCACAAATGTATATTCACAAACACAGGCAAACAGAAACATATACAGATTAATATACCCACGCATATATACATACACAAATTACAAAATTTAGCTTTTATCGACTTGTCAATTTGTCTGTTAAATTTTAAAGCTCTATTTGTCAAGTCGAATTCGTAACGTGACCAACCTTGAATGAATGAGGTCGGGACAGACATAATCATATTTCAATGCATGAACATATAAACAGAATTAGATATATACTTACCACATAGATGAAAATACACGAATATATATATATATTACGATCTGTGGAGTTTTTAGTCTTGTACATTTTTATTCTTAGCTTGTGTATTTGCGTAAGTATAAATCATTCAAAAAGACTAACAGAAAATTTTTAGTTTTAGAATTCCTTTATGTGTAGTGAAATGTCACGAGATGTTAAAATGAAGCGAATTTAACCGTTTTCTTTGGATTTTTTATTATGTATGTTAGTCTGTTTCCATAAGAAAAAATTGGGAAAAAAACCGAGGTGTAAATTGATATTTTGGTAGTATTGGATGGCGGCGCTCTCGAGAACTTTTCTTCTGAATAAATTGCTTACACTTCTTAATAGTGGGGCATTTTTTAAATCGAAATTGTGGTCGAATTCATTTGTGTGAATCACTAATGCATTCGTTATATTCCTGTTAGTAAACGTATATATGAACACAGAAGTGACATCACTAATAATCTAAACTTTGTTTATATATAGGTAATTTAGAATAAAGCCGATTTCGTCTTTTTGCCTTGATAAAGTCCATCACAGATCGAAACGTGTAGGCGAGTTAAATACAGTTTTCCTCTTGTCTTCTTTTTATTTAATCATATATATATATATATATATATATATATATATATATATATATTAATGCAGGTTTCATTGAATAATATAGACAAGTTTTGTCTATTAATTTTGTGTAGGATCCGTTCGTACCGTCTGATATACTTGATGGTGATATCGTTGAAAGACAACAAAAATCACAATAATTGTTGATTTTTTTGATCGGGTCTAAGCTTTCGGCTCACATAAGCCATCACCACCTTGAAATATTCTTTGATAATGGCTTATTGAACAGATTGAACAGCCAAGCCCTCACCCATTAATCAGAGGAAACATTTGCAATAAATTTTCAAACAATTTGAAAGATGTCAACGGAATCGTGGAAAGTGACAAATTTAAGGTGACAATAGGAATTCGTCCCTGCGACGGAACGGGTGATAAAAATTGGGCGCAAATCGTGATAAGCCTTTTTTTAAATCTCCATCCGAGTAAGAATTCAACGATGATTTGATAACAAATTCTGTCAACACGTCGCACATCAAAGAAACTGGAATTAATCATGGCGTGATCCGGCGAGTAAATCGGACTTCATTTTTATTCAAGTATTTTTTTAACACCCTGTCTTCGGTGTGAAACGATTTTTCTTCGAGGCTTTTTTTTGCGATTTTGGTTCTAACCGTCGCTATAATTCAAATCATTCCCCCAAGGGTCCATTTCTACTGAACTTAGGTTTTCTTCCTTTTTTTTTTTTTTTTTTTTGTATTTTTCTTTTGTTTTTATCATTGACCTTAAGGTAGAAGAATATTGAAGACAGGCTCGTGTTCTAAAACTCTAAAAGAAAACAAACGTTTTCAACTATAGTTTGGCTCTACTGTAGTTATAGGCACCAAAACTATATATAGTTTTATATAGGTGGTGATGGTTTATGTGAGCCGAAAGCTTAGACCCGATAAAAAAATCAACAATTATTGTGATTTTTGTTGTCTTTCAACAATATCACCATCAAGTATATCAGACGGTACGAACGGATCGTACACAAAATTAATAGACAAAACTTGTCTATATTATTCAATGAAACCTGCATTAATATATATATATATATATATATATATATATATATATATATATATGATTAAATAAAAAGAAGACAAGAGGAAAACTGTATTTAACTCGCCTACACGTTTCGATCTGTGATGGACTTTATCAAGGCAAAAAGACGAAATCGGCTTTATTCTAAATTACCTATATATAAACAAAGTTTAGATTATTAGTGATGTCACGTCTGTGTTCATATATACGTTTACTAACAGGAATATAACGAATGCATTAGTGATTCACACAAAGGAATTCGACCACAATTTCGATTTAAAAAATGCCCCACTATTAAGAAGTGTAAGCAATTTATTCAGAAGAAAAGTTCTCGAGAGCGCCGCCATCCAATACTATATATATATATATACTAGCATCATAGCCCGGCGTTGCCCGTGCAACTCAGAACATTTTACGTGTCGCAGTTGCATCACGGACACGTCGGGAATGTCGCTCTTCCGGTGTTTCTGCTTCGCGTGCCACACGTATTGTAAACAACATTGCGTTTGTTTTTGTTTCAAAATTACGGGGTAAAAATATTTACATTTTTGTTGACTAAATAAATTTAACATAATGGTAAATGTTGGTTTTAGATGCCGACGGCTTTTCCCCCTTCAAATTTATCCAAAATGTTATTTTTGTGCAAATGTATATGCTGAACTCAAATCAACAATTAGTTATTGAAGAAACTTACCTTTTTTGCTTTGGAAGTCCATAAAAAATCCAACTATATCTTGCACTTTTTCTCTCCCGTAACTCTCACGAAGTCATGTATTTAACTGCAGCAATTTTGGTCGAATTTCCTCCTTTACTGAAACTTCCGGAGATGTACTTCCTGTTATGAGAGTAATAAGCGTAGAAATACAATAGCGCATTGCTTTAATTACTGGAAGTACATCGCCTGAAGTATCAGTAAATGAAGAAAAATCTGCCAAAATTCGTTCACATGCGCAGTACGTTATTCTGCAGTTAATTACATGACTTCGTGAGAGTTACAGGAGAGAAAAAGTGAAAGATATAGTTCATTTTTTTATGGACATTCAGATAAAAAAAGGTAAGTTTCTTCAATAACTAACAGCTGATTTGAGTTCAGCATATACATTTGCACAGAGATAATGCTATTTTGAATAAATTTGAACGGAAAAAGCTTACGACTTACGACGAAAATTTACTAAAATAATAATTATTTATTTTGTTAAAGCTTTATTTTTCTTAATTTTATTTACTGAAGTATGAAATATGAAATCTTAAAAAAAGAAATAGGACTTAAACAATTAAATGTGACACTGTAAACAACATTGCGTTTGTTTTTGTTTCAAAATTACGCGGCAAAATATTTACATTTTTTGTTGACTAAATGAATTTAACATAAAAATAATTATTTATTTTGTTGAAGCTTTATTTTTTTAATTTTATTTTCTGAAGTATGAAATATGAAATCAGAAAAAAAGACTTAAATAATTAAATTTACCATTGACACTTTTTTTTCTTTTGTTTCAAAATTACGGGGAAAAATATTCACAATTTTTTTTCCAAATGAATTTTTAAAACATCGGAATAAAAATTAAATATAAAAGCTCATTTTTTTTATAAAAAAATATTTTAGTCGCGTTTGACACGTGTGATTTGATTTCTGTGACGTAATTCAGCAACCATCTTTGATCTTAGATGTTTTACGGAGCAAATATAAACAATCGGCTCCATTGGCCAAAAAGTGCGAAAGGAAAAATTGCTGACCTTAAACTCAAAAAGTATGTGTCGAAATGGCTTCCCTGTAGATATGTGTCCCTAGAAAGTTTGAATGTCGTAGCTTAAAAAACGCAAGAAAAACTTTAGATAAGTTTAGAAAATTCTAAATTGGATCAGAAAATATAATTTTATAATTAAAAACAAATATCATTTGGTCTTTTTTTAATAGTAAAATTTGGGCGATGAAACCTTACAATTTAAAAATATTTTCTGGCATTAAATAATCCAGTATTCTCTTTCTTGTTTCTAGTGAAATTGTCCTGTTTCTTAATACCTTACTCAACTTCTGGAATGCTTCCTTCGCCATGCCAATTGGCCTTCGGATCTCTGTGTCTCACTTTACAACATTAAACGTTAAAAAAAATAATTTCTTCGAAACTTCATTAAGTTCAATAATTGGCGAGGGAATCAAATGTAAAAAACAAATATTTTACCAAGATTTTCTAAAATTGAAGCATTTCTAAGATAATTTAATTCATTTGTGAATAAGTCCTGAAGGTTTAATTAAAATCCGACAATTATGTGATTTTTGCAAAAAATTTCAAATCGATGTGTTTTTCACCTAAAAAAAGGCGTACATATTTCGCATGCTAATATTTCCGATATTTTTTTAATCATCTCACCCCAAGCAAGGCATTCCACTGCCACTATTGCGCATGGGGCTACATAGGGGAAGGTAAAGAGAAGGAGTGGTTAGACATAAGGAATGTCAGGAGGAAGGTGACAGATGAGTAAGGATACCGATGATGAGGGTTGGGCAGATGGGAAGAGTGTTTGATAGAATAGGAGCAGGTTAGTGTGTTAGGAGGTATCTATTGACCTTACATTTAAACTCCTGGAGATTGTAGGAGTCGGGGAAGCAATCGTGTGGAAGGGAATTCCACAGTTGGGAAGTGCGAGGAAAGAAACTGTTGGAGTAGAAGTTACTGTTGCATTTTATCGGTTTCACTGTAAAAGGGTGGGATCTAGTTGCTAATCTAGTATCTCGTTCAAATTCGTATTTAGGGGGCACCAGTGATCTAAGTTCATCGGAGCAGAAGCCATGAAAGTATTTATAGAAAAGACACAGGGAAGCCACGTCGCGCCGATGGGAGAGAGACTGCAGGCGGTCTGCCAAGTCGGTATCTATCACATTACAGACCCTCCTCTGAACTTTATCGAGAAGCCCGAGGAGAATAGCAGGGGCACCCGGCCAGATGTGGCAGCAGTATTCAGTGCACGGGCGGATGGTAGATATCAGTGGATATCGGCTTGCAATTAGGAAACAGAGAGCCGAGTTCAAATTCCAGTTAAAATTTGTTTCATTCACTTCAAATACGCTTCTTGTGGATAGATATGAATCTACATTTTCTTGCTCCCAGCTATGAATTAAATAACATAACAGATTGGATTCTATAGGCTTGTTTGGCAACGAAGCTACCGCAGAAGCAACCTACTGCAGGAAAATCAGGTCATTTCTAGACAGGGTCGTTCATGCGTTGCACAGACTGACTCTTTAGGATATGTGTTGTGGCGTAATGGATATCGGCCCCGGATGAGAAATCGAAAAGCCGAGTTCAAATTCCCGTCGAATTCGTTTACGCACTTAAGAAGGAAAGATATTAATCCATTTTCTCTCCCTCGAGCTATAGGTTCAATAGCAGGATATACTCGGTTCTATAGCCTTGTTTGGCAACCAGTCTACGACAGAAAGTAATAGCAACCTACTGGGAGGGAAAATCTACTGCCTAGTCAGTCATGTCACTTTGGAGACATGATCTCCCAAGCGTGTATCATGTATGCCAATTTAAAAAACCAATTTAAAGAATCTCCTTGCGAACGCAAAATAAACTAGATTTTAAAGCTAAATTTAGAAAATTCTAAATTATATCAGAAAATATAATTTCTAATAATAAAATTTGGGCGATAAAATCTTGCAATCTAAAAAGGTTTTTTGGGATTAAATAATCTAAACATGATTAATAAGCCATGGAAAATGGCTCAGTGAATCAATATATCAATGAAATGCTGATTAGCTACACAGGCATGTCTTTTAGATTTATTTATATTCTCTTGGATATAAATGTATAGAAAGTACCGTGGCCACAAAGTGAGGGGTCAGTTTATATATTGATTGTAATATAGAATTGATCCCCTACTTAATATACGCATAAAAAGTTTTCTGACATTAAATAATCTAAACAGAATTGATAAACCATGGAAAATGAATCAATATATCAATGAAATACTAATTAGCTACACAGGCATGTCTTTTAGATTTATTTAAATTCTCGTGGATATAAATATATAAAAAGTACCGTGGCCGCAAAGTGAGGGGCCAGTTTATATATTGATTGTAATATAGAATTGATCCCCTACTTTATATACGCATAAAAAGTTTTCTGACATTAAATAATCTAAACAGAATTGATAAACCATGGAAAATGAATCAATATATCAATGAAATACTAATTAGCTACACAGGCATGTCTTTTAGATTTATTTAAATTCTCGTGGATATAAATATATAAAAAGTACCGTGGCCGCAAAGTGAGGGGCCAGTTTATATATTGATTGTAATATAGAATTGATCCCCTACTTTATATACGCATAAAATGTTTTCTGACATTAAATAATCTAAACAGAATTGATAAACCATGGAAAATGAATCAATATATCAATGAAATACTAATTAGCTACACAGGCATGTCTTTTAGATTTATTTAAATTCTCGTGTATATAAATATATGAAAAGTACCGTGGCCGCAAAGTGAGGGGCCAGTTTATATATTGATTGTAATATAGAATTGATCCCCTACTTTATATACGCATAAAAAGTTTTCTGACATTAAATAATCTAAACAGAATTGATAAACCATGGAAAATGAATCAATATATCAATGAAATACTAATTAGCTACACAGGCATGTCTTTTAGATTTATTTAAATTCTCGTGGATATAAATATATAAAAAGTACCGTGGCCGCAAAGTGAGGGGCCAGTTTATATATTGATTGTAATATAGAATGGATCCCCTACTTTATATACGCATAAAAAGTTTTCTGACATTAAATAATCTAAACAGAATTGATAAACCATGGAAAATGAATCAATATATCAATGAAATACTAATTAGCTACACAGGCATGTCTTTTAGATTTATTTAAATTCTCGTGGATATAAATATATAAAAAGTACCGTGGCCGCAAAGTGAGGGGCCAGTTTATATATTGATTTTAATATAGAATTGATCCCCTACTTTATATACGCATAAAAAGTTTTCTGACATTAAATAATCTAAACAGAATTGATAAACCATTGAAAATGAATCAATATATCAATGAAATACTAATTAGCTACACAGGCATGTCTTTTAGATTTATTTAAATTCTCGTGGATATAAATATATAAAAAGTACCGTGGCCGCAAAGTGAGGGGCCAGTTTATATATTGATTGTAATATAGAATTGATCCCCTACTTTATATACGCATAAAATGTTTTCTGACATTAAATAATCTAAACAGAATTGATAAACCATTGAAAATGAATCAATATATCAATGAAATACTAATTAGCTACACAGGCATGTCTTTTAGATTTATTTATATTCTCTTAGATATAAATGTATAGAAATTACCGTGGCCACAAAGTGAGGGGCCAGTTTATATATTGATTGTAATATAGAATTGATCCCCTACTTTATTACGCATAAAAAGTTTTCTGACATTAAATAATCTAAACAGAATTGATAAACCATGGAAAATGAATCAATATATCAATGAAATACTGATTAGCTACACAGGCATGTCTTTTAGATTTATTTAAATTCTCTTAGATATAAATATATAGAAAGTACCGTGGCCGCAAAGTGAGGGGTCTGTTTATATATTGATTGTAATATAGAATTGATACCCTAATTTATATACACATAAAAAGTTTTCTGTCATTAAATAATCTAAACAGAAATGATAAGCCATGGAAAATGAATCAATCTATCAATGAAATACTGATGAGCTACACAGTCTTTTAGATTTATTTACATTCTCTTTAGGGCTTTTTACCATGGTATACTCATTTTTAGCGAATCAATGGCGTTACCTATTGTATATATAAACTGTTTCTAAAGAATAAGCTTCATTGGCTTTATTTCTTACTGGCAGTATCACCCGGTGTTGCTCGGGTGTAATGAAAGCTTTAAAACTAATCCATGGTCCTGGAGCTCAGACTCTTTGGACGTTGGCACGAAAGACAAAAAAGCAATAGTTGTTTCCAGTTAAAGCGAAACCGTAGACTGAAAGAAAAATGAATGGATGTAAGTCAAATTTTAATTTCCTGGTATCGACATGAAATATGTTTTGTTTTTTGTTTTTTGTCGTAAACTGAATTTTGAAGGCTAAATAAGTCCTCTGAGTAAATGGTATCATGGCTGAGACTAAGAACTACAATTATACCTACTTAGAGCCAAACCCGAAGCAAAAACTAAAATAAAAGGGCTGAAAAAAATAGACATACAAGCAGATAAACAAACACATTCACAAACATCTTGCCTTATATATATATATATTAACGATTTTCTGCACTATTGTAAGAACTGCAACCTTGAAACTTCTGAATATCGTTTCTTATGTCTTTGTTTATGAGTGTATCAAATTTAATTAAAATCGGACCACTCATTCTATAACTCGACTTTTTGGATTATCGACTTTCGGTATTTATCTGGGGTACCACGACACAAAACATAGCTAAGAACACTTGCAGACGCTTATAGTACAACTGAGTAAATTTTCAAGAAAATCGGTTCAGCCGTTTCGGAGTCTATAGGTAACACACACACACACACACACACACAGACATACACACACACACACACACACACATACACACACGAACAAACAAGTTTCCATTTATAAGTTTAGATTACTTAGAAGAAATAATGTCGGGTTAAAATAAAATCCTTTATTTTTTTGGCAATTCCTTTAGTATTTGTCTATATTTCTGAGATGAGGTAGTATTTACACTATTTACATTATTCGGATTATTGTCCTCATCTTTGTTGCCATTTGTACGACGTTTAATAATAGATCATTCTATTTGGCTATATTTCTGAAATGAGGTAGTATTTACACTATTTACATTATTTGGACTATTGTCCTCATCTTGGTTGCCATTTGTACGACGTTTAATAATAGATCATTCTATTTGTCTATATTTCTGACATGAGGTAGTATTTACACTATTTACATCATTCGGACTATTGTCCTCATCTTGGTTGCCATTTGTACGACGTTTAATAATAGATCATTCTATTTGTCTATATTTCTGAGATGAGGTAGTATTTACACTATTTACATTATTCGGACTATTGTCCTCATCTTTGTTGCCATTTGTACGACGTTTAATAATAGATCATTCTATTTGTCTATATTTCTGAGATGAGGTAGTATTTACACTATTTACATTATTCGGACTATTGTCCTCATCTTTGTTGCCATTTGTACGACGTTTAATAATAGATCATTCTATTTGTCTATATTTCTGAGATGAGGTAGTATTTACACTATTTACATTATTTGGACTATTGTCCTCATCTTGGTTGCCATTTGTACGACGTTTAATTATAGATCATTCTATTTGTCTATATTTCTGAGATGAGGTAGTATTTACACTATTTACATCATTCGGACTATTGTCCTCATCTTGGTTGCCATTTGTACGACGTTTAATAATAGATCATTCTATTTGTCTATATTTCTGAGATGAGGTAGTATTTACACTATTTACATTATTCGGACTATTGTCCTCATCTTTGTTGCCATTTGTACGACGTTTAATAATAGATCATTCTATTTGGCTATATTTCTGAGATGAGGTAGTATTTACACTATTTACATTATTCGGACTATTGTCCTCTTCTTTGTTGCCATTTGTACGACGTTTAATAATAGATCATTCTAATTTTCTATATTTCTCAGATGAGGTAGTATTTACACTATTTACATTATTTGGACTATTGTCCTCATCTTGGTTGCCATTTGTACGACGTTTAATAATGGATCATTCTATTTGTCTATATTTCTGAGATGAGGCAGTATTTACACTATTTACATTATTCGGACTATTGTGTCTCATCTTGGTTGCCATTTGTACGACGTTTAATAAAAGATCATTCCTATTTGTCTATATTTCTGAGATGAGGTAGTATTTACACTATTTACATTATTCGGACTATTGTCCTCATCTTTGTTGCCATTTGTACGACGTTTAATAATAGATCATTCTATTTGTCTATATTTCTGAGATGAGGTAGTATTTACACTATTTACATTATTCGGACTATTGTCCTCATCTTTGTTGCCATTTGTACGACGTTTAATAATAGATCATTCTATTTGTCTTTATTTACTGAGATGAGGTAGTATTTACACTATTTACATTATTTGGACTATTGTCCTCATCTTTGTTGCCATTTGTACGACGTTTAATAATAGATCATTCTATTTGTCTGTATTTCTGAGATGAGGTAGTATTTACACTATTTATTATTCGGACTATTGTCCTCATCTAGGTTGCCATTTGTACGACGTTTAATAAAAGATCATTCTATTTGTGTCTATATTTCTGAGATGAGGTAGTATTTACACTATTTACATCATTCGGACTATTGTCCTCATCTTTGTTGTTGCCATTTGTACGACGTTTAATAATAGGTCGGTCTATTTGTCTATATTTCTGAGATGAGGTGGTATTACACTATTTACATTATTCGGACTATTGTCCTCATCTTGGTTGCCATTTGTACGACGTTTAATAAAAGATCATTCTATTTGTCTATATTTCTGAGATGAGGTAGTATTTACACTATTTACATTATTCGGACTATTGTCCTCATCTTTATTGCCATTTGTACGGCATTTTAATAATAGATCATTCTATTTGTCTATATTTCTGAGATGAGGTAGTATTTACACTATTTACATTATTCGGACTATTGTCCTCATCTTGGTTGCCATTTTGTACGACGTTTAATAAAAGATCATTCTATTTGTCTATATTTCTGAGATGAGGTAGTATTTACACTATTTACATCATTCGGACTATTGTCCTCATCTTTGTTGCCATTTGTACGACGTTTAATAATAGATCATTCTATTTGTCTATATTTCTGAGATGAGGTAGTATTTACACTATTTACATTATTCGGACTATTGTCCTCATCTTGGTTGCCATTTGTACGACGTTTAATAAAGATCATTCTATTTGTCTATATTTCTGAGATGAGGTAGTATTTACACTATTTACATCATTAGGACTATTGTCCTCATCTTTGTTGCCATTTGTACGACGTTTAATAGATCATTCCTATTTGTCTATATTTCTGAGATGAGGTAGTATTTACACTATTTACATTATTCGGACTATTGTCTTCATCTTTGTTGCCATTTGTACGACGTTTAATAATAGACAATTCTATTTATCTTTATTTCTGAGATGAGGTAGTATTTGCAGTATTTACTTTATTCGGACTATTGTCCTCATCTTTGTTGCCATTTGTACGACGTTTAATAATAGATCATTCTATTTGTCTATATTTCTGAGATGAGGTAGTATTTACACTATTTACATTATTCGGACTATTGTCCTCATCTTGGTTGCCATTTGTACGACATTTAATAAAAGATCATTCTATTTGTCTATATTTCTGAGATGAGGTAGTATTTACAGTATTTACATTATTTGGACTATTGTCCTCATCTTTGTTGCCATTTGTACGACGTTTAATAATAGATCATTCTATTTGTCTATATTTCTGAGATGAGGTAGTATTTACACTATTTACATTATTCGGACTATTGTCCTCATCTTGGTTGCCATTTGTACGACATTTAAAAATAGATCATTCTATTTGTCTATATTTCTGAGATGAGGTAGTATTTACAGTATTTACATTATTTGGACTATTGTCCTCATCTTTGTTGCCATTTGTACGACGTTTAATAATAGATCATTCTATTTGTCTATATTTCTGAGATGAGGTAGTATTTACACTATTTACATTATTCGGACTATTGTCCTCATCTTGGTTGCCATTTGTACGACGTTTAATAAAAGATCATTCTATTTGTCTATATTTCTGAGATGAGGTAGTATTTACAGTATTTACATTATTTGGACTATTGTCCTCATCTTTGTTGCCATTTGTACGACGTTTAATAATAGATCATTCTATTTGTCTATATTTCTGAGATGAGGTAGTATTTACACTATTTACATTATTCGGACTATTGTCCTCATCTTGGTTGCCATTTGTACGACATTTAATAATAGATCATTCTATTTGTCTATATTTCTGAGATGAGGTAGTATTTACAGTATTTACATTATTTGGACTATTGTCCTCATCTTTGTTGCCATTTGTACGACGTTTAATAATAGATCATTCTATTTGTCTATATTTCTGAGATGAGGTAGTATTTACACTATTTACATTATTCGGACTATTGTCCTCATCTTGGTTGCCATTTGTACGACATTTAATAATAGATCATTCTATTTGTCTATATTTCTGAGATGAGGTAGTATTTACACTATTTACATTATTTTGACTATTGTCCTCATCTTTGTTGCCATTTGTACGACGTTTAATAATAGATCATTCTATTTGTCTATATTTCTGAGATGAGGTAGTATTTACACTATTTACATTATTCGGACTATTATCCTCATCTTGGTTGCCATTTGTACGACGTTTAATAATAGATTATTCTATTTGTTTATATTTCTGAGATGAGGAAGTATTTACAGTATTTACATTATTCAGACTATTGTCCTCATCTTGGTTGCCATTTGTACGACCTTTAATAAAAGATCATTCTATTTGTTTATATTTCTGAGATGAGGTAGTATTTACACTATTTACATTATTCGGACTATTGTCCTCATCTTGGTTGCCATTTACACGACGTTTAATAATAAATCATTCTATTTCTGTATATTTCTGAGATGAGGTAGTATTTACACTATTTACATTATTCGGACTATTGTCCTCATCTTGGTTGCCATTTGTACGACATTTAATAAAAGATCATTCTATTTGTCTATATTTCTGAGATGAGGTAGTATTTACAGTATTTACATTATTTGGACTATTGTCCTCATCTTTGTTGCCATTTGTACGACGTTTAATAATAGATCATTCTATTTGTCTATATTTCTGAGATGAGGTAGTATTTACACTATTTACATTATTCGGACTATTGCCCTCATCTTGGTTGCCATTTGTACGACATTTAAAAATAGATCATTCTATTTGTCTATATTTCTGAGATGAGGTAGTATTTACAGTATTTACATTATTTGGACTATTGTCCTCATCTTTGTTGCCATTTGTACGACGTTTAATAATAGATCATTCTATTTGTCTATATTTCTGAGATGAGGTAGTATTTACACTATTTACATTATTCGGACTATTGTCCTCATCTTGGTTGCCATTTGTACGACATTTAATAAAAGATCATTCTATTTGTCTATATTTCTGAGATGAGGTAGTATTTACAGTATTTACATTATTTGGACTATTGTCCTCATCTTTGTTGCCATTTGTACGACGTTTAATAATAGATCATTCTATTTGTCTATATTTCTGAGATGAGGTAGTATTTACACTATTTACATTATTCGGACTATTGTCCTCATCTTGGTTGCCATTTGTACGACATTTAAAAATAGATCATTCTATTTGTCTATATTTCTGAGATGAGGTAGTATTTACAGTATTTACATTATTTGGACTATTGTCCTCATCTTTGTTGCCATTTGTACGACGTTTAATAATAGATCATTCTATTTGTCTATATTTCTGAGATGAGGTAGTATTTACACTATTTACATTATTCGGACTATTGTCCTCATCTTGGTTGCCATTTGTACGACGTTTAATAAAAGATCATTCTATTTGTCTATATTTCTGAGATGAGGTAGTATTTACAGTATTTACATTATTTGGACTATTGTCCTCATCTTTGTTGCCATTTGTACGACGTTTAATAATAGATCATTCTATTTGTCTATATTTCTGAGATGAGGTAGTATTTACACTATTTACATTATTCGGACTATTGTCCTCATCTTGGTTGCCATTTGTACGACATTTAATAATAGATCATTCTATTTGTCTATATTTCTGAGATGAGGTAGTATTTACAGTATTTACATTATTTGGACTATTGTCCTCATCTTTGTTGCCATTTGTACGACGTTTAATAATAGATCATTCTATTTGTCTATATTTCTGAGATGAGGTAGTATTTACACTATTTACATTATTCGGACTATTGTCCTCATCTTGGTTGCCATTTGTACGACATTTAATAATAGATCATTCTATTTGTCTATATTTCTGAGATGAGGTAGTATTTACACTATTTACATTATTTTGACTATTGTCCTCATCTTTGTTGCCATTTGTACGACGTTTAATAATAGATCATTCTATTTGTCTATATTTCTGAGATGAGGTAGTATTTACACTATTTACATTATTCGGACTATTATGCTCATCTTGGTTGCCATTTGTACGACGTTTAATAATAGATTATTCTATTTGTTTATATTTCTGAGATGAGGAAGTATTTACAGTATTTACATTATTCAGACTATTGTCCTCATCTTGGTTGCCATTTGTACGACCTTTAATAAAAGATCATTCTATTTGTTTATATTTCTGAGATGAGGTAGTATTTACACTATTTACATTATTCGGACTATTGTCCTCATCTTGGTTGCCATTTACACGACGTTTAATAATAAATCATTCTATTTCTGTATATTTCTGAGATGAGGTAGTATTTACACTATTTACATTATTCGGACTATTGTCCTCATCTTGGTTGCCATTTGTACGACGTTTAATAATAGATCATTCTATTTGTCTATATTTCTGAGATGAGGTAGTATTTACACTATTTACATTATTCGGACTATTGTCCTCATCTTGGTTGCCATTTGTACGACATTTAATAATAGATCATTCTATTTGTTTATATTTCTGAGATGAGGTAGTATTTACACTATTTACATTATTCGGACTATTGTCCTCATCTTGGTTGCCATTTACACGACGTTTAATAATAAATCATTCTATTTCTGTATATTTCTGAGATGAGGAAGTATTTACAGTATTTACATTATTCAGACTATTGTCCTCATCTTGGTTGCCATTTGTACGACCTTTAATAAAAGATCATTCTATTTGTTTATATTTCTGAGATGAGGTAGTATTTACACTATTTACATTATTCGGACTATTGTCCTCATCTTGGTTGCCATTTACACGACGTTTAATAATAAATCATTCTATTTCTGTATATTTCTGAGATGAGGTAGTATTTACACTATTTACATTATTCGGACTATTGTCCTCATCTTGGTTGCCATCTATAAGACGTTTCGGCCGTTGTACGCTCCGGATTTATTTATATACACTGTTTACAAAACGAGGAGTCTATTTCAAACACGTGTATTCATTAAAATAAAGTTTGAAGTACTGAGAAATATAAATTTATAATTTTCAGACATACATACATTTCAAAACTTTATATATAAGCTACATCTAAAGATGCGTGACCACTCACTTTTTAAGAAATACCAGATGTTTGAATGTGCGGTCGGTGCCATGGATAATGGCTCCAGTATGTTAATTGGCGAACCAAGTTCAAATTCCAGTAGAGTTTGTTATTTTGACATGCACACTAATCATTGAAAGCGTATAAATATACTTCATCCCCACCAGCTACGGGTTAATTAGTAAGATTCTCACCAGTAAATCATCATTACTGACAAAAATAATGAAAATAAAAATTTATACAATATAAAAATATTAGAATAAACTTGTGACTTCAAATATCGAGATCAGTTTGCTTTTCTGATGGCCAAGGTATCGTGTATAAATAGGTAAGTCAAGAGGTCAATAGGCCAGAAAGTTTATTCGCCTGAAGAGAGTCAACTGTAGACTCGAAACACGTGTAGCGACACAAATAACATTATGGGCACTTAATGTATCATACAAAAAGAAAGTAATAATTATAATACAAGGTAACCAAAAAAGTTCTGTCCGTTTTTAAAGGAAAAAAAGAAAACGCTTCACAGTATGTGTAACTTATACTTAGTCTTCGAAGTAATCGCCATCGGCATCCAGCAACTTCTGCCAACGTGTCTACAGCTGTTCAAGGCCCTTTGGCGCAAAGAAATCCGTGAGGGCTTTGCGCAAGTCTGCTTCATTGGTGAAGGATTTTACACGAAGATGATTATCCAGGGAGAGGAAAAGGTGATAATCGGATGGCGCAAGGTCTGGTGAATAAGGTGGATGACACAAAGTCCCTCACCCAAGTTGCTGTATGCTATCCCTGACCACTCGAGCGACATCCGGCCTGACGTTGTCATGGAGGAAAAGCACACGTTTGCAATTCACCAGTGCTGGCTCCTTCTGGCGCAATGCCTGTTGCACACGTTTCAATTGCTGCGAGTATAGGTATCCAGTGACCGTTGGTAGCAGTTTATAATGAACCACTTGACGACCTGTCCACTAGACACAAAGCACAATCTTGCGTGGGTGCATAGACGGTCTTGCGGTGTGAGGGACAGCATCATGAGGAGATAACCAATGTCTGGAACGCTTGGGAGTTTCGTACAGAACCCACTTTTCATCAATGGTAAGCACTTTATTGAATAAGGATGCGGTACGGTGGCGAGAAAGCAGCGATACGCAGGCTGCCACGCGTTGTCCCTTGTGGACCTCAAACAGCGTTTGCGGAATCCACTTGCTCAGTTTGTACGTCTTACCTAGGCGGTGCAGGTGATGTCTAACTGTTTCATCGGAAACGTTGAACTGTCTTGCAAGTTCACCACACGTTAGCCTACTGTCCTCTTCAATGGCCGCCTTCAGGACTCCGTCATTCAAGACCTGTGGTCGTCCACTGTGAGGCTCATCATGGAGAGATAAATCTCCCGACTTGAATTTTCGAAACCAACGCCTTGCAGTACGTTCATCCACAGCACTATTCCCAAACGCTTGACATATGCGGCGATTTGATGCAGCTGTTGATAAGCCCACTTTGAAGTCGTAAAGCAAACAGCCCCGAACGACATCTCTTCTCACAGCGGCCTGGCTTATAATTGATGGCCGGGCACGGTGCGCATGTTTTTATGACGTCTGATGTTCCTACTTCCGGCTGCCCGAATTTGAAAACAATTGCTACACGCATTTCGTATATATTTCAACTTGATTCAATTACTAATCAAAAAACAGACAGAACATTTTTGGTTACCTTGTAACAGCAACAATAAATCTACATTTAGACAAAACGTTCACGATTTCTCGCACTTTTTCTTTTATACCCATTTCTCTCGTTGGGAACAACCCCTATTTCTGTTTTAATATATATATATATATATATATAGAGAGAGAGAGAGAGACATGACATAATTCAATAGGCGCTCATAGAAACCGTTTATTTTAATAAAACAAGTAATTATTTTATTAAACAAGTAATTTATACAAATGAAGTCATAAATTAATAATAACTAATACTTAGTTGACATTCCCTTTGCTTTTTTTTAATGCATGGACCCTTCTAGGCATGCTATCCATGAGTTCACGAATATCATCTTGAGGGGTTTCTTGACATGTTTCACGCAATAATCCTAAAAGCTCGGGTTTAGAAGATGGTTTCCTGTTCTTTTTGCGGAGTTTTCGATCTAATATGCCCCAAAAGTGTTCAATAGGGTTGATATCCGAGGACTGACTTGGCCATGGATGTTTATTGATCCCATTTTGTCTCAACCTCTCTGGTGAATTGTACGATCACCCTATTTTTGTCTCAACCTCTCTGGTGAATTGTACGATCACCCTATTTTTGTCTCAACCTCTCTACTGAATTGCACGATCACTCTATTAAGAGTAGAAAGGGGTATTGAAAGATTTTCAGATATCTTTCTTGAACTAAGACCACCTTCATGTTGGCCCATGATACGTTCTCGCTGAAATTCGGATAGGCCTGATGCTTCTTTGGTTCGTGGCATCTTCCAGTATTGTTATCTGCAATTTTAATCAAATAATCTGTCATGTTTGTATATATATATATATATATATGGTTATGGATCAAAAGAGAGAGTGGCTGGATTCCAAATTTTTAGCTAAAATTCCCCGAAATTCTGCGTCTAAATTAATGTTTCGGACAAGCTCATGTGCGGTTCGCCTCTAAATGGAAAGTGGCTCTGACTGTCGCCAATCGGAAGCATTTGCAGGGTTTTGTACCGGGCCTAAACGTAATTTTCCAATGTCTGAAAGCGCTTATCGGGGGTGGGCCGGAGGCTGATCATCTCTGGTCGGGTCGGCGCGGTGAGGGGGTTATGATGTTGAAAGACCCGAAACCCCCTAGTGATCCTCGCGATGACATCACTGTCGACACCCCTTAGCGCCCCCATTACGGTGCGTATGTTTGAAAAAAAAAAGAAATATATATATATATATACGCACACACAATGAAATACCCGACAGTTTTTATTATAATAGGGTGATATGGCACATGCATAAACCAGAACTTTCCTTACTTTGTGGTTTCCATCGCTCGTTTTCCGCAGTGAATCATTGTCTACAACCATTTCGTCCTAGACAAACATTATCGTTTAGATATGCGGATGTAATAAACAGCATTATCAACCTGTGTCTGTTTTTTTGTTTTTTTCCGATGTCATATTCATCAGTTCTCGTACGCGTAGGTCAACGATATTCGCTTGTCTTATTTCTATTTTATTTCATTTTCTTTTACGATTTCTCCTGTGAGCTGTTATTTTATTTGAGCCAGCAATTGTCCTTGATCTTTCTTGATCTTTCTGCAGGCATTTAAGAGAGACGTCCGGAACTTAAAGTACGGCTAGGCTTAAATCGGCCGGAATTAAAACATTGTGAAAGCCGGAATTAATTTTCAGTAGAATTACTGCAAACAAACAAAAAAAATGTCACGCATGAGAAATGAGACACTACAGGACAATCGGCCATATTTCCTATGTAAATCGCATCACGTTTCTTGTAAGCATTTCACCCCAAAAGCAAGGCAATAAAGTTACTAAGAAATAATGGGGTTACCGAGTGTGAAACAACAAATCAGTTTAGCGCCATACGTGGTAACTCTTGGGCGTTGACTGACTGGACAGAATATTTTTCTGCAGACTGAAATTAATGAATCAAAAGTTCATTAATCGACAGTTCATATATTATTTATGTATATACACTAATAGCCATAATTATTAGGCCACACAGTCTTTTAAAAAAATGATGTATTTCATACTAATTTTTACCATTTATTGCAAACTGAATAATTGTAAATGAAAATAGAATGGGGTTTTTTTGTTAATACTGCCCAATAACATGTGCATCAAATGAATTTATAAATATTTAATAATTACCTATATTGCAGTTTCATCAAAATAAACCCCTTTTGCCTTCACAACGGCTGCACACACTTTGGGCATTCCTGCCATAAGTTTTTTAAAATAATCCTCCGATAAATCACTCCAGGTAACTTTTAGACATCTAACACCTGAACATTACTAGGCTGTTTCTTCTTAATTCTTCTGTTCAACTCACCCCATGGAACTTCATTTTTTTTTTTTAATCGTATCACCCCGAGCAAGGCGGTAACGCCACTGATGTGCAGGGGGCTACATAAGAGAAAAAGATTAGAGGCGAGTGTAGAGAAGGACGAACCAGTTATAAAGGAGCAAGAGAAGGATGGGAATACAGGTGTGATGACAGTTGCAAAGGTGGAGAGAAAGGAAAGGATATACAGGGTGATGTAGAAAGAATTAGAATCAAGTGGCTAACATATGAGTATTGACATTGTATTTAAATTCCTGGAGGTTGTAGCCGTAAGGAAAGCAAGAATAAGGAAGCGAGTTCCACAGGTGGAAAGTGCGAGAAAAGAAGCTGCAGGAGTAGAATTGTCGTCTGCATTTAGTTGATCTAACTGTGAATGAGTGAGACCCAGATGCCAGTCTGGTTGCACGAATAAACACCTGTTGCGGCGGCACCGGTGACTTAAGTTAGTTGGAGCAGAAGCCATGGAAGTATTTATAGATCAGACAAAGGGAAGCCACATCTCATCGGTGGGAAAGTGGCTGGAGTCGAGCCGCCAAGTCGGTACCTATCACATTACTGATTCTCCTTTGGAGCCTGTCAAGAACACGGAGATGAACAGCTGGGGCACCAGACCATATATGGCAGCAGTACTCCATGCACGGATGAATGGTTGATTTGTATATATGCAGGATGGTTTCAGGTGGGAATTGGTGAGGGGCTGGTGACTGAGGTCGCCAACACATAACTTTTAACACGCCAGCAGTTTCTTTTAATTTTAAGTAATTTGGGCAGAATTTAGAAGTATGTTTCGGGTCGTTATCCTGCTGGAGAATGAAATTTTGACCCACAATATGCAATCCAGATGGAATTGCATATCTCTGTAAGATTGAATGGTACTGTTCTTTCTTCATAGTCCTCTTTACTTCAACCAAGTAACCTAAACATCTTCCCGCAAAACATCCCAAAACCATGCAAGATCCACCATGATGTTTCGTTGATGACTGTACACACTCATCTTTCATTCGCTACCCAACCTTCCCCCGCACGTACACCCTCCTTTTACTTCCAAACAGTTCGAACTTAGACTCATCAGTCCACAACACTTTGACCACTGTTCTGGTGCCCAGTTTTTTGTGCTGTCTTCCCCATGCTAATCTCTTCTTATTGGCTGGTCGAAGCAAAGGTTTCCTGTGTGTCACTTGTCCAAAGAACCATTCTATTTTCATTTTATTCTACTTGGCAATAAATACAAAAATATTATGAAATACATCATTTTTTTAAAATTGGGGTGGTCTAATAATTATGACCGGTATTGTGTGTGTGTTGGTAGCTAAAGATTTTAGATTATGTTCAGCCTTCGTTTGTATTAGATTACTGGTTACAGATAATCCCGAGTGTAACTATTGTCGTCTTGTGGCCTTGGCCGAGATCGAACTCACTACACGCCTCCAGTATCCCTGCGCATTTGGAACCCTGGCGCAGTTTGCAGCAAAATTCATAATCTTGTCAAATAGCTGAATACTTGATGCTTCGCCAGGACTACCAAAGGTATTTTTATTGTGACAACAATACTAGATGGGTTGTCTCCAGGCCCCATCCTGTTATTTAACCCATAACTGGAAGGAAGTGACGGATTAATATCTTTCCTAAGGGTACCAGTGTTGAAGTGAATGCAGGGTACTCAACTGGAATTCAAACTCGGCTCACCGATTTCTCTTTCCAAGCCGATATCCACCGTAACACAACGCACATCCGTCACTCAACGCTTACAGCACCTGATATTACCAAGTGGTCACCCATCTAAGCACTGACCAGACTCAACGGTGCTTAACTTCGGTGATCGAACGAGAACCGGTGTATTCGACGTGATATGCCGTAACTATCAGTCCATCCACGTTTGACAGGAAGAATTAGCCAGATGCTCGCAATTAGGATGATCTCTTAACCAATAAACTAATATATATATATATATATATATATATATATATATATATATATATATATATATATATATATATATATATATATATATATATATATATGAAATGAATACATGGATTGAAATCCGACAAGATATATATATTGTGTATCAAAAGTAGTTTTACAAATTCTAGGGACACGTTTCTCACACCAAAACGAGTTAAAATGCCTATATAAACAATATATATCCAAAAGGCCGTGTCAGAAAGTGTTCGTCGTAGTCAGACGTTCAGGCGGATTCCGGGCTACCACAATTTAGGGACCCAGTCTCAGTAACGCGACTATAAGAAGCAACAAACGTTGGATGAATCGGCTAACTTCAGTGTGAAAACGCAATCTGATACATCCGTGCAGCCTCGCGCCTCTTACGTGCGGCCGGATGGAAAATTCATATCGGTTTGCACACGAAATAAATATTCTGGCATTGCTGAACGAGATATTCCTCACAACTAGGCGTGTTAAACGTTGACAACGGACTAGCCAAAGACGTACACGAATGACAAAGGTAATCTAGTCTACGTGGCAATTTTTTTAGTGTTAACATCTCAAAAACAGGACAATTTCGCTAGAAACTAGAAGAGTGTACTGGATTGCTACGTGATGTCCGTCCTTCAATATGGCAGTGAATGCTGGACAATATAATCAAAGATGAAGGAAAAACTTGAAGTAACTGAAATGTGGTTCTACAGAAGGATGCTGCGAATATCATGGATCGAGCATGTGAGCAATGATAAGGTCTTGGAAATGATGGAAACAAAAAGGAAATTAATACTGAGCATCAGGAAGAGACAGCTGAAGTTCCTGGAACACGCAGTGAAGATAGAGGGCTTGGAGAACCTGATACTAACAGGCCAGATAGAGGGGAAAGGAGACAGGGTAAAAAAACCGGATAACATATTTGAAGGACCTAATCAGGTGGATGGCGGAACGAGGATTGCATGGTGTAACAGAAGGCGTGCTCAGAGCCACCAGGGATAGCGAAACGTGGAAAGCTATGATCGCCTACGTCCTGAAGGGACAGAGCAAGTAGAAGAAGGATCTCAAAAATGAAGGATGCGAACATGCGAATTTTGCTCTTGTTTTGGTGTAATATATGTTCAAACAAATCATTTCAAATTGTCGGTTGTTTAAAGACCATTTACATTCAAGCTGATATTTGTTACATACGTACATTTAAATCCTTACCCACGAATGACGATCAGTGTAAACGAAGTCAAATCAAGCCAAAGTAACACAATTTTCAATTCATCGTAATAACCATATCTGCACTGAAATGTATCGCAATGTCAAAAAATGTAAACATGTTAAGAAAATTAACGAAGATTAATGAAATTGACATCGTTTAGACTATTGCTCATTTGCTGTCAAGATGTTTATGATGCACCAGATTAATTGGTAGCTTCCCCTATATGGATAGGGGTCGCAAGATCGAATCCTGCCGAAGGACACACATATTCTTAATAAAAGTTTATCGTAAATAGTCAGGCCGGTAGTAATAAATATATAACACTATTTGATTATAAACAGAACAACAGACGAATTGGAGAATTATAAATACTTGAAATGAATTCTGACATGAGCTCCGAGATAAATAGCAGGAGCACCCGACCTGATATAGCAACAGTATTCAATGCACGGACGAGTGGCAGATTTATAAATGTGCAAGATGGATTCTGACGAGAACCTCGAGATGAGGAGCAAGATCACCCGACCAGATATGGCAACAGCATTCAATACACAGACGAATGGTAGTTGTATAAATGTGCAGATTGAATTCTGGCTAGAACATCGAGATGAATAGCAGGAGAACCCGACCAGATTTGGCAACAGCATTGAATACACGGACGAATGTTAGATGTATAAATGTACAAGATGGATTTTGGCGAGAACATCGAGATGCATAGCAACAGCACCCAACCAGATATAGCAACAGTATTCAATGCCGAAACGAATGGTAGATGTATGAATGTGCAATATGGATTCTGACGAGAACATCGAGATGAAAAATAGGAGCACCCAACCAGATATTGCAACAGTATTCAATGCACGGGCGAATGGGAGATTTATAATTGTGCAAGATGGAATTTGACATAACCATCAAGATGAATAGCAGGAGCACCCGACCAGATATGGCAACGGTATTCAATGCACGGACGAATGGTAGATTTATAAATGTGCAAGATGGATTCTGATGAAAACATCGAAATGAATAGCAGGGGAATTCGACCAGATATGGGAACAGTATTCAATGCAGAGCCGAATGTTAGTTTTATAAATGTGCAAGATGGAACTTTACGAGAACATCGAGATGTATAGCAGGAGCAACCGACCAAATATGGCAACAGTATTCAATGCACAGCCGAATGGTAGATTTATAAATGTGCAAGATGGAATTTGACATGGCCATCGACATAAATAGCAGGAGCACCCGACCAGACATGGCAACAGTTATCAATGCACGGACGAATTGTAGATTTATAAATGTGCAAGATGGAATTTGACGAGAACATCATGAAGAAAAGCAGGGGCACCCGACGAGATATTGCAACAGTATACGATGCACACCCGAATGGTTTATTTACAAATGTGCACAGCCGAATGTTAGATATATAAATGTGCAAGATGGAATTTGACGAGGACATTGAGATGAATAGCAGGACCACCCGACTAGATATGGCAACGGTATTCAATGCACAGCCGAATGTTAGATTTATAAATATCCAAGATGGAATTTGACGGGGACATTGAGATGAATAGCAGGAGCAGCCGATCAGATATGGCGACAATATTGAATGCACAGCCGAATGGTAGATTTATATTCATGCAAAATGGAAATTGACAAAAACATCGAGATCAACAGCAGGAGCACCCGACCAGATATGGCCACTGTATTCAACGCACAGCCGAATGGTAAATTTATAAATGTGCAAAATGAAATTTGACGAGAACATCGAGATGAATAGCTGGAGCACTCGACCAGATATGGCAACATTATTCAATGCACTAGCTCTCATTCAGGTTGACTCAATTTTTTATTTTTTATTTTTATTTTTTGCCTTCAACCGCTACGTGTGAAGAAAGCTATGTGTCACTGTTTCGACATCAAATATGATTGGGTATGTGGCACGAAAATTTCCTTGACGAACTCAGCCGCTGTTGCATTGTGGCCGATTCGGCTGCGTTGCGATATTAGTTCTTGCAATCAAAGCTGGACTGCCATCAACTCTTACTGAAAATCTAATACGATTAATTTTGAACGAAAATTAAAGGCAGAAAAAAAACTAGAGCCGTATTATATAGATGTATATGTTGATAGGTGGATGTGTGTTGTGGAGCAGTGGATATCGCCTCGGAACGAGATATCGGAGAGCTGAGTTCGAATTCCAGTTTAATTCTTTGCTTTCACATACACGCAAAGTTATGAATCCGTCACTACTCCCTCCGCCTATGGATTAAATAACAGAACAGATTAGGTTCTATAGCTTTGTTTAGCAACCAGTCTACTTGAGAAAGTAATGGTAAAGTACTGTAGGAAAATCTTCTGCCCAGTTAGTCACGTCTCTTTCGAGACATGATCGCCCAAGCGTTTATCATGTATGACACTTAACTGACTGATATGTTGATAGAAATTTTGCTGTATTTTAAAAGAAGTATCTTATTTAAAACAGTGAGTTAGCAAATCGACACAGCTAAATAGTTAAACCACAAACTGTGCAAATACGATTTTTTTCCTTTTTTTTTATCTTCGGAGTCGTATTGTACTCCAGGAGGTAATTTATTTTCCTGATTTAACACCACAAACGCGACATTGATTTATAATCAAGTATGTAATTTGTTCCCTGTTTTTAACTTCAGAAACACGGAGTCATATTTTACTCAAATATGTAATATAATTCTTGCTTTCAGCTACAGAATCATGTGATCGTATTATACACAAGGATAGAAATTATTCCCTGTTTTTAGATTCGGATACACGGGCTCGTATTATACACAAGGATGTAATTTTTTCCTTGTTCTTAACTTTAGAAACACTCGGGTAGTATTATAGATAAGGGTGTAATTTATTTTGCTTTTAGCTTCAGAAACACGAGCTCGTATTATATAAAAGTATGTAATTTATTCTTTTCTATAGCTTCAGAATAATGCGATCGTATTATACACAAGGATGGAAATTATTCCCTGTTTTTAGATTCGGATACACCGGCTCGTATTATACACAAGGACGTAATTTATTCCTTGTTCTTAACTTTAGAAACACTCGGGTAGTATTATAGATAAGGGTGTAATTTATTTTGCTTTTAGCTTCAGAAACACGAGCTCGTATTATATAAAAGTATGTAATTTATTCTTTTCTATAGCTTCAGAAAAATGCGACCGTATTATACACAAGGATGCATTATACGCAAATATGTAATTTATTTTGCTTTTAGCTTCAGAAACACGTGTTTATATTATACACAAGGATGAAATATATTTCCCGCTTTTAGCTTCAGAAACACGGGATCGTATTATACACAAGGATGTAATTTGTTCCTTGCATTTATCTTAAGCACCACGGTGTCGTTTTATACTCTAGGGTGTAATTTAATTTTTTGTTTTTACTCAGAGATGTAATATAATTCTTGCTTTCAACTTCAGAATCATGTGATCGTATTATACACAAGGATGGAAATTATTCCCTGTTTTTAAATTCGGATACACGGGCTAGTATTATACACAAGGATGTAATTTATTCCTTGTTCTTAGCTTCAGAAATACTCGGGTAGTATTATAGATAAGGGTGTAATTTATTTCTTTGCTTTTAGCTTCAGAAACACGAGCACGTATTATACAAAAGTATGTAATTTATTCTTAGTTAATTTATTAGCTTGCCAAAAATGGGATCGTATTATACACAAGGATGCATTATACACAAGGATGTAATTTATTCTGATTTTTGCTTCAGAAACACGGGATCGTATTATACACAAGGATGTAATTTATTCTGATTTTTGCTTCAGAAACATGAGATCGTATTATACACAAGGATGTAATTTATTCTGATTTTTGCTTCAGAAACATGAGATCGTATTATACACAAGGATGTAATTTATTCTGATTTTTGCTTCAGAAACATGAGATCGTATTATACACAAGGATGTAATTTATTCTGATTTTTCCTTCAGAAACATGGGATCGTATTATACACAAGGATGTAATTTATTCTGATTTTTGCTTCAGAAACACGGGATCGTATTATACACAAGGATGTAATTTATTCTGAATTTTGCTTCAGAAACATGAGATCGTATTATACACAAGGATGTAATTTATTCTGCTTTTTGCTTCAGAAACATGGGATCGTATTATACACAAGGATGTAATTTATTCTGATTTTTGCTTCAGAAACACGGGATCGTATTATACACAAGGATGTAATTTATTCTGATTTTTGCTTCAGAAACATGAGATCGTATTATACACAAGGATGTAATTTATTCTGATTTTTGCTTCAGAAACACGGGATCGTATTATACACAAGGATGTAATTTATTCTGATTTTTGCTTCAGAAACATGAGATCGTATTATACACAATGATGTAATTTATTCTGATTTTTGCTTCAGAAATATGGGATCGTATTATACACAAGGATGTAATTTATTCTGATTTTTGCTTCAGAAACACGGGATCGTATTATACACAAGGATGTAATTTATTCTGATTTTTGCTTCAGAAACATGAGATCGTATTATACACAAGGATGTAATTTATTCTGATTTTTGCTTCAGAAACATGAGATCGTATTATACACAAGGATGTAATTTATTCTGATTTTTGCTTCAGAAACACGGGATCGTATTATACACAAGGATGTAATTTATTCTGATTTTTGCTTCAGAAACATGAGATCGTATTATACACAATGATGTAATTTATTCTGATTTTTGCTTCAGAAATATGGGATCGTATTATACACAAGGATGTAATTTATTCTGATTTTTGCTTCAGAAACACGGGATCGTATTATACACAAGGATGTAATTTATTCTGATTTTTGCTTCAGAAACATGAGATCGTATTATACACAAGGATGTAATTTATTCTGATTTTTGCTTCAGAAACATAGGATCGTGTTATACACAAGGATGTAATTTATTCTGATTTTTGCTTCAGAAACACGGGATCATATTATACACAAGGATGTAATTTATTCTGATTTTTGCTTCAGAAACATGAGATCGTATTATACACAAGGATGTAATTTATTCTGATTTTTGCTTCAGAAACATGAGATCGTATTATACACAAGGATGTAATTTATTCTGATTTTTGCTTCAGAAACATGGGATCGTATTATACACAAGGATGTAATTTATTCTGATTTTTGCTTCAGAAACACGGGATCGTATTATACACAAGGATGTAATTTATTCTGATTTTTGCTTCAGAAACATGAGATCGTATTATACACAAGGATGTAATTTATTCTGATTTTTGCTTCAGAAACATGAGATCGTATTACACACAAGGATGTAATTTATTCTGATTTTTGCTTCAGAAACATGGGATCGTATTATACACAAGGATGTAATTTATTCTGATTTTTGCTTCAGAAACACGGGATCGTATTATACACAAGGATGTAATTTATTCTGGTTTTTGCTTCAGAAACATGAGATCGTATTGTACACAAATATGTAATTTATTCTGATTTTTGCTTCAGAAACATGGGATCGTATTATACACAAGGATGTAATTTATTCTGATTTTTGCTTCAGAAACATGAGATCGTATGATACACAAGGATGTAATTTATTCTGATTTTTGCTTCAGAAACATGGGATCTTGTTATACACAAGGATGTAATTTATTCTGATTTTTGCTTCAGAAACATGAGATCGTATTATACACAAGGATGTAATTTATTCTGATTTTTGCTTCAGAAACATGAGATCGTATTATACACAAGGATGTAATTTATTCTGATTTTTGCTTCAGAAACATGGGATCGTATTATACACAAGAATGTAATTTATTCTGATTTTTGCTTCAGAAACACGGGATCGTATTATACACAAGGATGTAATTTCTTCTGATCTTTGCTTCAGAAACATGGGATCGTATTATACACAAGGATGTAATTTATTCTGATTTTTGCTTCAGAAACACGGGATCGTATTATACACAAGGATGTAATTTATTCTGATTTTTGCTTCAGAAACATGAGATCGTATTATACACAAGGATGTAATTTATTCTGATTTTTGTTTCAGAAACATGGGATCGTGTTATACACAAGGATGTAATTTATTCTGATTTTTGCTTCAGAAACATGAGATCGTATTATACACAAGGATGTAATTTATTCTGATTTTTGCTTCAGAAACATGAGATCGTATTATACACAAGGATGTAATTTATTCTGATTTTTGCTTCAGAAACATGGGATCGTATTATACACAAGGATGTAATTTATTCTGATTTTTGCTTCAGAAACACGGGATCGTATTATACACAAGGATGTAATTTATTCTGGTTTTTGCTTCAGAAACATGAGATCGTATTATAGACAAGGATGTAATTTATTCTGATTTTTGCTTCAGAAACATGAGATCGTATTATACACAAGGATGTAATTTATTCTGATTTTTGCTTCAGAAACATGGGATCGTATTATACACAAGGATGTAATTTATTCTGATTTTTGCTTCAGAAACACGGGATCATATTATACACAAGGATGTAATTTATTCTGGTTTTTGCTTCAGAAACATGAGATCGTATTACACACAAGGATGTAATTTATTCTGATTTTTGCTTCAGAAACATGGGATCGTATTATACACAAGGATGTAATTTATTCTGATTTTTGCTTCAGAAACATGAGATCGTATTATACACAAGGGTGTAATTTATTCTGATTTTTGCTTCAGAAACATGGGATCGTGTTATACACAAGCATGTAATTTATTCTGATTTTTGCTTCAGAAACACGGGATCGTATTATACACAAGGATGTAATTTATTCTGATTTTTGCTTCAGAAACATGAGATCGTATTATACACAAGGATGTAATTTATTCTGATTTTTGCTTCAGAAACATGGGATCGTATTATACACAAGGATGTAATTTATTCTGATTTTTGCTTCAGAAACACGGGATCGTATTATACACAAGGATGTAATTTATTCTGATTTTGGCTTCAGAAATATGAGATCGTATTATACACAAGGATGTAATTTATTCTGATTTTTGCTTCAGAAACATGAGATAGTATTATACACAAGGATGTAATTTATTCTGATTTTTGCTTCAGAAACATGAGATCGTATTATACACAAGGATGTAATTTATTCTGATTTTTGCTTCAGAAACATGGGATCGTGTTATACACAAGGATGTAATTTATTCTGATTTTTGCTTCAGAAACATGGGATCGTGTTATACACAAGGATGTAATTTATTCTGATTTTTGCTTCAGAAACATGAGATCGTATTACACACAAGGATGTAATTTATTCTGATTTTTGCTTCAGAAACACGGGATCGTATTATACACAAGGATGTAATTTATTCTGATTTTTGCTTCAGAAACATGGGATCGTATTATACACAAGGATGTAATTTATTCTGATTTTTGCTTCAGAAACATGAGATCGTATTATACACAAGGATGTAATTTATTCTGATTTTTGCTTCAGAAACATGGGATCGTGTTATACACAAGGATGTAATTTATTCTGATTTTTGCTTCAGAAACATGAGATCGTATTATACACAAGGATGTAATTTATTCTGATTTTTGCTTCAGAAACACGGGATCGTATTATACACAAGGATGTAATTTATTCTGATTTTTGCTTCAGAAACATGGGATCGTATTATACACAAGGATGTAATTTATTCTGATTTTTGCTTCAGAAACATGGGATCGTGTTATACACAAGGATGTAATTTATTCTGATTTTTGCTTCAGAAACATGAGATCGTATTATACACAAGGATGTAATTTCTTCTGATCTTTGCTTCAGAAACATGGGATCGTATTATACACAAGGATGTAATTTATTCTGATTTTTGCTTCAGAAACACGGATCGTATTATACACAAGGATGTAATTTATTCTGATTTTTGCTTCTCAGAAACACATGAGATCGTATTATACACAAGGATGTAATTTATTCTGATTTTTGTTTCAGAAACATGGGATCGTGTTAGTCAATGTTGATGTAATTTATTCTGATTTTTTGCTTCAGAAACATGAGATCGTATTATACACAAGGATGTAATTTATTCTGATTTTTGCTTCAGAAACATGAGATCGTGGCCATACACAAGGATGTAATTATTCTGATTTTTGCTTCAGAAACATGGGATCGCATTATACACAAGGATGTAATTTATTCTGATTTTTGCTTCCAGAAACACGGGATCGTATTATACACAAGGATGTACTTATTCGGTTTTGCTTCAGAAACATGATCGTATTATACACAAGGATGTAATTCTATTCTGATTTTTGCTTCAGAAACATGAGATCGTATTATACACAAGGATGTAATTTATTCTGATTTTGCTTCAGAAACATGGGATCGTATTATACACAAGGATGTAATTTATTCTTGATTTTTGCTTCAGAAACATGGATCGTATTATACACAAGGATGTAATTATTCTGATTTTGCTTCAGAAACATGGGATCGTATTAAGGCCACTGCTGATGTAATTTATTCTGATTTTTGCTTCAGAAACATGAGATCGTATTATACACAAGGATGTAATTTATTCTGATTTTTGCTTCAGAAACATGGATCGTGTTATACACAAAGGATGTAATTTATTCTGATTTTGCTTCAGAAACATGAGATCGTATTATACACAAGGATGTAATTTATTCTGATTTTTGCTTCAGAAACACGGATCGTATTATACACAAGGATGTAATTTATTCTGATTTTTGCTTCAGAAACATGGATCGTATTATACACAAGGATGTAATTTTATTCTGATTTTTGCTTCAGAAACATGAGATCGTATTATACACAAGGATGTAATTTATTCTGATTTTTGCTTCTCAGAAAATACGGGGATCGTGTTATACACAAGGATGTAATTTATTCTGATTTTTTGCTTCAGAAACATGAGATCGTATTATACACAAGGATGTAATTTATTCTGATTTTTGCTTCCAGAAACACGGGATCGTATTATACACAAGGATGTAATTTCTGTCTTGATTTTTTGCTTCAGAAACATGGGATCGTATTATACACAAGGATGTAATTTATTCTGATTTTTGCTTCAGAAACATGATCGTGTTGCTACACAAGGATGTAATTTATTCTGATTTCGTATTTCAGAAACATGGAGATCGTATTGAGCACAAGGATGTAATTTATTCTGATCTTTGCTTCAGAAACATGGATCGTATTATACACAAGGATGTAATATATTCTGATTTTTGCTTCAGAAACACGGATCGTATTATACACAAGGATGTATTCTGATTTTTGTCAGAAACATGAGATCGTATTATACACAAGGGATGCAATTTATTCCGATTTTTGTTTCCGAAACATGGGATCGTGTTATACACAAGGATGTAATTTATTCTGATTTTTGCTTCAGAAACATGAGATCGTATTATACACAAGGATGTAATTTATTCTGATTTTTGCTTCAGAAACATGAGATCGTATTATACACAAGGATGTAATTTATTCTGATTTTTGAGCCAGAAACATGGGATCGTATTATTACAATAAGGATGTAATTTATTCCTTGATTTTTGTTTGTGAAACACGGGATCGTATTATACACAAGGGATGTAATTTATTCTGGTTTTTGCTTCAGAAACATGAGATCGTATTATACACAAGGATGTAATTTATTCTGATTTTTGCTTCAGAAACATGAGATCGTATTATACACAAGGATGTAATTTATTCTGATTTTTGCTTCAGAAACATGGGATCGTATTATACACAAGGATGTAATTTATTCTGATTTTTGCTTCAGAAACACGGGATCGTATTATACACAAGGATGTAATTTATTCTGATTTTTGCTTCAGAAACATGGGATCGTATTATACACAAGGATGTAATTTATTCTGATTTTTGCTTCAGAAACATGAGATCGTGTTATACACAAGGATGTAATTTATTCTGATTTTTGCTTCAGAAACATGGGATCGTGTTATACACAAGGATGTAATTTATTCTGATTTTTGCTTCAGAAACATGAGATCGTATTATACACAAGGATGTAATTTATTCTGATTTTTGCTTCAGAAACACGGGATCGTATTATACACAAGGATGTAATTTATTCTGATTTTTGCTTCAGAAACATGGGATCGTGTTATACACAAGGATGTAATTTATTCTGATTTTTGCTTCAGAAACATGGGATCGTGTTATACACAAGGATGTAATTTATTCTGATTTTTGCTTCAGAAACACGGGATCGTATTATACACAAGGATGTAATTTTTCTGATTTTTGCTTCAGAAACATGAGATCGTATTATACACAAGGATGTAATTTATTGTGATTTTTGCTTCAGAAACATGATATCGTATTATACACAAGGATGTAATTTATTCTGATTTTTGCTTCAGAAACATGAGATCGTATTATACACAAGGATGTAATTTATTCTGATTTTTGCTTCAGAAACATGGGATCGTGTTATACACAAGGATGTAATTTATTCTGATTTTTGCTTCAGAAACATGGGATCGTGTTATGCACAAGGATGTAATTTATTCTGATTTTTGCTTCGGAAACATGGGATCGTATTATACACAAGGATGTAATTTATTCTGATTTTTGCTTCGGAAACACGGGATCGTATTATACACAAGGATGTAATTTATTGTGATTTTTGCTTCAGAAACATGGGATCGTATTATACACAAGGATGTAATTTATTCTGATTTTTGCTTCAGAAACATGGGATCGTGTTATACACAAGGATGTAATTTATTCTGATTTTTGCTTCAGAAACATGAGATCGTATTATACACAAAGATATAATTTATTCTGATTTTTGCTTCAAAAACATGAGATCGTATTATACACAAGGATGTAATTTATTCTGATTTTTGCTTCAGAAACACGGGATCGTATTATACACAAGGATGTAATTTATTGTGATTTTTGCTTCAGAAACATGGGATCGTATTATACACAAGGATGTAATTTATTCTGATTTTTGCTTCAGAAACACGGGATCGTATTATACACAAGGATGTAATTTATTCTGATTTTTGCTTCAAGGAAACATGAGATCGTATTATACACAAGGATGTAATTTTTATTCTGATTTTTGCTTCAGAAACATGAGATCGTATTATACACAAGGATGTAATTTATTCTGATTTTTGCTTCAGAAACATGGAGATCGTAATTTATTACACAAGGATGTAATTTTTATTCTGATTTTTGCTTCAGAAACATGAGATCGTATTATACACAAGGATGTAATTTATTCTGATTTTTGCTTCAGAAACATGGGATCGTATTATACACAAGGATGTAATTTATTCTGATTTTTGCTTCAGAAACACGGGAACATATTATACACAAGGCTGTAATTTATTCCCGGCATTTGTCTTAAACACCGGGTATAATTTATTTTTGTCTTATACTCCCGGGTATAATTTATTTATTGTTTTTAGCTTTAGAAATATGGGGTCGTTTTATGCACATGGATGCAGCTGTTTTCAATATGTATTTCTCCAAGGGCACATAGCTCGGCAGTAGAGATAAAAATAATACCTGAAGTAATTTAATGCCTTCACTCAAAGAGCTGTGAGTTCAATGCCTAGCCACACCTGAAGTAAACAAAAGCATGCAGTGTTTAGTTACTGAAGGAAAACAACTGCAAGTGGGATATTCACAAACGACATGGCACGTGTAACTACCCCAGTGGAAATTCTAACCTATATCACCTGAAGACGGCCAGATGGTACAACAGCCGAAACGTTATAAATATGGTATTTTAACGTGTTAATTTCCTGTTTTATATAACTTTATTATAAGTCTGTATATTAATAAACTATGAAAAAAATTATCTTTCGTTAAGAATGTTGAGAGATATCATTATGCTAGGTCAGCTGCCCGTAAGATTGATTCACAGTGTCGTGCGAAACGGTTTTTAGATCTTCTATATTTATAAGTCCACCATTCGTCAATGCATTGCCACATGTGATCTGAATCTTCTGTATTTTATCTAGGTTTTCTTGACACAAAGAAGAATCAGCAATATTATTGGTATTGATCTGGTGTCTCGGCTTCCAACCACCGTAAGGCTTCCGCCCATTGTCTTTTCTATGTATAATTTCATGGTTATTGGTAAGCTCTTTTTTCCTATGGTGCCTAGACTCGTCAAATTTAAGCCCACTACTAAACATTTGATAAGGTATCATCAGCTGTAACTTGGTGATACCTTACACACTTACAGTTGGTGATACAACATTGAGCTAACTAGATTTTGTACGAACACGCTGCTGGAATTTTTAAATAACCGAAAATTTTCAAAACTAAGGAGTTATTTTGAGGATCTTCAAACATTTCTTCCATGTTTGTATGATCCTAGTATATACAGGGTGGGGTGGAGAAACTTGTTTATTTGAATTTGGCGCCCGAGGATAATGGAGAGGGAATTATTCGGGAGTGCGGGATTTAAAGTTTATTCCAGCAGGACAGTGCCTTGGCACACACAGCGCTCGTGTCAATAACAGTTTTGCAGCAGAACTTTCCATGACACCTCATCTCTTTGAGGGCGATCTGCATTGGCCAGCACGGTCCCCTGATTTATCACCCCTATGGTGCTACCTGAAGTCATTTGTTTACAACGATCGTCCTAACACTCTGGCTCACCTGAACAACATTCGTCAAGCTGTTGCCAACATACCCACCGATATGCTAGAAAGAGTTGACCGAAACTTCAAAGTACGATTAACCCAGTGTATTGAGCAGAATGGACGCCATCTGACTGATGTCATCTTAAGGATTGAAAACAAAAAATTTAAATGTTTTAATTGATGCTGATTAAAGAATTACATGTATATCTGCATTATTTTGTTTTATTTGTTATTCCAAATAAGCAAATTGCTCTGTCCCATCCATTATAGGTGTCATTATATTTGGAAATTATTTTTGATCTTTCATTCAGTATTTTTTGTTCTGGAAACAGCATAATGGCTAACTTTTCTTCTTGGCACAATCTGCATACATCGTCACCGTTGTATGGTTTGACTATTTTCACTACACTCCAAGTTATATCAGGGGTTTTTCCATTTTTCGGCTATATATATATATACTATAGTCATCCGCAGACAGATCTGTTTCGCTGTATCACAGCTCATTAGTACGGTTAGACTCCGATCGCTTCCTAACTCAGGATTGAAACCCGACCGAATCGGCGTCAGTCGGCGATTCTACCTCTGGGCCACGAGCGTCTGGTAGAAGAAAGCAGACCTTTTAGCGTATATCATTATACACGCCCAATAGTTAGAGTGCTCTAATTTATTATTGAATGAGCGATGCGTATATGCCGGAGTAGCTACTGTTTTCAAAGTCTCCCATTCTTCCAGAGTGCTCAATCAGGGTGTGAGAGCGAGAATACTATAGTCATCCGCAGACAGATCTGTTTCGCTGTATCACAGCTCATCAGTACGGTTCGGTAGAAGAAGGCAGACTTTTTAGCGCGTATATCATTATACATAGCTATAGTGCTCTAATTCATTATTGAATGAGCAATGCGTATATGCCGGAGTAGCTTCTGTTTTCAAAGTCTCCCATTCTTCCAGAGTGCTCAATCAGGGTGTGAGAGCGTAAATATATATATATATATATATATATATATATATATATATATATATATATATATATAAGAATGAAAATCTAAGGGTGAGCCAACAACCTACCACGGTGTCTTCCTTGTTTAAGCTGAAATTATATATATATGGTTTGGTGTATTCCTTCTTTAAGCTGAAATTCTATATATATATGCTGCATAATATCTAAGCCTTTAGACAATTTTCCCTGACGAGCCGTTAAGTGAAACCGTGGTAGGTTGTTGGCTCACCCTTAGATTTTCGTTCTTGTTTGCTCTAGTTTCGCGTTGGGTACTTCTTGTACTCTGCTTTCGTATTGAGCTCTTTATTGTTTAGGTTTTCGTCTTGGGGGATTTTTTTCTTACTCACGAATGCTTGACTTTTTGTTCAGGTATTTCTTTTGTTTCTTTTTTTCTTCCCCCTTCCTTTCCCTCCGGTTTAGTTCCCCGTGGGTTTCAAGACGTTCTTAGTTGTAGTTTAATTATTGATAATCTTGACAGAATTAGTTTTGTCCATATTGGTATTATAACTCTATAATTAATATATATATATATATATATTGTGTATTTGTATTGCAATCCCTCTTCTATGACATTTTTTAAGGAAAACATTATCAAGAAATATACAACTCCATTCGACCTGAACAAAAAAGTTAAATTATCTACCCTAAAAATTTCTTCTAACCTCATTGTCAACTGCTATAACGCACCTGCAAAAATCAAATTTCAAAGAACTAATATCATTTATAAATTCACATTCCACTTAAGGAACTGTTTTCCTATGTAATCCACATTTATAAATAATTATCTTGGGCGAACTACTGCATGTTTACAAGAAAACTCACGTTGCTTCTGTCTGACCATAGCTCAATTAGGTCTTATTTAAATACAAATGGAGATCTACAAGGATATATGTCCCAGTGGATATAGATGTTGGTTAGTTTCTGACTTGATTCTTACAGTTGTGAGTTCAACACCAAGCTACAACAGTGGTGAACAAGTAACTTTCAGGGTTAGAGGGAAATAAATCATGACTTTCAATCGTGACATTACTACTACGCAAAGAATGAGAATGATATACCCCAGTGATTGTAATAAAGGGTTTGGTTCAAAATTCATAGTACCTGAGGATGGCCAGAGCGTACAACGGCTGAAATGTAAAGAAGATGAAGACAATAGTCCGAATAATGTAAATAGTGTAAATTCTACCTCATCTCAGGAATATAGACAAATAGAATGATCTATTATCAAACGTCGTACAAATGGCAACCAAGATGTGGATAATAGTCCGAATAATAGAAATACTGTAAATTCTACCTCATCTCAGAAATATAGACAAATAGAATGATTTATTATTAAATGTCACACAAATGGCAACCAAGATGAGGACAATAGTCCGAATAATGTAAATAGTGTAAATACTACCTCATCTCAGAAATATAGACAAATACAATGATCTATTATCAAACGTCGTACAAATGGCAACCAAGATGTGGATAATAGTATCCAGAGTAATTTCAAAACTCGACCCCCCATAAGGCGTGTGGAGACGATGGAATCCCGGTGATAGTCCTTAAGAGGTGTGCTCCTGAACTTTCCCCTGTCCTCTCTAAACTATTTAACTACTGCCTTTCTGCTTCCTGCTTTCCTGCATGCTGGAAATTCTCTTCAGTCGTTCCTGTATTTAAGAATTGTGGTGAACCCTCGGACCCATCCAACTATCGCCCTATCAGTCTTCTACCAATATTCGGGAAAGTATTCAAGGTCATAATCAATGCTGAAATAGTTCATCATCTCACCGCCTACAATTCTTCTCCGACAGGCAATATGGATTCCGCTTTGCCAGGTCATAGGCCGACCTGCTAACAACCGTAACGGAGTACATGCTACAGGCCCTTGATGAGTCTGATGAGGCTCGCGCGGTTGCTCTGGACATCTCCAAGGCTTTCGACAGGGTATGGCACTCTGGCCTCCTATGCAAACTACGCGGTTATGGTATTACCGGTTGCCTGCTTGACCTAATCCAATCTTTCTTAAATAACCGCAAAATGAAGGTCGTTCTGAATGGGCGTGCCTCTTCGTTCTACAGCACGAATGCTGGTGTCCAACAGGGCTCTATCCTGGGCCCGACACTCTTCCTTATTTTCATCAACGACCTCCCAGATGAGATCAAGTCCCAAGTAGGCATCTACGCAGATGACATTACAATATACTCCCGCACCAGTAAGAAACCTGTCGTGGCGGACAGACATAATCTCGCTGCTGACCTTGAACGGGATCTACACTCTGTGGTGAACTGGGACAAGAAGTGGCTTGTCAACTTCAATTCATCTAAGACCAAGCTGTTATCTGTCAACCATTACAGGCAACCTCTCCTGCCTCCCATAAGCATGGACCAAGCGATTCTCCTGGAGAGTAATACACTACGCCTCCTCGGACTTACCCTGTCCTCAGACCTCAAATAGAACCACTATATTGAATCCATAGCAAAATCTACTGCTAAGAAGGTTGGGTCACTATGTCGATCCAGGATGTTTTTTCCACCTGAATCCATCCTGCATATATACAAGTCAACCATCCGTTCGTGCATGGAGTACTGCTGCCATTTATGGTCAGGTGCCCCTGCCATTCTCCTTAGTGTTCTTGACAGGCTCCAAAGGAGAGTCTGTAAAGTGATAGGTACTGATCTGGCGGCTCGACTGCAGCCACTTCCCCATCGTCGAAATGTGGCCTCCCTTTGTCTGTTCTATAAATACTTTCATGTCTTCTGCTCAGACGAACTTAAGTCACTGATGCCTCCTCAACAGGTGTTTACTCGCGCAACCAGACTGGCAACTGGGTCCCACCCATTCACAGTCAGGTTAGCCAAATGCAGACGACAATTCTACTCCTGCAACTTCTTCTCTCGCACTTCCCGCCTGTGGAACTCACTCCCGTATTCTTGCTTTCCTGACGGCTACAACCTCCAGAAATTTAAATGCAAAGTAAATACTCATCTACTAACCACTGGACTCTAGCTCTCTCCCCACCCCTGTATAACCTTCCCTTTCTCTCCACCTATGTATCTGTCATCGCACTTGCATTCTCGGCTTTCTATTGCTTCTTTCTAACTAGTTTGTACTCCTCACTCTTTTTTAATTAATCTTTTTACGTTTATGTAGCCCCCTGCACATCAGTGGCGTTTCCGCCTTGCTCGGGGTGAAATGATTAAAAAAAATCTCAGAAATATAGACAAATAGAATGATTTATTATTAAATGTCACATAAATCGCAACAAAGATGAGGACAATAGTCCGAATAATGTAAATAGTGTAAATACTACCTCATCTCAGAAATATAGACAAATAGAATGATCTATTATCAAACGTCGTACAAATGGCAACCAAGATGAGGACAATAGTCCGAATAATGTAAATAGTGTAAATACTACTTCATCTGAGAAATATATACGAATATCCTGCCATTGTTAAACGAAACACTTCTCATTTAACACGCTTCTACACACGTTAAACATTGAAGACAGACTAGTCATAAATGTACGCAACTGACAAATGTAACTTAGTCTAGATAGCAACACAGCGCTATCCACCGTAAACTTTCTTGAAAATTAATAGCTCAAAAACAAAGGATTTGTGGACATAAGTTCCTATGGAATTTTTGTCCTTCTTTTGATATGTGATACTCGTCCTCAAGGTGTTGATTATTTTTAATACACCCTGCATATCATTTTCCCATATATTTAAATCCGCTGCTAAGAAAGTCGGTTCTCTGTGTAGAGCTAGGAAGTTTTTCCTGACTGAAACAATCCTACACATATACAAATCTACCATCCGCCCGTGGATTGAATACTGCTGCCATATCTGGGCGGGTGCTCCTGATATCCACGTAGGTGTCCTTGACAAAATCCAACGGAAAATCTGTTATGTGATCGATCCCAAGTTGGCAACTCAGGTGCAATCACTTTCTCACCGGCACAATGTGGCTTCCACGTGTCTCTTCTACAAATACATTCACGGCTTCTGCTCTGATGAACTTAGCTTATGATTATTAAAAAAAAAAATTTCTATACTTTTACAATGTGGATATAAAGTGGGGGATCAGTTTTACATTACAATCAATATATAAACTGATCCCTCACTTTATGGTCAGAGTCATCCGTCTCTTACCATCCGCCTGTGCATTGAATACTGCTGCCATATCTGGTCGGGTGCTCCTGCTATCCACCTAGGTATCCTTGACAAAATCCAATGGAGACTTAGCAGTTCAGATACAGTCACTTTCTCACCGGCGCAATGTGGCTTCCCAGTGTCTCTTCTACAAATACTTTCACGGCTCCTGCTCCGACGAACTTAGCTCACTGGTGCCCCCTATATATGAATTTACTCGATCCACAAGATTAGCAATTAGGTCCCACCTTTATACTATGAAACCATTAAAATGTAAACGCAAATTCTACTCCAGTAGCTTCTTTTCTCGCACTTCCTGCCTGTGAAATTCCCTTCCGTTTACTCGCTTCCCCTACAGCTACAATCTACAAGAATTTAAATGTAAAGTCTATAATCATCTCCTATCTCACTGACTTGCATTCTCTCTCATGCTCCTTTCTCCGTCCACCCCGCTCTCATCAGTATTCTCATCCTTCTCTTACCCACTTCCTGAGACTCCCTATAACCTGTCACTCCTTCTCATAACTGTCCTTCTATGTAACCCCCTGCACAACAGTAGCAGTAAAATGCCTTGCTTGGGGTGATATGATTATTAAAAAAAAATTATGTATCATTTCAAAATGGTTGTTTTTAAATTGCAAATAAAATATTGTCTGCCACCATAGATTATTTAATTCTAGACACCTCCATATCTACAATTAAGAGCTCTTAACTTGGACCTTCTTTTTCTTTCTTGTTTTTGTGGCCCAGTGGATAATCGGCTCGGAACTAGAAATCGGGGAGCCGAGTTCGAATTCCAGTTGAATTCATTGCATTCACTTTCGCGCAAATACCCTTGGGAAAGGTATTAATCCGTCTCTTCCTTCCAGTTATGGGTTAAATAACAGGACAGATTGGGTTCTATAGCCTTGGTCGGCGACCAGTCTACCGCAGAAAGCAATGGCAACCTACTGCGGGATAATTTTCTGCCCAGTCAGTCATGTCTCTTTCGAGATATGATCTCCCAAGCGTGTATCACGTATGGCACTTAACTGACTGACTGAATATAATAGTTGGAATCATGATTAAGGCTTATGTTGGTCATAAAGTGGGGGATCAGTTTATTACTTCATAACAATAGGAAACCGATCCCCCACTAATTACTACATAATAATATAATAGATTTCTTTTCCCTTTACCTATGAGTCAAATAGCAGGACAGATTGGGTTCTATAGACATGGCTGGCAACCAGTCTACCGCAGAAAGCAATGGCAACCTACTGCGGGATAATTTTCTGTCCAGTCAGTCATGTCTCTTTCGAGACATGATCGCCCAAGCGTGTATCATGTATGGCACTTAACTGACTGACTACGTATATTTAATAGTTAGTCCTTTCTTCTAGCTATTCATTGTCTAGGAATTCTTGCAGTTTCCATTTTGAGAACATCAAAATCAGTGCCATAAAAAATTAATTTTAAAAGTGACTTTAAAACTGCCACAGCCAATAAAACATGTCGTTTATTGCCTTCTTGATAACAATGCTTATCAACTCAATTCTTCTACTGGAGCAATATCGACCAAGGGTCCTGCTATGAAACTCGACCTTTTTGAAATCGGAATTTCCTCATGGAACGCTGTAAAGTCAGGACAACACAAGGATTTACATGGTGTAGAGTTTAAGTTCCAGTTTTGTTTAATGGCATATCAACACCTCTGTGGGTTATTTAATGCTAAAAACGTGGGGTTTTAAGGTACGTGTTTTTAATGTTCGGTTAGAGTGAGAAGGTTGATTTGGTCAGATTTTAATAAAAAATATTTTTGTTTTTACTCTTTTTTATTTGAGAAAACAGAAAATGTCTTTTAGTTTTGTATTCAAAAATGTTTTGCTGAGAATTTTTTTTTCATTCAAAAATGTGTTATGGCAATAATTTTTTCTTCAAAAATTTAATCATAAAAATTTTTCTTTCAAAAATGTATATTTTTCTATAAAAGTCTGTTTTTATATATATATTTCTATAAAAGTGTATTTGTATACTTTCATAGTGTTTTGACCCCAGTTTGGGGGGGGGTTAACTATTTGCCCATAGCTGGGACCCTAACAGGTGCTACCACTCCGGGTCAGGGTGGACCTGGTAACAACAGCAATTAATAGGTGGTTCCATGCTCCTCACAACTTCTCAATCAATTGCCTTGCTGCCGGATGCTGTTTACCGTCATGTCCAGGACCTGGGATGAATTAACAAAAAAGATCCAAAGTCTCTCTAGAGCGGCGTCAAAGACCGACCCACTCGAATAAAATAATCGGTTTTTGATTAACAATACAAATCTAATTTTGCGCAAAATTGTCGTCTCAGAAAGACCTCATGGAGAAGTTATTGGTGTTTTCCTTGAGCAAATTATCAACATCTCTAGTTTTCTGATGCTCACGCCAATAGCGTGTGTGACGGTGCTGAGCTCATCATCAAAAACCTTATACTTATTCACGAAATACCACTCTTAGAGTCTTTGAGCTCTGTCCGCAGGTCGATGGTTGCATTGTATCTAGAACAATATGGTGAAACTCTAGATATCTCCTCCGAACATGGAGGAAAAGCAGTCCATCATCCTCGTTCTCGACTGTCTGAGTGCTGGAGGCCGGAATATGATGGTGATTTTAGCCTGTTGAAACCCAAAGTGCAGTTAGACTAGTCACCTGATCCTGAGAGAATATGACTTCTGGGGTTATATCTTCGATCAATCTAAATTTTCCTTTACCTCACACAGTCTACAAATAACTTGACAGCGGCCGATGTAGTGAAACAATCGGCGAAGCTCCTGTTTAGGTCCCTATTAGGGCTCAATTCCCCGGTTACGCCATCAACTTCTGGATATGGTAACAACAGCAATTAATAGGTGATTCCATGCCCTTCACAACCTCCCAATCAGAGGCCTTGCTGCCGGATACCCAGGACCGCATGGTGTAGAAGGATCAGAAAAATTAATAGTGAGCGGGAAGACATTCGATAACAATTGACATTTCATTTAAATATTTGCAAATTACAGTTGGTTGGAAAGCATTGAGCAGGAAGAGAGTTCCACAAGCGAGAAGGATAAGAGAAGAAGCTGTTAGCATAGAACCTACGGCTACATGTAGCCAGCTCAACTGTAATTTGATTAGATCTTGTTGTTAAACTAGTTATTCTTCTACTATGTGCCATGTCCTTTCATGACGTAGGCGATCATGGTTCTCCCTATCCCTTGTGGCTCTTAGTATGTTTGCTCCTGTTACAGCTTGCAAACCCCTGTTTCGTCATCCACCTGATCAGGACCTTCAAATAAGTTATCCGCTGCTTTCCTCTGTATCTTTTTCCTTCTATCTGGCCAGTCAGTATCAGGTTCTCCAGGCTCTCCTTCCTCATTGCATGTCCCAGGAACTTCACTTGTCTCTTCCTGATGCTCAATATTAATTTTCTTTTCGTTGCCATTCTTTCCAACACCTCATCGTTGCTTGCATGCTCAGTCCACGATATCCGCAGCATCCTTCTGTAGAACCACATTTGTCCTCATTTTCGATGATATTGTCCAGCATTCACTGCCGTGTTGAAGAACTGACATCACATAGCAATCCAGCACTCTTTTCTTTGTTTCTAGTGAAATTTTCCTGTGTGTTAGTACTTTACTCAGCTTCTGGAACGCGTCCTTTGCCCAGCCAATTCGCCTTCGGATCTCTGTGTCACACTTTCCATCTCCTGTTAGAACACTTCCTAGGCATTTAAATTTTTGTACTTGCTTGATTCTGGTATCCCCGACATGTATTTGGCATTTTGGGTTTCACCTTTTGCTGATGACTATGCATTCAGTTTTCTTAAAATTTATTTGTAAACTAGTCAGTCAGTCAGTTAAGTGCCATACGTGATACACGCTTGGGCGATCATGTCTTCAAAGAGACATGACTGACTGGGCAGAAGATTATCCCGCAGTAGGTTGCCATTGCTTTCTGCGGTAGACTGGTTGCCAACCAAGGCTATAGAACCCAATCTGTCCTACTATTTAACCCATAACTGGAAGGAATAGACGGATTAATACCTTTCCCAAGAGCATTTGCGCGTAAGTGAATACAATGGATTCAACTGGAATTCGAGCTCGGCTCCCCGACTTCTCGTTCCGAGCCGATATCCACTGTACCACAACGCACATATAGTAAACGTAAACTAGTACTGTGCTTAAATTTAAAAAATAGCCTACATAACAAAAAATCTTGGTATCATATCGAATATCTCATCCAAACAATTATCATGAAAGTATTTATAGAAAAGGCACAAAGAGGCAATCTTATGGTGTTGGGAAAGTGTCTGAAAAATAAAACAAAGGATTTCTCGATGTCTTTGACAAATTAGAAATCATATCTTAGAGTATTTCGCCATGACTGGAGGGTAGAGACAGGGAACTTAACGACTTGTAAATCAATAATCTACCCATTAACCTGGAACAGAGGTGTCAAGCTTTGTTAAGTACAAACTTAGATTCCAGTAGAAAATCTTCGGCAGCTTATTTTAGAATGATCTTTTGTCTCAGTTATGGTTAACGAGCCTAAATTATGGACGCAAATGAACGCATGACTTTGGAGGAAAAACTCCCGGGTTTTTAAGTCCTGACCAATGCCTCGTGATTTGTAACAAAGACAAAAAGGCCTTGTTAATTTAGTTCGATTAATGAGCTGGGAGTGGCTTTTGTGTAAGTAAATACTCTATTAACCTGTTCGTTTGATTCGCATTTATACAAGAAGTAATGATAAAAAAACGAGCAAAATGTTTGTCGAGACCTTCACCCGCCCGGATTATGGTCTTGTTGCATCACACAAAAACGTCAGACGCTGCTTAGAGGCCTGAATCGGGATTGCCTTTTCATAAATAAATATTCTATCAACTCGTCCGTCTGTCCTTCGTTTTTAATATCGGAAGAAGAAAAAAAAGCAGACGATATCTTTACAGATAACAATCTGTCTTTTTCCCTCTCTTTCCCGAGGACCATTAACCTGCTCGAATTAGGATCTCGTCAAATCTCGTTACGTCACAAACTGACGTTATTCTCAAGCCAAGCGCCGCCGCCATTTTCTTTTATGTTTTATACTTGGTAATTTTTATTTTATTTTATCACTGCGAACGATATGATTTATCAATTACTATGGGAATATTGTATTTGTAATAATAATTACTATTAATATTAAATATAAATTAAGTTTATCTTTCGAAATATTTGCAAGAAAAAATGCTAATTATTCAATGACCATTTCTAACTGGACAAAAGAGAAACTCAAATTACTAAATTGACAGTGTGTATATAGATAGATAGAGAGAGAGAGAGAGAGAGAGAGAGAGAGAGAGAGAGAGAAAGAAAGAAAGAAAGAAAGAAATATAGTGTTAAGTTGTGATGAAGCTAAGTGCAAAGATAGCTGGGTTTTTGTTGTTGTTTTTTTTTTATTTACTGATAGAAAGGCATTTTTACTGGAAGAAAAGCGGGGTTTTTTGTTATAAAGTACTCGATATTGAGATAGAACTAGAACGATAATAGAATTAATGTACTTTTGTTTGTCACTTAACAACCTATTCAGTGTTAAATTAAAAACACATTCTTAGAATTCAGGGATATGAATTCAAAGGTGGGTAATTCATAATTATTATTAATAAGAAAAAAATATTTGCGGGGTAAAGAAAGAAAGAAAAAGAGAACAAAGAAAGAAAGAAAGAAAGAAAGAAAGAAAGAAAGAAAGAAAGAGAGAAAGAAAGAAAACGTATTTGGGATCAGTATTAATCTGGGTTTAAGCGTTTGAGTAAGTATTTTTCTAAGGCATCATGTGTTTATTAATTCCCTTTTTTTTTGTTTAATAAATTGTCATCTCAAATCAATGACCCTAATTTACTTAAAATAAAGTCCTACTAATATTAATTCAACAAACATGGAGATACACAAGCTTTTGACAATTTAATCAAATTTAACAGATTATGCTATTACGGTACTCGGAGTTTTCATTATTTTGACCACTCCATATATATATATATATATATATATATATATATATCGTTCATTCAGCAATGAATTAGAACACTCCCGGCTATTGGGCGTGTATAATGATAATATACAGGCTAAAAAGTCTGCCTTCTTCTACCGAGCGCCCAGAGGTAGAATCACCAACTGACGCCAATTCCGTCGGGTTTCAATCCTGGGTTAAAAGCCATCGGGGTCTAACCGTACTGATGAGCTGTGATACAGCGAAACAGATCTGTCTGCAGATGACTATTTACGCTCTCACACACTGATTGAGCACTCTGGAAAAATGGTAGACTTTGAAAAACAGTAGCTACTCTAGCATCTACGCATCATTCATTCAGCAATAGAACACTCTCAGCTATTGGGCGTGTATAATGATAATATACACGCTAAAAAGTCTGCCTTCTTCTACCGAGCGCCCATAGCTCAGAGGTAGAATCGCCAACTGACGCCAATTGAGTGGGGTTTCAATCCTGGGTTAAAAGCAATCGAAGTCTAACCGTACTGATGAGCGGTGATACAGCGAAACAGATCTGTCTGTGGATGACTATATATATATTCTAAACATTTACTGTTAAATATAAGAGACAATGAATATCTATTACGTTCAATCATGAGCCGTTCTAAACATGGTATTTTGACTTTAATTTCAGGTGAAAATAAAGACAAAAATTCTCCAAGATTTGGATAATTTTTTATTAAGTTGGTTCTAAGCTTAAATACATACCATGAAAAACATAATACGTAGAAATGTTAAATCAATAAATAATAATAATAATCAAATTAAGCTCATCATATATTATAAAAAATTCAAACAATTGACCTCATAGTCTCTAATAACCTTACAAGCACTCAACTAAATCCTCTGCAGAAAACCAATGTAGTGTATCAATTTACATGTCCGTTCAGAGATTGTATCTCTGGTACTAATAATAGATCCACTACATATATTGGTTTTACTACAACCACGCTCTCCCGTAGACTTACCTGTTACTTTTCTTTTCAGAGTACAATTAAACAACATTTCTTAGAAAAACATAGTCATGTAGGTAATATCAGACAGATTTTAGTCAACAACTCACTAATCCTCACTCATACTCTCAGTAAAAAGAACCTTCAGATATTGGAGGCCATCTACATTAAATCCAAACAACCCACACTTAATAAAATCACATTTAAATCTGGTCATAACACATTATATTGCATTTGAATACATGGTTCTGTCAACATTTTGAGCTCTCACGCGGTGTGACGTCATAGAACCGCATTACAAATTTACGAACTGCGTTTGCTATTTTTGGTAACAGTCATTGTTACTTAGAAAATTTTTATGTCAACACAAGATAAAATCGTCGCTGATGGTGGATCTTTTCATGTTAACGTCCTTGTAACCTCTCTGAAGATGGTCCATGAGAGCCGAAAGCTTAGAACGTACTTAATAAAAAATTATCCAAATGTTGGAGAATTTTTGTGTTTATTTTAACCTGAAATTAAAGCCAAAATACGATGTTTAGAATGGCTCATGATTAAACATAATAGGCATTCGTTGTCTCTTATATTTAACAGCATATGTTTAGAAAATTATCTGTTACCTCGATACACTATATATATATATATATATATATATATATATATATATATATATATATAGTGGAACCTCTACTTACGAAAGGCTATGCATACCAAATTTTCAGATTACGAAACGCCTCTTCGGAAAAATATTTGCCTTTTGTTACGAAAGAAATTTCAGGATACGAAAGGCGAAAATTTCAAAATACGCACTGCTAGTCGCAGCTCCCAGAGTCCACCTACCTCATTACCTCCTCAAGTACCTCCTCATTCTCGATAATGCCTCTGCCCACCCGCCAGGCCTCGAAGATGATATCCTGGAGGAGTTCTCGTTTATTAAGGTGCTATACCTCCCACCCAACACCACCTCTATCCTCCAGCCCATGGACCAACAAGTCATTTCGAACTTCAAGAAACTCTACACGAAAAACCTGTTCAAGAGGTGTTTCGATATTACTGAAAACACCCAGCTTACCATTTGTGAGTTTTGGAAGCAGCACTTCGATGTTGTTGTTTGCCTCAAGATAGTCAATATGGCTTGGCAGGAGGTGACCAGACGTACCCTTAATGTGGATTGGTGAAAGCTGTGGCCCGATGCTGTTGCCTCACGAGATTTTGAGGAGGTCGAGGTGGAGGCTTGGAACCGATTAGGGCATTTATATGGTAAAAAACGACTTCCAGAACGAATTAATTTCGTAAGTAGAGGTTCCACTATACTGACGCCATTTCGGCCGGGTTTCAATCCTGGGTAAAAAAGCAATCGGAGTCTAACCGTACTGATGAGCTGTGATACGGTGAAACAGATCTGTCTGCGGATGACAATATATATATATATATATATATATATATATATATATATATATATATATATATATATATGATCCTACGTTGGTAACATGACTCTGTGTTTTATCCATTACACAAAATTTACATAAAAATGAAAACAAAAAATTTAAATTTAAATTAGAAAAATATATGAAAATTCAAGGGGATTTATTCAAAATTATTATCAATAATAACTCATAATTATTATTAACTAGCAGTAAAGCCCAGCGTTGCTCGGGTGTAATGAAAGCTTTAAAACTAATACATGGTCCTGGAGGTCAGATTCAGCCTAAAGAATATTTGAAATAATTAAACAACTGTGACAATTTACTGATCGCACCTAAAATATATATATATATATATATATATATATATATATATATACTAGCAGTATAGCCCGGCATTGCTCAGGTATAATGAAAGCTTTAAAACTAATCCATGGTCCTGGAGGTCAGACTCAGCCTAAAGAATATATGAAATAATAAAATAACTGCGACAATTTACCAATCGCAACTAATATATATATATATATAGATAGATAGATAGATAGATAGATAGATAGATAGATATACTAGCAGTATAGCCCGGCGTTTCTCGGGTGTAATGAAAGCTTTAAAACTAATCCATGGTCCTGGAGCTCAGACACTTGGGACGTTAGCACGAAAGACTAAAAAGCAATAGTTGTTTCCAGTTAAAGCGAAACCGTAGACTGAAAAAAAAAATGAATGGATGTAAGTCAAATTTTGATTTCCTGGTATCGATATCAAATAAATCTTTTTCGTCGTGAACTGAATTTTGAAGGCTAAATAAGTCCTCTGAGTAAATGGTATCATGGCTGAGACTAAAAACTACAATTTTACCTACTTAGAGCCAAACCCGAAGCAAAAACTAAAATAAAAGGGCTGAAAAAAATACAGACATACAGACAGATTAACAGACACACACAAACATCTTGCCTTTTATATATATATATTATCGATTTTCTGCACTATTGTATAAACTGCAACCTTGAAACTTCTGAATATCGTTTCTTATGTCTTTGTCTATGAGTGTATCAAATTTGATTAAAATCAGACCATTCCTTCTATAACCCGATTTTTTCGATTATCGTTTTCGATATTTATCGGAGGTACCTCGACACAAAACGTAGCTATGAACACTCGCAGACGCTTATAGTACAACTGTGTAAATTTTCAAGAAAATCGGTTCAGCCGTTTTGGTGTCTATAGCTAACGGACACACACACACACACACACACACACACACACACACATACACACACACAGACAAAGTTCCATTTAGAAATAAGTTTAGATAAATAATATTTACAGGGGAAAAGAAACAAACAAACAAATAAAAAAAGGAACATGCATCAGTTGGGGTCTAAGAATTTAAGTAAGTATTTTTTTCTATGGCAGCATGTGGTCATTAAATCGCTTTTTTTGTTAAGTAGATTAGGGTTATTTATATGGTAAAAGATGATAAGTCTTGGAATTATTTCGAACTTTTGTTCTTAACTTGGTTGATATGGGCGTTATAATAGGGTCAGCTGGGCACCATCTGTGAGAAATTAGGAAGCTCCAATATAAACCTACCATAAGGTTCGAGTGTCAATCTGAAGAGGATCCAGAAAGGGTTGGATGAGTCTGTTACCGGTTACTAATGTATTTAGAGCGATCAATAGTGATGACGTCATGCATCACTTCTACTCCATCAGCTTCTTTTCTCGCACTTCCCGCCTGTGGAATTCCCTTCCATTTACTTGCTTCCCCGACAGCTGCAATCTACAAGAATTTAAATGTAAAATCAATAGTTATCTCCTATCTCACTAAATCGTATCCTCTCTCTCTGTCTCTCTCTCTCTCTCTCTCTCATGCTCTTTTCTCCAGCCACTCCACTCTCATCAGTATTCTCATCCTTCTCTTACCCACTTTCTGACAACCCCTATAACCTGTCACTCTTCCTCATAACTTTCCTTTTATGTAACCCCCTGCAAAACAGTGTCAGTAAAATACCTGGCTTGGGGCGATATGATTATTAAAAAAAAGTCATCTCCTATCTGTTGGAGTTTTTGGGTACCTTTGTATACTAGTGAGCCAGTCATGAGCTGACCCATTTTACAATTCATCAATAGAAGTGCTAACCAATCAGAAGGCTCAAAATGTTCAATGTGACGTGTATAAAGGTAACCATATTTTCCCGAGTATTGAATATTGTTAATATTTATAAGAAAGAAAGAAAGAAAGAAAGAAAGAAAGAAAGAAAGAAAGGTAGAGGTAAGGGAGTGAGGAAGAAAGAGTGAAACGTATACCGGGATATTTGTCAGTTGGGTCTAAGAATTTAAGTATTTTCTTCCGTAGCAGCATGTGGTCATTAAATCACTTTCTTTTTTGTTGTTAAATATATCAGGGTTATGGTTCAAGAGGACAAAGCTTTCTAAAATGCATAAGTTCCATCTATTGCCTTTTCTATTGTAAGATTTTGTTTTAGCGACGATATTCCAGCTAATAATTGGTTTCTTGCTATTGCTTTTTAATTGCCAATGTGATAATTCACATACTACCACATAAAAATACTCACTTAAATAATTAATTTGATTATATTTTCTTTTTAATTAAAAAATAAAATCCTAATGTTATAATATCTAACTTCCACAAACATCGCGTGAACATCAAATCCAATCGGTAAACGGTCACTTTTAAATATGCACCTGTTGATTGCGTAATACAACTCCGAGTTGTTGCAACAACGTAGGGTAATATGTATATTTATTAATATATAAATAGCTATGTTTATATTACACAGAACATTGTTTTATTATCAACTGAATAATATTTTTATTCATGTGAGTACTCCCATATGTATACTTACTAATTCATATATATATATATCGTCACTAATTCATATATATATATATATATATACACGTATCACGTATTTCGTCTCGTTACCATATATATATATATATATCGTCACGAGACGAAATACGTAGGCGAGAAAAATATAGTTTCCTCTTGTCTTCATTTATTTTCATATATATATATATATATTATATATATTTATATAAATTTATTTTCACACACACACACACATATATATATATATATATATATATATATATATATATATATATATATATATGAAAATAAATGAAGACAAGAGGAAACTATATTATTCTCGCCTACGTATTTCGTCTCGTGACGGACTTCGTCAAGAGATGAAATGAATTTTATTTTAAATATGGTATCTATATGGAAAGTGCGGTGGATATCGACTCGGACAAATCAGGGTACCGAGTTCGAATTCCAGTTGAATTCTTTGCATTCGCCCACGCACAAATACCCTTGGGAAAAGTATTAATCCATCTCAAATCCCTCCAGTTATGGGTTAAATAGCAGAACAGACTGGGTTCTATAGCCTTGGCTGGCAACCAGTCTACCGCAGAAAGCAATGACAACCTACTGTTGGATAATCTTCTGTCCAGTCAGTCATGTCTCTTTCGAGAAATGATCGCCCAAAGCGTGTATCACGTATGGCACTTAACTGACTGACTGAATATAATAGTTGAAAACATGATTAAGACATCTACTGGGCATAAAGTGGGGGATCAGTTTTATATTGTTATGAAGTAATAAACTGATCCCCCACTAATTACTACTTAATAATATGTTACATCTCTTCCCCTCTAGCTATGAGTAAAATAACAGGACAGATTGGGTTCTATAGCCTGGGCTAGCAACCAATCCACCACAGAAAGCAATGACAACCTACTGCAGGATAATCTTTTGCTCAGTCAGTCATGTCTCTTTCGAGACATGATCGCCCAAATCGTATATTACGTATGGCACTTAACTGAATGACTGAATATAATAGTTGAAAACATGATTAAGACGTCTACTTGGCATAAAGTGGGGGTCCGTTTTCTATTGTTATGAAGTAATAAACTGATCCCCCACTAATTACTACTTAATAATATGTTACATCTATTCCCTCTCTAACTATGAGTGAGATAACAGGAGAGTTTGAGTTCTATAGCCTTGCCTGGCAACCAGTCTACCACAGAAAGCAATGACAACCTACTGCGGGATAATCTTTTGCCCAGTCAGTCATGTCTCTTTCGAGACATGATCGCCCAAAGCGTATATTACGTATGGCTGATCTATAGAGAAATATGGCTGTCTATTAGAAATAAACGATTATAAATGTTCATAAGATTAACTAAAATATAAAGCATTTAAAAAACATGTTCCTAATTTATAATAATTTGAATCTGACACTGATGAAGATAAAGCAAGTTAAAGTGTCGGATAATTTTTTTGCCCGATAGAATGAGCTGAAACAATCTGACTTAATATTTGATCTGCACTTGTGAAATGCGGCATTGCAAACTGATTCATGTACTCTCTTTAGTGACGTAATGAGCCGAAACAGTCCCCGCCAAGATATCACAGCAAAACTTTATTTTTGGTCTAATCTGCCACTTGTAAATATAAATATAACGGAAAGAATAAGGCACATTTGATGTGATAGAATTAACCGAAACAGTTCCAGCCCAGACATGGCAACCATAATTTTCGCGAGCGAAACAATGAGCCGAAACCTTCCCCTCTCGGATACAGAACAAGACATCATTTTTTGTCTAAGTTAACTCTTGTGCGTTGTGGTACAGTGGATATCGGCTCGGAACGAGGAGCCGAGTTCGAATTCCAGTTGAATCCATTGTATTCACTTACGCGCAAATACCTTTGGGAAGGGTATTAATCCGTCTCTTCCTTCCAGTTATGGGTTAAATAGCAGAACAGACTGGGTTCTATAGCCTTGGTCGGCAACCAGTCTACCGCAGAGAAGCAATGGCAACCTACTGTGGGATAATCTTCTTCCCAGTCAGTCATGTCTCTTCCGAGACATGATCGCCCAAGCGTGTATCACGTATGGCACTTAACTGACTAACTCTTGTAGAAATAAAACATAGCCGAAGATGTCATGTAACACATCACTCAATAAATACCCGTTGTTTTGTTTTTTTGGCATATCATCACCTCGGCGGGTCATTTATTGCCAACTAATTTTTTTTTATTTATTGCTGGTAATACCTTTTTCTTTCAACAATTTATTGCTGTTTTTATATAAATTTTATGTATAGTAATACTTTTTTTCTTTTCGAGTATCAAAATTCATTGGGATTTGTTTTTAAGAGCAGGGTCCCCAAGTCCTACCCTGTTATTTAACCCATAACTGGAGGGAAGGGACGGATTAAAACCTTTCCCAAGGGTACTAGTGCTTAAGTGAATGCAGAGTATTCAACTGGAATTCGAACTCGGCTCATCGATTTCTCTTTCCGAGCCGATATCCACCGCACCACAAAGAACATCCGTCACTAAACGCTTACAGCACCTGGTATTCCCAAGCGGTCACCCATCTAAGTAGTGACCAGGCTCAACGTTACTTAACTTCGGTGATCGAGTGAGAACCGATGTATTCGCACTCTCGGCGGACCTCAAATGGAATGACTATATTGAATCCATTGCCAAATCTGCTGCTATGAAAGTCAGCTCCCTGTGCAGGGCCCGGAAATTGCACATATACAAATCTACCATCCGCCCGTGTATTGAATATTGCTGCCATATCTGGTCGGGTGCCCCTGCTGCTCTCCTTGGGCTTCTTGACAAAATACAAAGGAGGATCTGTAACGTGGTTGATACTGACTTGGCAGACCGGCTGCAGCCGCTCTCTCACCGGCGTGATGTGGCTTCCCTGTGCCTCTTCTACAAGTACTTTCATGGCTTCTGCTCCGATGAGCTTAGATCACTGGTGCCGCCTAAGCACGAATTTACACGAGATACTAGATTAGCAACTAGGTCCCACCCTTTTACAGTTAAACAAATAAGATGTAACCGTAAATTCTACTCCAACAGCTTCTTTTCTTGCGCTTCCCGCCTGTGGAACTCCCTTCCACAAGTCTGCTTTCCCGACAGTTACAATCTCCAGGTGTTTAAATGTATGGTCAATGGACACCTCCTATCACACTAACTCCCAACTATTCTCAGAACACTCTCAACTACCCAACCCTCATTCTCGGTATCCTTACCCGCCTATCACCCACGCTCTGATATTTCCTATATTTAATCATCCTTTCTCCACTCTACGTAGCCCCCTGCGCAGTAGTGGCAGTGACATGCCTTGCTCGGGGTGAAACGCTTATAAAAAAAAAAAAAGAAAAAATTCAACGTGATATGGCCGCAAGCATGCGCATCCGTCACTAAATGCTTACAGCACCTGGTATTCCCAAGCGGTCACCCATCTAAGTAGTGACCAGGCTCAACGTTACTTAACTTCGGTGATCGAGCGAGAACCGGTGTATTCAACGTGATATGGCCCTAAGACAATAAATATCGAACCTAACTAATAAGACAACTTTTAAGCAAAATTCAACTTTATCTATCAACATAGTCTCCTTCTAATGTGATACACTGATTTCAACGATTCTCTTACTGATTTACAGTAATACATAGTCTTTATACAGGTTGTCCATGAAGTCCGTGTGCACTTAAAAAAATTATAACTTTATTTGTATTTGCGATAGAAATAATTTGTAAAAATGATTAGAATGAAGTAAATCTATACTTTTTAAAGTTTTATTGAAATTTTATTGCTGTTTCTACATGTCCTCCATCATTAACAATACAAAGGGTAATACGATTTTGCAGTTCACGGAAAACATTTGCCAACTGATTTACAGTAATGCCTGAAATCACATTAGTTATTTTAGCTTTCAAATCATCTAATGAACTAGGTTTGGTTGCAGACACAATTGTTTTCACATGTCCTCATAAAAAAATCTAATGGAGTCAAATCTGGCGAACTCCACAATAAAATGGTCCACCCCTTCCGATCCATCTGTTAGAAAATTCCTGATTTAGAAACTGTCTAACACGCAGACCAAATTGACAAGGAGCTCCATCCAATACTGAATTATTTTTTTTATTTCAAGTTTAATTGTTCAAGCTCATTTTTTACAGATTATTTCTATCACAAATACAAGTTATAAATTTTCTAAATTGCACACACACTTTATGGACACCCTGTATTAACTATCGGTATAATGATAATCTCTGGTCATTAATAAATAACTATGCTAATGACACCACAATCTATGGGAACTTCAGAACTAATGACCAAAGCCTAGAAGCTGATTTTTCCTTCACCCTAGCTGTAAAGGGCAAACAGAATAAACTGATTGTAATTCTTATATTAGCGATCTGTCCAAGGACATTCTCATGTCATTAGTAAATATCTATGCCGCTGGATGATACCACAATCTATGAGTACCAGAGAACTGATGATCAAGGCTTGGAAGCATATCTCTCTGCTTGCATAGCTGTAGCAAGCCAAAGGCGTCAACCGTTTGTAATTTTTATAAGAATGTACACCTAAGAACATACACCAGATATTGGTAAATATCTATGCCAATAATAACACAGACGACGAATGCTTCAGGCCTAATGATCAAGCCTTGAACCTTATCTCTCATCTTCTCGGGCCAGTTGGTTCAACAGCTTTTAGTTTTTATATAAAAACTAGCAGTATAGCGCGGCGTTGCTCAGGTGTAATGAAAGCTTTAAAACTAATCCATAGTCCTGGAGCTCAGACTCTTTGGACCTTAGCACGAAAGACTAAAAAGCAATAGTTGTTTCTAGTTAAAGCGAAACTGTAGACTGAAAGAAAAATGAATAGATGTAAGTCAAACTTTGATTTCCTGGTGTCGATATCAAATAAGTTATTTTCGTCGTAAACTGAATTTTGAAGGCTAAATAAGTCCTCTGAGTAAATGCTATCATGGCTGAGACTAAAAACTACAATTATATCTACTTAGAGCAAAATCCAAAGCAAAAACTAAAATAAAAGGACTGAAAAAATAGACATACAGGCAGATAAACAGACGCACACACAAACATCTTGCCTTTTATATATATATATATATATATATTATCGATTTTCTGCACTATTGTAAGAATTGCAACCTTGAAACTTCTGAATATCGTTTCTTATGTCTTTGTCTATGAGTGTATCAAATTTGATTAAAATCGGACCACTCTAACCCGATTTTTTCGATTATCGGTTTTCGATATTTATCAGGGGTGTCTCGACACAAAACCTAGCTAAGAACGCTCGCAGACGCTTATAGTACAACTGTGTAAATTTTCAAGAAAATCTGTTCATCCGTTTCGGAGTCTGTAGGTAACGGATACACACACACACAGACAAAGTTACATTTATAAATAAGGTTAGATTTGCGCAAGTTCCTTCACACAATATCACACGATTTTCTCTCAAGTTTAAACTGAAACAGCTACAATTTGCTGGCCGCTGATATCGAGTTGAGAATTAGGTGATGTCATCCTTGCTCCTTTGGTCTCCTTCAGGTAAAGTTGTATCAAAGAAACTGATGTAACCACCCATAATTTCCAGAGATCCAGGTCGAGGTAGGAGAGATCGGAGTACAGCAGACCGTGTTAGGAAGGTTGAGAGTGTCGATGGGATACCGACAAGCTATAAATTAGCCGAAGGACGAGAATGATGAGGAATATCACGCCTAGTTCTATGTTTTTCGTACTGATTAGTGTTACGAGGATGCATTTATATATAAAAAAACAATATTAATAATGTCTAAAAAACGGTTAAAATTTATAGGAAGGGATTCTATTGAGTCCTACTTGTTATTACAAAAAATGTTTTAAATCATGCAGTAGTTGTAAAAATAGGGAAATTAGAAATAGAACGTTTGGAAGATCCTAGAATGTTCGAGAAAATTCTAAAGAATTCGAGAAATATTCAAATTATGTGTTAGCCCCTATATAAAATAGGTTTTGGGAAGAGAGTATTTACTTGTTAAAAAAATTTTCTAACATTATCAACTTCGGTCCGATTCAGATTTGTATATCCAGCCGAAAGAATCTCTACTAAAAGTTTCCGACCAACTAAAACCTGAAAGAGAACCTCATGGAACTAAGTGGGTGAATAGATTTTTTTAAATCTTTCATTGAACAAACAAAACATTATTCTTTATATACACATTTGAGGATTTCCAAAAATAGTACTTAGAATACTCGCTAGCCTAACGTGTTAAAAATACTTCACCCACTTTTTATCTCTCCCTTCCTAACACTTCGCCTGCCAGTAGTAAAGTCTATGTTTTCTATTTGAAAGCAAACACTTGTATGATTGTAAATATTTTTATTTTGTGTTTTTGTAAAATTAAATATGTGTCTGTGATTTAACTTTGTGTTTCGTTCAATCATTTTTTTCTTTTGTTACAATCTATAATATCGTAACATTAGTTACTGATCCAGCTATTCGACGGTGATTTTCGAACAGAGCAATTTATTTTATCTACAGGTTAGATTGTTCTCGTTCTACTGCTCATGTCGAAAGCTATACGTCTACTTCATACTTTTCATACTGTTTAATAGTATTGGTCCTCCTGATCAAGAGCTTTTACAACAACTTCAGGTGTTCAGTAGGACATAGCAATATCCCTTTTGACGTAAAAACTGGAGTCAGACAAGGATGCGTGATGTCAGTGTACTTTTCATACAAGTAACCTACAGGGAATGTCGAACTAAGCCGTTTATTCAATCTACTGGGTAGACTGTTCTCGTTCCACTACTTTCGTACAGGACTATCACATCATCATCATCATCGTTCGTTACACGCAATGGTGTGTAGGGCAGCAACAAAGCTTCTCCACCTCTGCCTATCTTGGGCCAGACTAGTCAATTAACCCCAAGAGTACTGCATGACTTTCATCTCATTCTCCACCATACTTCTCCATGTCGTTCTTGGTCTTCCCCTCTTTCTTTTGCCATCTGGGGTCCAGTGCAGTGCTGTTCTTGTGATTGGCTGTGGATCTTTCCGGAACACATGCCCAATCCATCTCCACCGCCTTCTTGTAATGATGGTACCCATGTTCTCTTGCTTGCATTTCTTCAACAGGTCTTCATTGGAGATTTTCTCTGGCCAAAATATTTTCAGTATTCGTCGGAGGCATATGTGGTGAAAGGGTCGAAGTTTGGCGAGATCCGCCTTGGTCATTCTCCAGCACTCAGATCTTTAGAGGAGAGTAGATACAACACAGCTCTGGTATAGTTTGAGCTTGGTGTTGGAGCTGTGCTGTGTTGATCTCTAGATGTTGTTCATTTCCTTAAACACACTCCTGGCCTTGCCCAGTTTACTTTTAATATCCTCTTTCGTGCCACCCTCGGGTCTGATAATACTGCCCAGGTAAGTGAACTTGTCTGTACGATGTAGATCTTCTCCATTCACTTTGACAGGATCGGGCCTGTTCACGTTCAATGACATCATTTCAGTCTTCTTGGTGCTAATCCACAACCCTATCTGCTGTCCAAAGATTTCCATTCTGCTGGTCTTGTCCTGGATATGTTGGTGAGTATGGGACAGCAGCGCCAGGTCATCGGCAAAATCCAGATCTTCCAATGTTGAGAACAGGCTCCAGCGCATCCCTCCGTTCTCCTTCTCATGACCCAGTCAATGACCAAGTTGAAGGGAACTGCTGACATCACGCATCCTTGTCTGACTCCAGTTTTTACGTTAAAAGAGGTATTGCTATGTCTTACTGAACATCTGAAGTTGTTGTAAAAGCTCTTGATCAGGAGGACCAATTTGGATGGGATGCCGTAATGTCGAAGGATGCTCCAAAGGCTATCTCTATGAATGCTGTCAAAAGCCTTTTCGAAGTCCACAAAGTTCACATACAACTGTCTTTCCCACTCTGTACACTTCTCTATGATGTTTCGGAGCGCAAAGATCTTATCGGCACATCCTCGTTGCTTCCTGAACCCTGCTTGTTCTTTTCTGAGTGTTTCGTCCAGTGTCCGACATTCTTCGTATGATGACCTTGGCCAGGATCTTGCTTGACGTGGACAGAAGGGTGATCCCTCTCCAGTTGTTGCAATCATTCAGGGCACCTTTCTTGGGTATCCTGACAATCACACCTTTAGTCCAGTCATCAGGTGCTCTCTCTTCCTCCCATATAGCTGTGAACAGCGGTTGCAGGATGGTGGCTGCTAGTTCGGGGTCCGTCTTGAACATTTCTGCATCAAGGTTGTCCTAACCTGGTGACTCGTCATTCTTGAGGGTCTTAATGACAGCTATTATCTCTTCTTTTGTTGGCGGTTCGGTGTCAATGTCCAGGTCTTCTGTAGCTGCCGGGATATCTGCTGTCTCCTCGGTTGATGGTCTGTTGAGGACTTCCCGGAAGTGTTCAGCCCACCTCTCTTCTTGCTCCTTCTCCGTTGTCAGCAATTTTCCTTGCTTGTCCTTGACAGGTCCTCCTGTATTCCCTCACGAATGGTTTATTCAATCTACTGGGTACACTGTTCTCGTTCTACTACCCCCGTACAGGGCTATCACGCCTAGTACTTATTTTTGGTGCTAATAAGTTATTGAACCAACTAACCTACGGAAAATTTTGAACTGAGCCCTTTATTTAATCTACAGAGTAGACTATTCCCGTTCAATGGCCCATGTTTAAGGCTATCACGCCTAGTACTTATTTAAAGTACTGATTAGGTATTGAACCAAGGTACCTACGAGGAATTTCGAACAGAGCCCTTTATTTAATCAACATAGTAGACTGTTCTCTTTTCACTACCCACTTCTAGGGTTATCATGCCTAGTTCTTATTTTAAGTACCGATTACTTATTGAACTAATTAAACTAAGGGTAATTTTGAACTGAGTCCTTTATTTAATCAATGAGGTAGACTGTTCTTTTTCCACTATCCCCGTACAGGGCTATCACGCGTATTTCTTATTTGAGTACTGATTAGTTTTTTTATCCAAGTAACCTACAGAATTCCAGTTGAAATCTTTGCATTCATTTACGCGCAAATACCCTTGGGAAAGGTTTAATCCGTCTCTTCCCTCCAGTTATGGGTTAAATAACAGAACAGATTGGGTTCTATAGCCTTGGTCGGCAACCAGTCTACCGCAGAAAGCAATGGCAACATACTACGGGATTATCTTCTGCCCAGTCAGCCATGTCTCTTTCGAGACATGATCTCCCAAAGCGTGTATCACGTATGGCACTTAACTGACTGACTGAATATAATAGCTGAAAACATGATTAAGGCTTCTACTGGTCATAAAGTTGGGGGATCAGTTTTATATTGTCATGAAGTAATAAACTGATCCCCCATTTATTACTACTTATTAATAGAATACATTTCTTTCCCCTCTAGCTATGAGTCAAATAACAGGACAGATTGGGTTCTATAGACTTGGCTGGCAACCAGTCTACCGCAAAAAGCAATGCCAACCTAGTGCGGGATAATCTTCTGCCCAGTCAGTCATGTCTCTTTCAGGACATGATCTTCCAAAACGTGTATCACGTATGGCACTTAACTGACTGACTGAATATAATAACTGAAAACATGATTAAAGGCTTCTAATGGACATCAAGTGGGGGATCGGTTTTATATTGTTACGAAGTAATAAACTGATCCCCCATTTATTACTACTTAATATAATACATCTTTTCCACCTCTAACTATGAGTCAAATAACAGGACAGATTGTGTTCTATAGCCTTGGCTGGCAACCAGTCTAATGCAGAAAGTAATGGCAACCTACTGTGGGACAATTTTATGCCCAGTCAGTCATGTCTCTTTCAGGACATGATCGCCCAAAGCGTGTATCACATTTGGCACTTAATTGATAGACTGACTGAACCTACAGAGAATTTCCAACAGATTCCTTTTTTTAATCTACCTGTTAAACTGTTTTCTTTACACTGTCGATACTGCCTGTCTGAGGGATTGAACCCACAATTGCTACGTCACCAATTTCATGACCCAACACTTAAGCCCACTGTTATTCTAGGACAATTTCTGCAGGCGAACTACTGAGCCCTAAACCTAACATGACTGCCGATCAGTGCTGATGTTGTCCACTCTCTGAAACTTTCTCTTTGCTTGTAGTTGCTACTGTATCCCATTTTTCTCTATTTATTAACGGCTCCCATATCGTATTTATTTCTATGCTTGGCCTACTAATGAGATCTTCATAGCACTGATTCTTTCAGACGTCTAATTATCTAGTGTTCTTCTTTGGCCATTATTTCATTTAATTACGCTCTCTAATTACTACTTTTTCTCTATATATATGGTCAGCTATGCCTGATTTCATTTTTCTCACTACCACGGCAGTTATTTTATGTTTCTATAGCCTTACTTTTAGGGATCAGGTTAGTTAGTTTTTTTCTTCTTTGCCGTTACGCTTCATCTGTTAGGGCCACAGCTATAGAAAAATAAAGAAACTCCAAACAATACGAAAATTTAAAAAAAAAACATTTTATACCAAAAATACCAGCAATATATATTTTATATAATAAAATTACTAACAGTACAATGATCAACAAACCCTGTTGTCTGTAGCTGAAAGCATACAATTACTTTCAAAATATATTTAGTTGAAGCTATAAAATAGTGTTCAAATATTGAGATTACCACATTAAATAACCCATAGAGGTGTTGGTATGCCGCTAACCAAAATCGACCAATACAAAAAGACAAATATTCCAGTGCATTTTATTTGTAGCTGAAGTCATCAAATAGTATTCAAAATATTAATATTTCGGCATTAACTAACCCATAGAGTTGTTGATATGCCTGCCCTAACAACCAACACGAAAGAACCTTTTCATGACATTAATCCATATAATAGTTGTTGGTTGTGGCCTGGTCAGGGGCCAGAAATAAAGACAGAATAGTGTTAAACAAATATAGTAACAAGGAACAGTAGTACAAACAAATACAACATGAGATGATCACATAGTGTGATTGTATGTGTCCGGCTGTCAGATCTATCTGCTGGAATTTACCTCTCTCTCTCTCTCTCTCTCTCTCTCTCTCTCTCTCTCTCCAAAACTGCTGCTTATTTATGGAAGAATTGATTTGTGCATGGATAAATTACCATAACAATATTCTACAATTTCGATTTCGGCATTAAATGACCCATAGAGGTGTTGATATGCCGCTAAACAAAATCATTCAATATGAAAGAACTCTTTTATGGCACTAATCTATATAATTTCCTACAATTTATGAAAGAAATCAAACTGTTTTCCAAAATAGTCCAATGCATTTTATTTGTAGCTGAAGCCATAAGATAGTATTCAAAATCTTAAGGTTTCGACATTAAATGACCCATAGAGGTGTTGATATGCCGCTAAACAAAATCATTCAATATGAAAGAACTCTTTCATGGCACTAATCTATATAATTTCCTACAATTTATGAAAGAAATCAAACTGTTTTCCAAAATAGTCCAATGCATTTTATTTGTAGCTGAAGCCATAAGATAGTATTCAAAATCTTAAGGTTTCGACATTAAATGACCCATAGAGGTGTTGATATGCCGCTAAACAAAATCATTCAATATGAAAGAACTCTTTCATGGCACTAATCTATATAATTTCCTACAATTTATGAAAGAAATCAAACTGTTTTCCAAAATAGTCCAATGCATTTTATTTGTAGCTGAAACCATAAGATAGTATTCAAAATCTTAAGGTTTCGACATTAAATGACCCATAGAGGTGTTGATATGCCGCTAAACAAAATCGACCAACATGTGAATAACTCTTTCATGATATTATTTTATAAAATATCTTACAATTTCTTCAAGCTGTATTCTAAATTATAGCTTCAACAAAGCTACCACATGAAATAGATATATGACCAAAGTTAGTGATTATGTCCACACAGACATGTAACTACACAAATGTTAAATATCATTTATCGTGTATTTATTTGTAGAAAGCAGAACAGCATATATAATATTTTTATAACTTCAAAGCTTTCAAGAAAATTAAATTTCGGCATTAAATGACCCTTAACGGTGTTGTTAAACAGATCACTCAGCCAATCAAACAGTTTCTTGGTGAGGCAAGTCATGAAGGTCATTAACAGAAAAGACCAAAGTATTTTTTCGTTATTTTATTGCATTTTATAATCCTTTTTACCTTGTAAAGGATTTAGTTAAAAACCTTGTTTTTCTTGCGTTGGCAGGAAGTTCAAAGATTCCTATGCAAATTTGAACGCCTTTTTTCCGGTAAAAAAAATGAACACAGAGATTCGGATGGATATCATTAAATAAATCCATTAATTATCGAATGAAACAGTCAGGATTTATTCATAAATGAATTATATTATTTAAAAACGTTTTCAGATCTTGATAGAATTTCTTTTATATCTGTTCCCCACTTTAATTAATTAATGAAATTTCGAGAAATTAAATTTTGCCTTTCTTCCTATTTGTATTAGTTAAAAGCAGGAGTCCTTGGAGAATGTAAATCATTTTGTTCAGGGTACCGAAAATCTGCTCTGAATTTTACCCTCGGCCTTACCCTTTCTTCCGACCTAAAGTGGAATCATTACATTGAATCAATAACTAAATCCACTGCTAGGAAGGTTGGTTCACTGTGTCGGGCCAGGATGTTTACTGAACGTAATATCAGTCCACCGATATTGCAATGATTGCTGAACAATCTTCTCACAGATGAAGGAGAACCTTGAAGGTTGAGAAAGAAAAAAGTGCTGAATTGTTACGTAATATCAGTCTTTCTATATAGCAGTCAATACTGGACAGTCTCCTCACAGATAAAGAAGAGACTTTAAGCAACAGAAACAAAGAAAGGACTACCGAACTGTTGCGTAATATCAGTCCTCCTATATGGCAGTAAATGATGGACAATCTCCTCACAGATGAAGAAGTGACTTGAAGCAATAGAAACAAAGAAAAGTGTACTGAAGTGTTACGTAATATCAGTCCTCCTAAATGGCAGTGAATACTGGACAACCTCCACACAAATGAAAAAGAGGCTTGAATCAACAGAAAGAAAGAAAAGAGTACTGAACTGTTACGTAATATCATTCCCCCTATATAGCAGTAAATACTGGACAACCTCTTCACAAATGAAGAAGAGGCTTGAATCAACAGAAAGAAAGAAAAGAGTAATGAACTGTTACGTAATATCAGTCATCCTATATGGCAGTGAATGCTGGACAATCTCCTCACAGATGAAGAAGAGACTTGAAGCAACAGAAACAAAGAAAAGACTACTGAACTGTTACGTAATATCAGTCCTCCTATATGGCAGTGAATGCTGGACAATCTCCTCACAGATGAAGAAGAGACTTGAAGCAACAGAAGATAAGAAAAGTGTACTGAACTGTTATGTAATATCAGTCCTCCTATATGGCGGTGAATGCTGGACAATCTCCTCACAGATGAAGAAGTGACTTGAAGCAACAGAAACAAAGAAAACAGTACTGAACTGTTACGTAATATCAGTCCTCCTAAATGGCAGTGAATACTGGTCAATCTCCTCACAGATGAAGAAGAGACTTGAAGCAACAGAAACTAAGAAAAGACCATTGAACTGTTACGTAATATCATTCCTCTTAAATGGCAGTGAATACTGGTCAATCTCCTCACAGATGAAGAAGAGACTTGAAGCAACAGAAACTAAGAAAAGACCACTGAACTGTTACGTAATATCATTCCTCTTAAATGGCAGTGAATGCTGGACAATCTCCACACAGATGAAGAAGAGACTTCAATTAATAGAAATAAAGAATGCTGAACTGTTATGGAATATCAGTCCTCCTATATGGCAGTGAATACTGGACAAACATTTCACAGATTAAAAAAAGACTTGAAGCAAAAAAAATAAATAAAAGATTATTCAAATTTTAAGCAATATCAGTTCTCCTAATTGGTAATGAATCATGGACCATCTCATCACTGACGAAAAACATACTTGAAGTAACAGAATCGTAAGCGTGCTGAACTGTTGGACGAAATATCAGTCCCCTTATGTGGTAGTGAATGATGGACAATCTTCTCTTAAATTAAGAATAGACTTTAAGTAACAGAATCCTCAAATGAGTACTGAACTGTTACATAATATCAATCCTCCTATATGGCAGTGAATGACCTTAGCTACATTGAGATTTTAGTGAAAATTGAAACAAAAAGAAAACTTTTACTTTACCTCATAATGAGCCAGTTTAAATTTCTGGTGCACACAGTGAGGAAGAAGACCTTAGCAAATCTGGTACTCACAGGACAAATTGTAGTTAAGAGGTACAAAGGAAAACATATTTGACGTTCTGAATGACGGAACAGGGTTTAGAAAAGACAGAATTTATTTTGAGCTACAAGTCAAAGTAAATTTTGGAAAGTCATTAACGTCTACGTCCTGAAGGGACATGGCTCATAAATGAAATACTGGTGGGCTCTCTTGGTTGAGAAGGCGTCTGTAATCGGGATTTTCTCGCAGTTCTTGTTGGCTTGTGTGTTCGAAATACGAGTCATTCAATCTTAGGGATATTAACAGAGTTTTGTTATAGCGAGAAAAGAGAGTTTAGAAAATTTGACACTCATAGGGAAATAAGAAAACGTCGAGTAACCTTCTTAACAAACTTGTATAACTAGATGGCAGAATAAAAACACTGGAGAACCCTCTGACCCTGCAAATTACCGCTCTATCAGCCTTCTTCCGATCTTTGGAAAAGTGTTCGAAGCCATTATCAACGCCGAGGTGGTTCAGCATCTCACAGCACACAGGCTCCTCTCGGACAAGCAATATGGTTTCCGCTTCACCAGGTCTACTGTTGATATGCTAACGACCATCACCGAGTACATATACCAGGCACTCGACAGGAATGGCGAAGCTCGAACCGTTGCATTGGATATATCTAAGGCGTTCGACAGAGTTTGGCATGCTGGCCTTCTATGTAAACTGCGGAGCTATGGTATAACTGGACATTTGTTTGAACTAATCCAGTCATTCCTCTCTAACCGCACAATGAAAGTGGTATTAAACGGACATGCCTCTCAGAACTACCATACAAACGCAGGTGTCCCCCAAGGCTCCATCTTAGGTCCTACACTCTTCCTGATATATATTAATGATCTCCCTGATTTCATAAGAACCCAAATAGGTTTGTACGCCGATGACACCACAGTTTACTCTCGCCTCCAACAAAAATCTGGTGTAGGCGTCAAAGCTAAACTCGCAGCCGAGATAGAAAAAGATCTCCAATCCATATTGGACTGGGGTAAGAAATGGCTAGTTTTATTTATTCTATTGTACATAGAATTATGGCACAAGGCCGAAAAATGGGAGGGGGAACAAAACTTGGGATGGTCTTCAGTAACTCTATCCTATACCTAGCTAATCCGATTCACGACCCATGCATGCGTTACAATGGTTCTCATTCACCATAAAAATTTGTCCATCAACACTCATACCTATCAATCACCAAAATACCGCAAAACATACCGGGGACCTACAAAAACGCCCCAAATGTACATAAAAATTTGTGAATATTTACAATAATTTACAAAAATAACTTTAAAAATTTTCACATGAAATGACATGATGGGAAGGGGTATGAAGAAACAAAAATCCCCAAAACATAAAACAATTTCAAATGAATACATATACATCATGTTAGTAAGACCCAAACACACCCTCATAAATAAAGAGGCCGCTGTATTCTGCCTTAAAAGACAAAATCAAGTAGCTCTCTTTCTAAAGGGGAATGGAGAAGCAGGGTACAAAATAAATTGGACTGGAGAATATATAAGGCTGACCCAGCCGAGAATAAAAACGGGACAAAATAACGATGGACAATGGGAATCTCGAACTGGATCATAACAAAAGCAATGGCGCCGGGAACAGGCTAGGACAAACACATTCACTCACATTAACTAGGTACACAAAAGAATTCTTTACCTTAACCACGGGAGGGGTTCCAAAGGAATCCACCCCGATGCGACTAGCAGATCTAAAAGAGAAAATCAAGGCTAGCCCCGGTCACGCGAACCAGGCTCGCTGCATATATCCACCTTTCGCCAAAGTCTGTCGGGTGCAGCCGTTTCCGTTCAGTTCTAATCTTCATTTTGAGCTGGTGTTCAAAATATCGGATTAGATCCTGCTCCGAAAGACGGCCTCCCCGCAAGACTTCCTCCAGACGCGTCATCCAAATCACCATTCTAGCCGTGGCCAGTAGCGACTGAAACACCATCCGCTTCACTCCAGAGTACGGGGGCGACACATTGTCCACAGCGTATGCACGATCAATGAGCACAAGCTCCCGCGGCGCGATACGAGCAGTCAACTCGCCGACACGCTCCCACAACGGGCGAACGCGCGAACAATGGAAGAAGGCGTGCGCAGACGTCTCCTTAATTCCAAGGTTGCAACGCTCACAATCTGGCAAATCCGCCAGGCCCATTGCGAAACGCTTGTCATTGAGAGACAAACCATTCCGAGCCAATCGCCAGGTCAGAGAAAACTCAGAGTTGCTGAGCCAATCCGCACCTGGCGCCCAAGACCAATGAGAGCGGTACTCCACTCTCGACATGCCGAGCTTACTCCACAGCTTATCCTTCACGGCACCCTCCACTAATCCCCGATAGAAGATTTTCCTATGCTGTGAAAGGTCACTGGACCGTGGAATGGCCTGCAAGGCCGCCAGACATTCGAGCAGGAATTTCGGTCGCACCCAAGGCCTGACGGTCAGCCATAGGGTCGGGGGAGTGATAGTAAGGCAAGGGAACATGTCCCTCACTACCCCCGCAAGCAACCGATCTTCCTCCAACGCGCGCCTGAGAAATGCCAACCTCGAAGCGAGCACATGGCTCCTCAAGTGTGGCATCCCCAGACCCCCATGACACGGACGGAGGCAACAGACTCCTTTGTCGACCATGTGTTTGCGTCCTCTCCACAGACAGGAGAATAGCAAACGCTCGAGCGCCTTCTCATGATCGTCACAAAGGGGAAGTACTGACAGCCGGTAAAGGATCATGGGAAAGAGGTATGTGTTACACACCTCCGCCAAGCCCTTCACGGAGAGACTCCGTCGACGCCAAGTCTTGACCGACGCGCCGACCTTTGCCAGTATTTCTGACCAGTTTTTCTCCAACTGTAAGTCCGGACCGAACCAAATTCCGAGGATTTTGACCGGCCCGTCCGTCCAGCTGAAGGGCCCCGGGAGGGAAACACCCTTCCAGGCACCTAACCGCAAGCCGGATGACTTGTCGCAGTTAATTCTGGCCCCTGTCACCTTCTCGTACCGTTCAAGCGCCTGCTGTACCGCCTCTATGTCCCTGCGGGAGGACACAAAGGTCGTTACGTCATCGGCGTACGCGGAAACCCTGGCTCGAGCTCCACCAGGGACAGCAATTCCACGCAGGACCGGACTGCACGTCTCGTCCCTTAGCTGGCGAAGTAGCGGCTCCAACGCCAGGACGTAAAGGAGAGACGACAGTGGACAACCCTGTCGGACCGACCTAGACAGCGCGAAAGCGCCCGACAGCTTCCCGTTCACCTGTACCACAGCCTTGGGGGAGCGATACAGAAGGCTAATCCAGCGGCTGAAGTCGGGTTTGAATCCGGCGGCCTGCAGGACAGCAGCCAGGTAGCCATGGTCAATCCTATCAAATGCCTTGGACTGATCCAAATTGATCAGCGCGGCCTCATCGTCGTCTTCTACACCCTCTAGGATCGTGCGACTCAAGTGCAGGTTGCTCTGAATTGTTCGTCCCTTCACAGAACAAGTCTGATCCGGTTCCAACAGAGACTCGGCAACTAGCTGCAAGCGATTCGTCAGGATCTTGGCCAAAATCTTTAACTCTGTGTTTAGCAGAGTTATGGGCCTGTAATCATCTAATTCCCTCCCAACCTTCTTGCCTTTTCTCAACAGCGTGATCACGCCCCTGGTAATCCGACCGGGGATGGACCCCTGCCGAAACCAGTGGTTGAACACGACAGCCAAGATCGGGACAAAAAGGTGCGACATCCTCAAGTACAATTCATAGGGCAAACCATCCAAACCTGGCGACTTGCCACTGCCGACCTTCTTCAAAGCCGCGTAGATTTCGTCCTCCGTAATCTCCCCTTCGCAGCTAGCCGCTTCAGCCGGCAAAAGCCGGGGAAAGTCAGCCAAATAGCTGCGAAACTCCTCGTCGCGGAGACCAGGCTCCTTGGTAAAACGGTGTTCGAAATGCTGCCGGAACGCCTCGTACATGTCGTCAGTGGACCTAAGGAGATGTCCCTCCGGGTCGCGCACCTATCGAATGTACCGGTCGCCGGCTCGGCGAATTTCTTCCTTGCGCAGTTCTGCGCCCATGTTCACCTGGTGGGAAATGGCTAGTAAATTTTAATGCTTCTAAAACGAAGCTACTGTCAATTAACCATCATCGACAATCTCACCTACCTCCCATTAGCATGGACCAGGCTTGCCTCCCAGAGAGTAAAACACTACGCCTCCTTGGTCTCACACTTTCAGCGGACCTCAAATGGAATGACTATATCGAATCCATTGCTAAGTCCGCTGCTATGAAAGTCGGTTCTCTGTGTAGGGCCCGGAAGTTTTTTCCGTCTAAATCTATCCTGCACATTTACAAATCTACCATCCGCCCGTGCATTGAATACTGCTGCCATATCTGGTCGGGTGCCCCTGCTGTTCTCCTCGGGCTTCTCGATAAGGTTCAGAGGAGGGTCTGTAATGTGATAGATACCGACTTGGCAGACCGCCTGCAGTCTCTCTCCCACCGGCGAGACGTGGCTTCCCTGTGTCTCTTCTATAAATACTTTCATGGCTTCTGCTCCGATGAACTTAGATCACTGGTGCCCCCTAAATACGAATTTGCACGAGATACTAGATTAGCAACTAGATCCCACCCTTTTACAGTGAAACCGATAAAATGCAGCCGTAACTTCTACTCCAACAGTTTCTTTCCTCGCACTTCCCGACTGTGGAATTCTCTTCCAAACGATTGCTTCCCCAACGGCTACAATCTCCAGGAGTTTAAATGTAAGGTCAATACACACCTCCTAACACACTAACCTGCTCCCATTCTATCAAGCACTCTTCCCATCTGCCCGACCCTCATCCTCGCTATCCTTACTCATCTGTCACCTTTCTCCTGACATTCCCTATGTCTATCCACTCCTTCTCTTTACTTTCCTCTATGTAGCCCCATGCGCAATAGTGGCAGTGGAATGCCTTGCTTGGGGTGAGATGATTAAAAAAAAAAAAATAGAGTGCTAAAAAGATAACATTGCTATCAGCTACAACGATAGACGCTGTGGAGAGCTATGATCGTTAATGCTTTTAAGTCATACGGCGAATAAAAGAAGAAACTTGGATGCTCAGTGAGGGTTGTAAAAGAGAATCATGTCCCTCCACATTGACTCATCTTCTTTTCTTGACTGATTCTGTGCCTATATCTCGCCCTTAACGAAAAGTTGTTTGAAGACAATACAGATTTACATTCTTAACACTTAGCTAGGTCAGTGACGCCGAATATGGTCGGATAAATTAAGCCTTGCGAACAACACAAATAATAATAGTAACAATTAATGTGGTTTGAAAAAGAAAATGGTTGCGTATTTTCTTCTTTCCAGTGTGCACCAAGAAATTTGATCACGAGGCAGAAAATTAACAAGTATAAAATATTTTTTAAAATGGCGGCGGCGCTTGGCTTGAGAATAACGTCAGTTTGTGACGTAACGAGATTTGACGAGATCCTAATTCGAGCAGGTTAATGGTCCTCGGGAAAGAGAGGGAAAAAGACAGATTGTTATCTGTAAAGATATCGTCTGCTTTTTTTTCTTCTTCCGATATTAAAAACGAAGGACAGACGGACGAGTTGATAGAATATTTATTTATGAAAAGGCAATCCCGATTCAGGCCTCTAAGCAGCGTCTGACGTTTTTGTGTGATGCAACAAGACCATAATCCGGGCGGGTGAAGGTCTCGACAAACATTTTGCTCGTTTTTTTATCATTACTTCTTGTATAAATGCGAATCAAACGAACAGGTTAATAGAGTATTTACTTACACAAAAGCCACTCCCAGCTCATTAATCGAACTAAATTAACAAGGCCTTTTTGTCTTTATTATAAATCACGAGGCATTGGTCAGGACTTAAAAACCCGGGAGTTTTTCCTCCAAAGTCATGCGTTCATTTGCGTCCATAATTTAGGCAAGGCTTGTTAACCATAACTGAGACAAAAGATCATTCTAAAATAAGCTGCCGAAGATTTTCTACTGGAATCTAAGTGTGTACTTAACAAAGCTTGACACCTCTGTTCCAGGTTAATGGGTAGATTATTGATTTACAAGTCGTTAAGTCTCTATCCTCTAGTCATGTTGCGATAATAAATCATACGAATGAAAAACTGCATTTTCGTGGAGACAATGTTATGCCGTTGCTGTTAAAAATCAATGTTTGAATTTTAATAAAAGCCTAGCATTAATACAAATAAACTGTTCTTGTTGTTGAGAATTACTGCACTCTGAGATATGATCTCTAATTTGTCAGATACCTCGAAGAATCCTTAGTTCCTTGTTTTATTTTTCAAACACTTTCCCAACATCATAAGGTTGCTTTTTTTCTGCCTTTTCTATAAATACTTTCATGGTAATTGTTCGAATGAGCTCTTCGATATGATACCAAGATCATTTTTTAATTTAAGCGCAGTACAACACTGGCGTCGGGACCTCATCAACTTACAGTTGAGCTGCTATATGTAGCCGTTAGTTCTATTCTAAGTTTCCTTTCTCGTATTTCTCGCTTGTAGAACTCCCTTTCGACTCCATGGTTTCTACCCAACTTTAATCCGCAAAAATTTAAATGCAATATCAATCGCTATCTATTCCTCCTGATTACTCTCCACTCATTATTAATATTTTAGTTCCTAATTCTTCAGCAGCATGTAACCCCTTTTGTCTTTGCTCCCTGGCTTACTCTTTCCTCTTCTCGCCCATCATTAATGTTTCGGTCCCTAATTCATCCATACTCTTTAACCCCAACCCTTGAGTCTTAGTGGCTTTACTCCCTTGCTTTGGGTGATACCATTTTAAAAAATAAAGGTAGAGTATTGTCATTCTGCATATGTCAAGCTCTGACAACCTCCTAGATAGACCTAGCATATATATGAGCACCATCCGGGAATCACTGTTTAAGAAAGAATAGATAACCACTGATTCTATCAGTTGGGATCAAACATTGTTCTTAGAAATTGATAAATTGCAAGACGCATATGGTTAATTCGGTCTCCTGGTGGTTATAAGTTCAATCCCCGCTTTGGATAGTGCAGGACAATCTCAACAGTCTACAGAAGGGCTGGGTAAGTCTAGACGTTCTATGCAAACAGTATCTTTCATGCACGTCTTGCTTGTAGAACTCCCTTCTGGCTAAATAATAATCACTGACATTTTTAACGCTATAAAATTAAAAATGTCGTGTTTCTCCCCAAAGAAAGTATATTTGGGGGAATTTTAATGCACTACTTTATTCAAAAGAAATGTGCAGCTGAATCACACATGATTCTTGTTGAGTCTTACGGCGAGCCTGCTCTGTCGGAAACAAGATTCAGAGATTTATTAATAATGATTTTGATGTTGAAGATAAAAAAACACTCTGGCGCACCAAAAATGTTTGAAGACAAAGAATTGACAAAGTCATGAAGACTTATGGCAATTGCAAGTTGAACTTGAATCATTAAGAGTTGACCACACAAGAATTTCGAAACGTTTGAATGCATTAAGGAAGATTTCAAAGCAAGGACATTGGGTGTCATTCAAGTTCAAACTGAGATACGTCGAACGGCGTCTTGGGAACAACTGATTCAACGGCAGAAAAGGAAAGGCTTTTTGAATCGTACCATGACCGGCGATGAAATGTGGATACACTACGATAATCCTAAGCGTAGAAGATCGCGGGGTAAGCCCGACCATGCATCAACGTCGGCGGTTAAACCGAATGTCCATAGTTCGAAGCTTTGGTGGGATCAGATGGGTGTAGTTTATTACGTGCAGCTAAAACCGACCGAAATCATCACGGCACTCGCTATCGACTGCAAGTGATGCGTTTGAGCCGAGCATTGAAGAAAAACAGCCGCTATACGAGCAGAGACACGACAAAATTATTTTGCAACAAAACAACGCTAGGTCACGTGTTTCAAAACGCGAGAAAATCTCCTTGGAAACACTTAAATTGGAAGCCTACCCCACCCGCCGCATTCACCAGACATTACCCAGTCTGATTATCACATGGCCTGGCTGAGCAACATGA
>JBBBDQ010001034.1:1275000-1312500 GCA_037127315.1 Ascarosepion bandense | reverse complement strand
TATCTATCTATCTATCTATCTATCTATCTATCTCAGCCTGTTAATATCTATCTATCTATCTATCTATCTATCTCAGCCTGTTAATATCTATCTATCTATCTATCTATCTATCTCAGCCTGTTAATATCTATCTATCTATCTATCTATCTATCTATCTATCTATCTATCTATCTATCTATCTCACTGTTAATATCTATCTATCTATCTATCTATCTATCTATCTATCTATCTATCTATCTGCCTGTTAATATCTATCTATCTATCTATCTATCTATCTATCTATCTATCTATCTATCTATCTCAGCCTGTTAATATCTATCTATCTATCTATCTATCTATCTCAGCCTGTTAATATCTATCTATCTATCTATCTATCTATCTATCTATCTATCTATCTATCTATCTATCTCAGCCTGTTAATATCTATCTATCTATCTATCTATCTATCTATCTATCTATCTATCTATCTGCCTGTTAATATCTATCTATCTATCTATCTATCTATCTATCTCAGCCTGTTGACATCTATCTATCTATCTATCTATCTATCTCAGCCTGTTAATATCTATCTATCTATCTATCTATCTATCTATCTATCTATCTATCTATCTATCTATCTCAGCCTGTTAATATCTATCTATCTATCTATCTATCTATCTATCTATCTATCTATCTATCTATCTCAGCCTGTTAATATCTATCTATCTATCTATCTATCTATCTATCTATCTATCTATCTCAGCCTGTTAATATCTATCTATCTATCTATCTATCTATCTATCTATCTATCTCAGCCTGTTAATATCTATCTATCTATCTATCTATCTATCTATCTATCTATCTATCTCAGCCTGTTAATATCTATCTATCTATCTATCTATCTATCTATCTATCTATCTCAGCCTGTTAATATCTATCTATCTATCTATCTATCTATCTATCTATCTATCTATCTCTGTATCTATCTATCTATCTATCTATCTATCTATCTATCTCAGCCTGTTAATATCTATCTATCTATCTATCTATCTATCTATCTATCTATCTATCTATCTATCTATCTATCTCAGCCTGTTAATATCTATCTATCTATCTATCTATCTATCTATCTATCTATCTCAGCCTGTTAATATCTATCTATCTATCTATCTATCTATCTATCTATCTATCTATCTATCTCAGCCTGTTAATATCTATCTATCTATCTATCTATCTATCTATCTATCTATCTATCTCAGCCTGTTATCATCTATCTATCTATCTATCTATCTATCTATCTATCTATCTATCTCAGCCTGTTAATATCTATCTATCTATCTATCTATCTATCTATCTATCTATCTATTTCAGTCTGTTAATATCTATCTATCTATTTATCTATCTATCTATCTATCTCAGCCTGTTAATATCTATCTATCTATCTATCTATCTATCTATCTATCTCAGCCTGTTAATATCTATCTATCTATCTATCTATCTATCTATCTATCTATCTATCTCAGCCTGTTAATATCTATCTATCTATCTATCTATCTATCTATCTATCTATCTCAGCCTGTTAATATCTATCTATCTATCTATCTATCTATCTATCTATCTCAGCCTGTTAATATCTATCTATCTATCTATCTATCTATCTATCTCAGCCTGTTAATATCTATCTATCTATCTATCTATCTATCTATCTCAGCCTGTTAATATCTATCTATCTATCTATCTATCTATCTATCTATCTCAGCCTGTTAATATCTATCTATCTATCTATCTATCTATCTATCTATCTATCTCAGCCTGTTAATATCTATCTATCTATCTATCTATCTATCTATCTATCTATCTATCTCAGCCTGTTAATATCTATCTATCTATCTATCTATCTATCTATCTATCTATCTATCTCAGCCTGTTAATATCTATCTATCTATCTATCTATCTATCTCAGCCTGTTAATATCTATCTATCTATCTATCTATCTATCTATCTATCTCAGCCTGTTAATATCTATCTATCTATCTATCTATCTATCTATCTATCTATCTATCTATCTATTTCAGTCTGTTAATATCTATCTATCTATTTATCTATCTATCTATCTATCTCAGCCTGTTAATATCTATCTATCTATCTATCTATCTATCTATCTATCTATCTATCTATCTATCTCAGCCTGTTAATATCTATCTATCTATCTATCTATCTATCTATCTATCTATCTCAGCCTGTTAATATCTATCTATCTATCTATCTATCTATCTCAGCCTGTTAATATCTATCTATCTATCTATCTATCTATCTATCTATCTATCTCAGCCTGTTAATATCTATCTATCTATCTATCTATCTATCTATCTATATATATCTATCTATCTATCTATCTATCTATCTATCTATCTATCTCAGCCTGTTAATATCTATCTATCTATCTATCTATCTATCTATCTCAGCCTGTTAATATCTATCTATCTATCTATCTATCTATCTATCTATCTCAGCCTGTTAATATCTATCTATCTATCTATCTATCTATCTATCTATCTATCTCAGCCTGTTAATATCTATCTATCTATCTATCTATCTATCTATCTATCTATCTATCTCAGCCTGTTAATATCTATCTATCTATCTATCTATCTATCTCAGCCTGTTAATATCTATCTATCTATCTATCTATCTATCTCAGCCTGTTAATATCTATCTATCTATCTATCTATCTATCTATCTATCTATCTATCTATCTATCTCAGCCTGTTAATATCTATCTATCTATCTATCTATCTATCTATCTATCTATCTCAGCCTGTTAATATCTATCTATCTATCTATCTATCTATCTATCTATCTATCTATCTCAGCCTGTTAATATCTATCTATCTATCTATCTATCTATCTATCTATCTCATTCGTTAATATCTATCTATCTATCTATCTATCTATCTATCTATCTATCTATCTATCTATCTCAGCCTGTTAATATCTATCTATCTATCTATCTATCTATCTCAGCCTGTTAATATCTATCTATCTATCTATCTATCTATCTATCTATCTATCTATTTATCTATCTCAGCCTGTTAATATCTATCTATCTATCTATCTATCTATCTATCTATCTATCTATCTATTTCAGTCTGTTAATATCTATCTATCTATCTATCTATCTATCTATCTCAGCCTGTTAATATCTATCTATCTATCTATCTATCTATCTATCTATCTATCTATCTCAGCCTGTTAATATCTATCTATCTATCTATCTATCTATCTATCTATCTATCTCAGCCTGTTATCATCTATCTATCTATCTATCTATCTATCTATCTCACTGTTAATATCTATCTATCTATCTATCTATCTCAGCCTGTTAATATCTATCTATCTATCTATCTATCTATCTATCTATCTATCTCAGCCTGTTAATATCTATCTATCTATCTATCTATCTATCTATCTAATCTCAGCCTGTTAATATCTATCTATCTATCTATCTATCTATCTCAGCCTGTTAATATCTATCTATCTATCTATCTATCTATCTCAGCCTGTTAATATCTATCTATCTATCTATCTATCTATCTATCTCAGCCTGTTAATATCTATCTATCTATCTATCTATCTATCTATCTATCTATCTATCTATCTATCTATCTCAGCCTGTTAATATCTATCTATCTATCTATCTATCTATATATCTCAGCCTGTTAATATCTATCTATCTATCTATCTATCTATCTATCTATCTCTGCCTGTTAATATCTATCTATCTATCTATCTATCTATCTATCTATCTATCTATCTATTTCAGTCTGTTAATATCTATCTATCTATCTATCTATCTATCTATCTCAGCCTGTTAATATCTATCTATCTATCTATCTATCTATCTATCTATCTATCTCAGCCTGTTAATATCTATCTATCTATCTATCTATCTATCTATCTATCTCAGCCTGTTAATATCTATCTATCTATCTATCTATCTATCTCAGCCTGTTAATATCTATCTATCTATCTATCTATCTATCTATCTATCTATCTATCTCAGCCTGTTAATATCTATCTATCTATCTATCTATCTATCTATCTATCTATCTCAGCCTGTTAATATCTATCTATCTATCTATCTATCTATCTATCTCAGCCTGTTAATATCTATCTATCTATCTATCTATCTATCTCAGCCTGTTAATATCTATCTATCTATCTATCTATCTATCTATCTATCTATCTATCTATCTATCTATCTATCTATCTATCTATCTATCTATCTATCTCAGCCTGTTAATATCTATCTATCTATCTATCTATCTATCTATCTATCTCAGCCTGTTAATATCTATCTATCTATCTATCTATCTATCTATCTATCTCAGCCTGTTAATATCTATCTATCTATCTATCTATCTATCTATCTCAGCCTGTTAATATCTATCTATCTATCTATCTATCTATCTATCTATCTATCTATCTATCTATCTCAGCCTGTTAATATCTATCTATCTATCTATCTATCTATCTATCTATCTCAGCCTGTTAATATCTTTCTATCTATCTATCTATCTATCTATCTATCTATCTCAGCCTGTACATCTATCTATCTATCTATCTATCTATCTATCTATCTATCTATCTATCTATCTCAGCCTGTTAATATCTATCTATCTATCTATCTATCTATCTATCTCAGCCTGTTAATATCTATCTATCTATCTATCTATCTATCTATCTATCTATCTATCTATCTCAGCCTGTTAATATCTATCTATCTATCTATCTATCTATCTATCTATCTATCTCAGCCTGTTAATATCTATCTATCTATCTATCTATCTATCTATCTATCTCAGCCTGTTAATATCTATCTATCTATCTATCTATCTATCTATCTCAGCCTGTTAATATCTATCTATCTATCTATCTATCTATCTATCTATCTATCTCAGCCTGTTAATATCTATCTATCTATCTATCTATCTATCTATCTATCTATCTCAGCCTGTTAATATCTATCTATCTATCTATCTATCTATCTATCTCAGCCTGTTAATATCTATCTATCTATCTATCTATCTATCTATCTATCTATCTATCTCAGCCTGTTAATATCTATCTATCTATCTATCTATCTATCTATTCATCTCCAGGGGCGATGCAAGGGTCTCGAATCTGACAGGGGGAGTCTCCCATTCTAGTACATTTCAATTTCCATAGGGTCAGTCAGTTAAGTGCCATACGTGATACACGCTTTGGGCGATCATATCTCGAAAGAGACATGAGTGACTGGGAAGATTATCCCGCAGTAGATTGTCATTGCTTTCTGCGGTAGACTGGTTGCCAGACAAGGCTATAGAACCCAATCTGTCCTATTATTTGACTCATAGCTAGAGGGGGAAGAGATGTTTTATATTAATAAGTAGTAATTAGTTGGAGATCACTTTATAATTTATAACAATATAAAACTGATCCCCCACTATTTGCCCAGTAGAAGCCATAAACATGTTTTCAACTATTATATTCAGTCAGTCAGTTAAGTGCCATAAGTGATACACGCTTGGGCGATCATGTCTCGAATGAGACATGACTGACTAGGCAGATGATTATCCCGCAGTAGGTTACCATTGCTTTCAGCGGTAGACTGGTTGCCAGCCAAGGCTATAGAACCAAATCTGTCCTATAAGGCCTTTCCCAAGGGTATTTGTGCGTAAGTGAATGCAAGGAATTCAACTCGGAAAGAAGAAATTACTACTAAAATTCCACTAGTTTAACCTTATAAAAACCAATATCTCCCAACCCATTCCTTTTCGAGAGCAAACATCTGGGTTTAGAAATTTTTCCTCATTCTTTGTTTATAAGGGGTTGAGAATGCATGTCTTAAAATGACATATTGAAAATGGCTATTTCCCCTCTTAAGTTTTATCTGAATTTACAGATATATATATAATTATGAAATATAGAGAGACAGAGAGAAACGTGCAAATACTCACACACACACACACACACACATAAACACACACAAAAATCGAGAAAGCAGCATCCTATAGATAGATATATAAAATGACATATACTCACACGCACACACACAACTGCTCACATACACACGTTCACCCCCCACACACACAGGTGCACTAACACACACACATATATACACGTGCACTAACACACACACACACACACACACACACACACACACACACACACACACGCACACGTCGTCGTCTTGCGGCCTTGGCCTCACTACACCCTTCCAGTATTGCCTGAGCATTTGGAACCCTGGCGCAGTTTTATAGCGAAATTCATAATCTTGTCAAATAGCTGAATACTTGATGCTTTGCCAGGGCTACCAAGGGTGTTTTTTATTGTGACACCAACACTCGATGGGTTGCCTCCAGGCCCCATTCTGTTATTTAACCCATAACTGGAGGGAAGTGACGGATTAATACCTTTACCAAGGGTACTAGTGCTTACGTGAATGCAGGGTACTCAACTGGAATTCGAACTCGGCTCACACACACACACACATATACACGTGCTCTAACACACACAGAAATCGAGAAAAGCGGAACCCTACTCACAAACTGACATACACACACACACACACACACACATGCACCGGAACACACATACACATAGAAAGATACACAAATGGTACAAACACACGCACGCATGCACATACACATAGAATTCGAAAAAAGCAATACCCTACGGACGTACTCACACATACATAGATTTAGGCAAATATATGAAGCACACCAACATACATAGACAGAATTACACATACAGTGATTAACATGCAAAACTGCACATATAGATGCTACATATAGACAGACACACCCGAAAGAAGTACGCATTGACCTATACAGGAACGCTCACATTTAGAGTCAGAGGCACAGAGAGCCATACACACGCACTCACACACGGCAAAATGTACAAGAGCATATACAGACATAACAAGAATATATCTAAGTACACACACTTGATTGTATAGCAAGGGGCGTGACGTGGTATAAACTTGCGAAGGGGACAAGCAGGACCAACCCGACACACCGACCTGTAACCAATCCCCTATTTGTTTTATTCTTACTCTCCCCTATCCTGGTCGGAATTTTTTTTTTTTTTTCGTTCCTTTTCTCCCTTGTTAGCTTTCGTTCAATCTTGATTCGGGATCGGACACTGATATCTTTTGTCAGAGATCCTGAACGATACAAATTAAAATCGGATTCGTATGGGTTATCGAGTTCGCGTGTATAGATCGGCTGTTTGACATCTTACCGTCCTCTGGACAATCCAGGACAGATAAGCGAAGACCTCTTTCATTGATCTTCAAAGTGCAAAGTATAAAGAAAAAGTCTTTTATTTTTGCTTGGATTAGTTACTTTTTTTACTGAGAGAGGAAAGGGAAAAGAGTGTACTATGACCGGAATCTGAGTGGTGTTATTTTTTTAATCAAAATCACCCAAAGCAAGGCAGTAAAGCCACTGAAACACAAAGGGTTACCGAGTGTGAAAAAATTATAACACAAAAACCTTAATACGGAACAAGAAAATGGAAAAGTTATCAGAAAGACATTAGATAAGGATTGACATTGCATTCAAGTTTTTGATAACGACTGACATTGCATTTAAATTTTTGAAGGTCAAAGTTGAGTAGAAAGCAAGAAGCCGGAAGAGAGTTTCACAAGCGAGAGAAGAAACTGTTAGCATAGGACTTATAATAATATGAGAAGAAGAAGACATAATTAAGGAGAGAGAACAATAAAAGAACAGGAACTAAGAAGACAGAAGATAACGATTGACATTTTATTGAACTTTTGAAGGTCAAAGTTGAGTGGAAAGCAAGAATCCCGAAGAGAGTTCCACAAGCAAGAGAAGAAACTGTTAGCATTGGACTTATAATAATATGAGAAGAAGAAGACATAATTAAGGAGAGAGAACAATAAAAGAACAGGAACTAAGAAGACAGAAGATAACGATTGACATTTTATTGAACTTTTGAAGGTCAAAGTTGAGTCGAAAGCAAGAATCCCGAAGAGAGTTCCACAAGCAAGAGAAGAAACTGTTAGCATAGGACTTATAATAATATGAGAAGAAGAAAACATAATTAAGGAGAGAGAACAATAAAAGAACAGGAATTAAGAAGACAAGATAACAACTGAGACTGCATTACAGTCACTTTCTCACCGGCACAATGTGGCTTCCCTGTGTCTCTTTTACAAATACTTTCACGGCTTCTGATTCGATGAACTTAGCTCACTGGTGCCCCCTATATATGAATTTACTCGGGCCCCAAGATTAGCAACAAGGTCCTACCCTACCCTACAAGGTAAGACCAATAAAATGTAAACGCATATACTACTCCATCAGCTTCTTTTCTCGCACTTCCCGCCTGTGGAATTCCCTTCCATTTATTTGCTTCCCCAACAGCTACAATCTTCAAAAATTTAAATGTAAAGTCAATAGTCATCTTCTATCTCACTAACTTGCATCCTCTCTCTCTCTCTCTCTCTCTCTCTCTCTCTCATGCTCCTTTCTCCGTCCACTTCACTCTCATCAGTATTCTCATGCTTCTCATAACTTCTTCCTGAAGCCCCCTGTAACCTATCACTCTTTCTCATCACTTTCCTTCTATGTAACCCCCTGCGCACCAGTGGCAGTAGACTGCTTTGCTTGGGGCGATATAATTATGAAAAAATGTATTGATATATGACCAGATTTCGTTGGTGGGTGGGCAAAACATCCTTACGGAATGGTCGGAAAGCTCTTGTAGTTGAAAATAATACTCTGGACCATCACGTCACTAAAACACCGTTTAGTGGAAATAGAAAGTCTTTCCCTCTATGTCGTAGTTATGTTTTGCCTACCCATCAACGAAATCTGGCTATATATATATATATATATATATATATATATATATATATATATATGTGTGTGTGTGTGTGTGGTTGATGTGATGTGATGGTTCTTAAATGAATGGTTTAAAAGTCTGATAACGAGCGTGGCACCTTTAATCAGGGGGTATTATTGTACATACAATGTGGTATACATATACAATAATACCTCCCTGATTAAAAGGGCAACGCTCGTTTTCAGACTTTTAAGCCATTCATTTAAGAACCATCACATCACTTGACAAGACACAAAAGTGTTAAAACAAAATAGCTACTTTTGTAGTGATATTTAAACATATTTGAACATTATTATGAATATATATATATATATATATATATATATATATATATATATATATATATATAAATTTTCTAAGAAAATCACCTGAGGATGAAGCCAAAACATAATGGGCTGGCTTCGAAACATGAGAAATTTTTTGTGTAGTGATACTATGAATTTAAAAACATTGTAACAACCATTACAGTATAACGCTCTACATTTGTATCGAGCACTCTTTATAAAAGTAAATGCATGAACAAAAAAGTAAATAAACCTACGAGTTCAACAACTTAGTTACAATGCTATATATATATATATATATATATATATATATATATATATATATATATATATATATGCCCAGTCCGTAAACGGTGAGGATAATCCAACAAAATTAAGTGTTATATCTATATAGAGAGCTCAATGGATGTTATCCAGAGCAATATGATATTTATAAAAGAAAACTCACAACGTCATTTAAATAAGTTATAAATTATAATTCATTTCAATAATCTAAATTAATAGCTTAATTTAGCTTATTGAAATGAATTATAATTTATTACCAATTTAAATGGCGTGTTGAGTTTTTCTTATATATATATATATATATATATATATATATATATATATAGCAACTGTTATCGTTGCTTAGCAAAGTTTTATATCAACAAAAGTTAAAATCGTCTTTGACGGTGGATGTTTTCATGTTCCCTGTAAACCTCTCTGAAGATGGCTCATGTGAGCTGAAAGCTTCGAACGAACTTAATAAAAAATTATCCAAATGTTGGAAAATTTTTGTCTTTTTTTTCAACTGAAATTAAAACCAAAATACGATGTTTAGAACGGCTCGTGATTAAATATAATAGACATTCAAAAGTATATGTTTAGAAAATTATCTGCTGCCTCGATACACTGGAACAGGCTTGCCTCCTCAAGAGTAAAATACTGCGTCTCCTTGGCCTGACACTCTCAGCGGACCTCAAGTGGAATGACTACGTCGAATCCATTGCTAAATCCGCTGCTATGAAAGTCGGATCTCTGTGCAGGGCCCGGAAGTTCTTTCCGTCTGAATCTATCCTGCACTTATATAAATCTACCATCTGCCCGTGTATTGAGTACTGCTGCCACATCTGGTCGGGTGCCCCTGCTATTCTCCTCGGGCTTCTTGACAATATACAGCGAAGAATCTGTAATGTGATTGTTACCGACTTGGCTGACCGCCTGCAGTCACTCTCTCACCGGCGTGACGTGGCTTCCATGTGCCTCTTCTATAAATACCTTCATGGCTGCTGCTCTGAAGAACTTAAATCACTGGTGCCCCCTAGATGTGAATTTGCACGAGATACTAGATTGGCAACTAGGTCCCACCCTTTTACAGTGAAACCGATGAAATGTAACCGCAATTTCTACTCCAACAGCTTCTTTCCTCGCACTTCCCGCCTGTGGAAGTCCCTATCGCATGCTTGCTTCCCCGACGGCTACAACCTCCAGGAGTTTAAATGCAGGGTCAATAGACACCTCCTAATACACTAACTCACACCCACTCTCTCCAACCCTCTCCCTATGTACATCCTAAGTCGTCTATCACCCTCCTTCCGACATTTCCTATACCCAATCTCTCAATGTAACCCCCTACGCTATAGTGGCAGTGGAATGCCTTGCTTGGGGTGACACGATTAAATATATATATATATATATATATATATATATATATTTGAACATCGAAATTTAGTTTATTTTATAATTGACTCTGTAATTTTAATTACATTGATCTCTCCACTTGTATCAGTTTTTAATATTAAAATATTCATATTAATTAGGATCGGGTCTTTGGGATTTACCTTCCTGCTTTTCCTTTTGGATTAAAGTTATTTTAATATATATATATATATATATATATATATATATATATATATATATATATATATCAGGTAGTATATTAGTATATAAGTCCGGTAAATTTCAATAGAGATGTTAAATTTATTTATTTAAGTTAACAGAGTAATATAATTTATTAAAAAATTTTTAGATATTGTACAATTTCATGGGTAATACGTATTTCGCTGCCAAAACCTGCTTGTCAGACCCAAAAGATACAGCAGATAATAATAATCATTATCAGTTAAAAATAATCATTATCAGTTAAAAATAAGCATTATAATAATCAGCAGTTATTATTAACTGCTACATCTTTTGGGTCTGACGAGCAGCTTTGTGCTGCGAAATATATACATATCTAAACTTATCTATAAATGAAATTTGCCTGTGTGTGCGTGTGTGTGTCTGTGTGTGCGTGTGTCCGTTACCTATAGACTCCGAAACGGCTGAACCAATTTTTTTGAAAATTTACACAGTTGTACTATAAGCGTCTGCAAGTGTTCTTAGCTAGGTTTTGTGTCGAGGTACCCCCGATAAATATCGAAAATCGATAATCGAAAAAATCGGGTTACAAAAGGAGTGGTCCGATTTTAATCAAATTTGATACACTCATAGACAAAGACATAAGAAACGATATTCAGAAGTTTCAAGGTTGCAGTTCTTACAATAGTGCAGAAAATCGATAATACACACACACACACACACACACACACACACACACACATATATATATATATATATATATATATATATATATAGAAAAGGCAAGATGTTTGTGTGTGTGTCTATTTATCTGCCTGTATGTCTGTATTTTATTCTTTTGCTTAGGGGTTTGGCTCTAAGTAGGTATAATTGTAGTTCTTAGTCTCAGCCATGATGCCATTTACTCAGAGGACTTATTTAGTCTTCAAAATTCAGTTTACGACAAAAAAATATTGATATCGATAGCAGGAAATCAAAATTTGACTTACATCCATTTCTTTCAGTCTACGGTTTTGCTTTAACTGGAAACAACTATTGCTTTTTAGTCTTTTGTGCCAACGTCCAAAACGTTTGTGCTCCAGGACCATAGATTAGTTTTAAAGCTTTCATTACACCCGAGCAACGCTGGGCTATACTGCTAGTATATATATATATATATATATATATATATATGACCAAGTTTCGTTCATATTTATACACATATATGATTGGAAAATAAAATATTCCTATGATCACACGCCTCTTTCTCATGACTTGCCTATTATGTAGCCCCTTGCACATTAGTGGCAGTAAACTACCTTGCTTGGGGCGATATGATTAAAAAAAACAATGCTTTTGAAGATTAAAGTTGACTAGGAAATAACAAACCGAAAGAGAATTGCACAAGCGAGAAGTGGGAAGAAGAAAATTCTAGCATAGAACTTACGGTTGTCTCTTTTTTTTTCACCCCGAGAATGCTACTATGATGCAAGAGGCTACTGGGCGTGAAAGAGAATGAAAAGACTTTAGGAGAAACCCAATCATAAGCAGGAATCGAGGGGAAATAATCTGCCCTTGTTGAAAGGAGCAGAGAGAAGTGTGAACGGGACGATAGGTGAACCCATCTAATCAGAGTGGAAAAAAAATTATAATTACTGCATAAAATTTCAGAGTTCAGGCGCGATCGTTGAGTTAAAATGGACTTTAGAAGGACATGGAAACCCAATCGTAAACAAAAAGCAAGTAAAAACAAAAAGCAAGAAAAAACAGAAAACAAAGTAAAACAGAAAACAAAGTAAAACAGAAAACAAGGAAAGCCGAAAACAAGGAAAAACAGATAACAAAAAAAACACAAAGCAAGAAAATAGAAAACAAGGAAAAACAGAACGCAAGCAAAAACAGAAAACAAGAAAAAAGAGAAAATAAGGGAAAACAGAAAACAAGCAAAACAGAAAACAAGAAAAACAGAAAATAAGAAAAAACAGAAAACAAGGAAAAACAGAAAACAAGAAAAAACAGAAAACAAGGAAAGCAGAAAACAAGAAAAAACAGAAAACAAGGGAAAACAGAAAACAAGGAAAACAGAAAACAAGGAAAACAGAAAACAAGGAAAAACAGAAAACAATGAAAAATAGAAAGCAAGAAAAAAGAGAAAATAAGGAAAAACAGATAAGAAATAAAAACAGAAAAATGGAAAAACAAAAAAAGGAAAAACAGGAAAAACAGAGAAGAAGGAAAAACAGAAAGAAAAGAAAAGCACAAACCAAGGAAACACAGAAAACAAGGAAAAGAAGAAAACAACAAAAACAGAAAACAATAAAATACAGAAAACAAGGAAAAACAGAAAACTAAGGAAAACAGAAAACAAAGGTCCACAGAAAACTAGGAAAAACATAAAACTATGAAACACAGAAGACAAGGCTAACCAGTCCAACGGTAAATTGACAAAAACCCCTTGCCAAAACATCATAAAATTTAGGTACCCTAACGAAGAGCTTCTCCGAACGACTACCATGAAAGAATCTTTTAGAAAAGGAACAGGAGAGCAACCATACGTTTGTAGGAAAGTGACTGAAGCCGATCTGCCATATCAGGACCGATAATATTGCTGATTTTTCTTTAGATTTCATTAAGAAACTCCAAATATATAGCAAGAGCAGCGGATCAGACCATATCTGGCAGCAATATTCTAAGCACGTAGAATCATAAATATGTAAGATAGATTCTGGTGATAAAAATTGCCTTGCTGCTGTAGAGTGGCTGACACCCCTGCAACACTCTTACAGAATGACCCATGGTCTAAAATAGTCTTTTTTAAGTAAAGAATAGTAGCATTTAAGTGTCATTTGTGTAATATTTGGACTGATTACTTTGGTGACTATTGCGATCTAAACATCTCATTTTTGTGTTGCAAGTTCTGTCTTATCTGCCCTTGTAACTATTGTACTGTTCTGTGCATATCTGTTTAACACCGAACATTGGGATGAATAATACCGTAGTACACTTTCTCTGTGTATCAAATCTACCTCTGTGATACAACACTAGCACATGTGTATATAGATGAAATTAAAAAAATTAAAATGAAATAAAAAATAATTGCATATAAAAGTATAAAAGTTGAAATTAATATTAGAAATAAAAAAAACTAACAGATGAATATAGTCATAAAATTTCACGCGCGAAATTTAAGCTAATACGGATGTGCGTTGTGGTGCATTGGATATCGGCTCGGAACGAGAAATCGGGGAGCCGAGTTCGAATTTCAGCCGAATTCATTGCATTCACTTACGCGCAAATACCCTTGGGAAAGGTATTAATCCGTCTATTCCTTCCATTTATGGGTTAAGTAACAAGACAGATTGGGTTCTATAGCCTTGGCTGGCAACCAGTCTACCGCAGAAAGCAATGGCAACCTACTGCGGGATAATTTTCTGCCCAGTCAGTCATGTCTCTTTCGAGACGTGATCGCCCAAGCGTGTATCACGTATGGCACTTAACTGACTGACTGAATATAATAGTTGGAAGCATAATTAAAACTTGTACTGGGCATAAAGTGGGGGATCGGTTTTCTATTGTTATGAAGTAATAAACTGATCCCCCACTAATAATACTCAATATAATAATGTAATGTAATCTATCTCTTCTCATTCCATTTATGGGTTAAGTAATAGGACAGATTGGGTTCTATAGCCTTGGTCGGCAACCAGTCTACCGCAGTAAGCAATGGCAACCTACTGCGGGATAATCTTCTGCTCAGTCAGTCATGCCTCTTTCGAGACATGATCGCCCAAGCGTGTATCACGTATGGCACTTGACTGCCTGACTGATAAATACTTACATATCCCATTTTAAAAATGCTATCATACAATACATATAAAAAGTGACCCGTCAATAGATTTATGTACTCCCATGAATTATATCAATTCTTTTAATAATACATTTTTTCTCTGTTTTTTATTTATTTATTTATTGTCCCAGATACAAATTACGAACTGAAAACCCGAATGCAGGCAAGTACACTACTAGACAGAATTATTAGGTCACCTTAGTGTTTTAAAAGAAATCATGTAATTCATACTATTTTTAGTATTTATTGCCAAGTGAATAATTGTAAATGAAAATAGAATGGTTCTTTTGTTAATACTGCACAATAACATGTGCATCAAATGAATTTATAAATATTTAATAATTACTGATATTGCAGTTTCATCAATGAAAGAATGAAGGAAATTTAGGGTGATTCAGACGAGTTCATCTTTGCTTCCTTGCCTTGTAAAATGTTGCAAATTAATAACAAAAGAACCATTCAATTTTTATTTAGAATTATCCACTTGGCAATAAATACTAAAAATAGTATGAAATACATCATTTCTTTTAAAAAACTGGGATAGCCTAATAATTATGGCCAGTAGTGTATATATATATATATATATATATATATATATATATATATATAAAATCTACGGGGTGCGATGGTTAAATTGTCGCTACTTGCCTTGTAAAATTTTGTAAAGTAATAATAACATATGGCCGGTAGTCTATATATATATATAGAGAGAGAGAGAGAGCAAATCTGCAAGGTGCGATGAGTAAATTGTCGCTACTTGCCTTGTAAAATTTTGCAAATTAATAACAAAAGAACCATTCTATTTTCATTTAGAATTATCCACATGGCAACAAATACTAAAAATAGTATGAAATAAATCATCTCTTATAAAAAAAACTAGGGTTGCCTCATCATTATGGGCAGTAGTGTACATTTTTTTTATATCTAGGAAGTATCTTAACCGAAGACGGAAAATGCACCATTGAACTCGTAGTGAGCCAGCTAAATATGCCTTTGAGAAGCTAAGCAAAGTATTAAGAAACAGGAAAATTTCGTTAGAAACAAAGAAAAGTGTACTGAACTGTTATGTAATATTATTTCTTTTATATGGTTATGAATGCTGGAGATGCCTTCCAAAAGCTAAGCAAAGGATTAAGAAACGAAAATATCGTTATAAACAAAAAAAAAAGGGTACTGAACCCTTTTTAATGACAGAAAAGAAAAGTGTACGGTACTGTTTTGAAATATCAGACCACTTATATGGTAGTGAAGGCTGTAGAAATCTTCCAAAAACTAAGCAAAGTAATATATATATATATATATATATATATATATATATATATATATATATATATATATATATATAATCAAAAATTAATAATAACAAAGAAAATAATTGCAGCGTTCAAAACATTATTTAAAATAGTGCTCAATATAAAAGTAGAGCAATGAATATTTTTTGTTAATCTTTACTTTAGGGCATGTACAAACTACAAATTACTACAAAATTGTACATTTTGTTTCGACATTGAAAGAACAATGTCTCATCAGGTAGTTTATAAAGATGGTTATAAACGTTTTATTGAAGAAAAAAACACTACTTAGGAAGTTTTTTAAATAAAACGTTTACTAACTACCTGATGAAACACTGTTGTTTCAACGTCGAAACAAAATGTACAATTTTGTAGTCGTTCGTAGTTTGTACATGTTCTAAAATAATAATCTACAATATATATATATTATTATATATATATTATTGCAAATATATATATATATATATATATATATATATATATATATATATATATTATTTCAAATCACCTGAAGACACCACTCATGGTAGAAATCTAGGTCGCGTATTAACTCGTTTACAAATGGAAAATATTAGAAGGTCTACAATATAATTGTATTGAACACTTTTTAATACAAATGTCCACTAGTCTATCTAACCTGACTATGATCAGAAACTAAGTAATTAAACAATTAATATATATATATATATATATATATATATATATATTCTAAAGACAAAAATTCTCCAACATTTGGATAATTATTTATTGGTTTTCTTTTAAGCTTTCGGCTCACATGAGCCATCGTCAGAGTGGTTGTTCAAACTTAAGAACTGCGTTTGTTATTTTCGGTGACGGTGGATGTTATAATATTTCAGTTTGAACAACCTCTTTGAAGGTGGCTCATGTGAGCCGAAAGCTTAGAAAAAACCAATAAATAATTATCCAAATGTTGGAGAATTTTTGTCTTTATTTTCAACTGAAATTAAAGTAAAAATACAACGTTTAGAACGGCTCATGATTAAACATAATAGACATTCATTGTCTCTTATATTTAACAGCATATGTTTAGAAAATTACTTGCTGCCTCGATATACTATATATATATATATATATATATATATATATATATATATATATTGAATGAACTGCGATGAACTTAGCACACCGGTGCACCTTATATATGAATTTACTCGAGCAACAAGATTAGCAACTAGGTCACGCCCTGTTACTGTGAAACCAATAAACTGTAAACGCATATACTACTCCATCAGCTTCTTTTCTCGCACTTCCCGCCTGTGCAATTCCCTTCCGTTTACTTGCTTCCTCGACAGTTACAATCACCGAGAATTTAAATGTAAATTCAATAGTCATCTCCTATCTCACTAATCTGCATCCTCTCTCTCTCTCTCATGCTCCTTTCTCCGACCACTCCACTCTCATCAGTATTCTATTCCTTCTCTTACCCACTTCCTGACACCCGATATAACCTGTCATTCTTTCTCATAACTTTCCTTTTATACAACCCCCTGTAAAACAGCGGCAGTAAAATGCTTTGCTTGGAGCGATATGAATATAAAAAAAAAATTCTATGCTATTATAATGTGGGTATAAAGTGGGGGATCAATTTTATATTACAATCGATATATAAACTGATCCCTCATCTTTTGGCCACAGTTCTCCTTCTTTCAACCACTTCCTGACACCCGATATAACCTGTCATTCTTTCTCATAACTTTCGTCCTATGCAACCCCCTGCAAAACAGTGGCAGTAAAATGCCTTGCTTGGAGCGATATGATTATTATATAAATTTAATTTAATTTAACAGTGTAATATAATTTAGACAAGATTTTTGATTTATTACATTTCCAATAGGTAATACATATTTCACCGCATAATGATGTTATTATTTCGGCTCGTCAAACCCAAATGATACAACAGTCGATCTTCAAAATATCCCAAAAAATAATTGGGCGGGGGGATATTTTAAGGATCAACTGTTGTACCATTTGGGCCTGACGAGCCGCAATAATAACATCATTATGCGGTGAAATATGTATTACCTATTGGAAATGTAATAAATCAAAAATCTTGTCGCCAATATATATATATATATATATATATATATATATATATATTATTATTGTCATTTTTCATCATATTTCGATTTCTGCTTTGGTCTCACTACCAACCAAGTCTGCGGGGAGACCTAAGGCAGGTAGTGGCGTGTTGTTATGACTTCATTTCATGTTTTTCTATCTTCCCTATCATCCCCAGCATTACATAGATAACGTTTTCCTTAGTGTGTGGGCTGTACTTAAGACAATTTTTTGTATATCTCTTAATCTGGGGTTTCCAGGGATTCTTTCAATGTGTTGTTTTGTTCCATTTTTTATCATTCCAAGTGCACCTACTATCACTGGTACAACTCTTGTTTTCAATTTCCACATTTTTTCTATTTCAATTTCCAGGTCTTTATATTTTGACAGTTTTTCAAATTCCTTGGTTGCTATGTTACAATCCGCTGGACAAGCCATATCAATTAATAGACAAGTTTTCTCCTTCTGGTTTTTAACAATAATGTCTGGCCTGTTTGCTTCAATTTTTCTGTCTGTGTAGATGGTGTAATCCCATAGAATGGTTACATCTTCTATTTCTGTAACCGGTGCTGGATGATGTTCATACCAGTGTTTGTTTACAGCTTTTCCATAATGTTTGCACATTGCCCAATGTAAATATTGCCCAACTCTATCTTCAGACGATTTGCAATAACTGATTTTACCGTATACCGTATTTTTAAGAACGCTCACGTAACGGTGATTTTATTTGAACGCTCAAATGATGGGAAATTTTTGAACGCGCAATTTTTAAAATTACAAGAAATTACAACGTTTTCATCCATGGTCGTATGAACCTAATTGGTATTTTATGATATGGTTACACTTAGTCATAATTTCTGTTCTTTCATTCAATAATTCATTTTTTTATTTGGAAATAGCATAAACGCTAACTTTTCTTCATGGCGCAGTCTACATATTTTTCCACCGTTGTAAGGCTTGCCTGTTTTTACTATACTCCAGGTTATCTCTGGGTCTTTTCCATATTTTGATTTCAATTTTCACACGTGGCTAGCCAATTTTGTACAGTTTTTTAAGTTTTCTATTTTGAATGTAGACTTGTGATTTAACCACCCTGTCTTAAATGTGTCTTTGGTTGATCCCAAATATATTTTATTTTGGCCATTTAAGTCATGTACTTTTGCCTTGTAAATGACTTCTTTTGTATTGCAAAGTCCTTGGAGTGGGCATTTATTTTTGTCCCTGCAGTTGCATTTTTTATTAGTGGTCTTGTTTTATACAATGCTATCTAAATTTCTGGCGTTTTGTTTTTTATGAAACTATCTAAATTACTTGTGCAACTATAAATATGGAAAAGACCCAGACATAACGTGGAGTATAGTGAAAATAGCCAAGCCTTACAACGATGGCAAAATATGTAGACTGTGCCAAGAAGAAAAGTTAGAGATTATTCTATTCCCAAACAAAAGCGAACTGTTGAATGAAACAACGGAAATTATGACTAAGTATAACCATACTGAAAATGCCTCTTAGGTTCATACAACAATGGATGATAAGGCCATAATTCCTCGTAATTTTAAAAATTGCACGTTCAAAAATTTCTTGCCACGTGAGCGTTCAAAAAAAACACCGTCACGTTAGCGTTCTTAAAGAAAACAGTAAACGGTAAAATCAGTTATTGCAAATCGCCTGAAGACACCACTCATGGTAGAAACCTAGGTCGCGTAGCAACACGTTTACAAATGGAATATATATATATATATATATATATATATATATATATATATACTATTTACGCTCTCACGGCCTGATTGAGCGCTCTGGAAGAATGGTAGACTTTGAAAAACAGTATCTACTCTAGCATATACGCATCGTTCATTCAGCCATGAATTAGAACACTCTCAGCTTTTGGGCGTGTAAAATGATAATATACACGCTAAAAAGTCTGTCTCCTTCTACCGAGAGCGCGTAGCTCAGAGGTAGAATCACTGACTGATGCCAATTTGGTTGAGTTTCAATCCTTGGTAAAAAAGCAATCAGCTGTCTAACCGTACTGATGAGCTGTGATATAGCGAAACAGATCTGTCTGCAGATGACTATATATATATATATATATATATATATATATATATATATATATATATATCCCTTTTTCACCTAAGCCACTGTTTCTCTGTCTGCCTTTTCCTTTTTTCTGTATAAACTCGTACCACATTTTTAATTTTATCCTCTGCCCTCCGCCCCACACGCTGTCATCTCATTTCCATTTGACTTTCAACCTTACGACCTACCTTCAGGTCAGCCTGGAGCGGACTGATTAAGAAGTAGGATTTCAATCGCATATTCGCATTTTTAATAAAGCAACTGTAAATGCAAGTTTCTGATCAAATCCCGCCAATTTTTCCCGCGTTCCTATCGGGACGCCATCGAGTACAAAATGGCGTCAATACCCTTCCACATCCGGTATATACTGACTTCAATCAATAACATGTTTTGCGTGGTGTCTGTTAAGGAAACTCAACACATACTCACCCCAAAGTTTGTTTGCAATACATTCCTTCACAAACATACCATTTGATAGAAAGATAAAAACACACGTAAATACATGCGCGTATATATGTTTCTATGTGTGCGAATGTTTGTGTGTTTCCATAATATTCGAAAGTACGCGTCTCTTTAGACGAAACGGCCTAAAATGAAAAAATTGCCATTAATGTATATAAAAATATGTTTCAGCGTCCCTTTAGATAGAATGATTTATTGTGAAGTAACAAATATCATTAATTAATACGACAGTATGTTTCAGCGTTTCATTAATTAATATGACAGTATGTTTCAGCGTTTCATTAATTAATATGACAGTATGTTTCAGCGTTTCATTAATTAATACGACAGTATGTTTCAGCGTTTCATTAATTAATATGACAGTATGTTTCAGCGTTTCATTAATTAATACGACAGTATGTTTCAGCGTTTCATTAATTAATATGACAGTATGTTTCAGCGTTTCATTAATTAATACGACAGTATGTTTCAGCGTTTCATTAATTAATATGACAGTATGTTTCAGCGTTTCATTAATTAATACGACAGTATGTTTCAGCGTTTCATTAATTAATATGACAGTATGTTTCAGCGTTTCATTAATTAATACGACAGTATGTTTCAGCGTTTCATTAATTAATACGACAGTGTGTTTCAGCGTTTCATTAATTAATATGACAGTATGTTTCAGCGTTTCATTAATTAATACGACAGTATGTTTCAGCGTTTCATTAATTAATATGACAGTATGTTTCAGCGTTTCATTAATTAATACGACAGTATGTTTCAGCGTTTCATTAATTAATACGACAGTATGTTTCAGCGTTTCATTAATTAATATGACAGTATGTTTCAGCGTTTCATTAATTAATATGACAGTATGTTTCAGCGTTTCATTAATTAATACGACAGTATGTTTCAGCGTTTCATTAATTAATACGACAGTATGTTTCAGCGTTTCATTAATTAATATGACAGTATGTTTCAGCGTTTCATTAATTAATATGACAGTATGTTTCAGCGTTTCATTAATTAATACGACAGTATGTTTCAGCGTTTCATTAATTAATACGACAGTATGTTTCAGCGTTTCATTAATTAATATGACAATATGTTTCAGCGTTTCATTAATTAATATGACAGTATGTTTCAGCGTTTCATTAATTAATACGACAGTATGTTTCAGCGTTTCATTAGAAGAAATAACTTATTTTGAAGTAGTAGTTACAATTAATTTATATGAAAATGTTTTAGCGTCCATTTAGACGGACTGGCATATTGTGAAGTAGTAAAAGGCATTAATTCATACGAAAATACGTTTTAGCGTTTCTTTCAAATATTGTGATGTATTTAGTATCATTAATTTATATAAAAACGTTTTAGAGTCTCTTTAGACAAAATAACATAATGTGAAGTAGTATTTAATATCAATTCATATGAAAATTTGTTTTAGCGTTTCTTTAGACAAAATGTTATATTGTGAAGTCGTAATTAGCATTATTTCGTATGAAAATATGTTTCAGTGTGTCTTTGAGCCAAGTGACATACTGTAATGTAACAGTGGTCATTAATTCACATCAAGATGTGTTTTAGGGCCTTATTCGAGAGTAGGATTATTCTGATGTAGTCTTCTTCTATGTGCCTTGTTCTTTCAGGACGTAGGCGATCATGGATATCCACGTCTTCCTATCCCTGGAGGCTCTTAGCACCCTTTCTCCTGTTACACCACACAAACCCTGTTCTGCCATCCACCTACTCAGGTCAGTCAAGCACGTTACTCGCCGTTTTTCCTGTCTCTCCTTCCCTCTATCTAGCCTGTTAGTATCAGGTTCTCCAAGCCCTCCTTCCTCATTGCCTGTCCCAGGAACTTTAGCTGTCTCTTCTTGATGCTTAGTATTAATTTCTTTTCCGTTTCAACACTTTTCAAAACCTCATCATGCTCTGTGTATAATATCCGCAGCATCCTTCTGTAGAACCACAGCTTCAAGTTTTTCCTTCATCTTCGATGACATCGTTCAGCATTCACTGCCATATTGAAGAACCGACATCACATAGCAATCCAGTACTATCCGCTTTGTTTCTAGTGAAATTGTCCTGTCTCTTAATACTCTACTCAGCTTCTGGAACGCGTCCTTCGCCATGCCAATTTGCTTTCGGATCTCTGCGTCACACTTTCCGTCTTCTGTTAGGCCATTTTCCAGGTATTTTTGTACCTGCTTGATTTTAGTATCCCTCATCTGTATTTTGGCATTTGGGGCTGCTCTTTTTTTCCGATGACCATGCATTCGGTTTTCTTGCAGTTTATTTGTAGTCCTTTGTTGTTACTCTCTTCAGCTACCTTCTGTAGGAGGTCTTGTAGTTTCCTTTCCGTGTTTGCTATGAGCACTAATTTGTATTAAAATTAAACCATAAAAAGGTCCCAACTGTAAATCACACATATACCATAAACACACACACACACACACATGCTGTAACACACTTACACACACAAGCACACAGTAAAATTAATGACAACAGCACCAGCAGCAGCCTGAAATGGCCATTCCTTGAAAGGCACGGACTCACTCGGACAGACACACGCTCCTCTGCCATTCTGAAGATGAGATTTTGATCTCGAAATATTAATGTATAATAAATAGGTAATACCCAGAAATGTCTTTACCTTCCTTTATTTTACTAAACGCATTGGGGCAGCCTTCAAGACCTAACCATGAACTAAAATATGTTTCAGTATATCTTTAGAAAAAACATGATATATTGTGAAGTAGTAATTACCATTAATGCATATGAAAGTATGTTTTAGCGTCTCTTTCGACGGAATGATTAATTGTAAAGCAGTAATTGCCATAAATCTATATGAAAATATGTTTTAGAGTCTCTATTGATCCAAGTGACATATTGTGAAGTAGCAGTGGTCATTAATTCATATGAAGATGTGTTTTCGGGTCTTATTTGAGGGTAGGATTATTTTCATGTAGTGACTGGCGTTAATTCATACGAAAATAGTTTTTAGCGTCTCTTTAAACAGAATGACTTCTTGATAAGTAGCAATTACCATTAATTCAAATAAAAGTGTTTTAACATAACTTTAGATACTATGGTATAGAGGGAGAGAAAAAGAGAGAGAATTAATAGAAGTCAAATGTTTGTTTTTTAGTTGATTGATGTTACCTTCAGCTTTTCGTAAAAAATTCCGGAAATCACTACGTCCACTCGTCAGGTTGCCACATAGTTATTGAGCACGATGCCATTGCAAGATTTAATTTAGACGTACGATATCACGCAGTGAATGTGCCTGAAGCCTGAAGTTTTACAAGTGGGAAAACTCTTTGGACAGGGTCTGTCCAAATCTCTAATCCAAAATGGCACATACCTAAAAAAGGTGAAAAAATCAAGATAATCGACTACAGTCAAAACGCTGCTGTTACATCGGATGTTTCTTTCTTTAGTGTTTCACGACCGGTGGTCCCCGGAAACCCCGGGGTTACGTTTAGGTCGCTAGGTTTTCTGCGAGTAAATAGTCTAATGTATCTTTGTTTTTTTTTGTTTTTGTTTTTTTGTTTTTTACAATTTTTGTTTAATTTCATATACTTTATATATATATATATATAGTCATCCGCAGACAGATCTGTTTCGCTGTATCACAGCTCATCAGTACGGTTAGACAGCCGATTGATTTTTATGAAATGAACGATATATATATATATATATATATATATATATATATATATATATATATATATATATACAGTGAGTAAGGAACGAAGAAAAATTTTACGTCTAAAAAGTTAATTTGAAACAGTGCTCGATATATAATATAGGGCTGTGAATATTCATTATCTAATCTAAACTTATTTATAAATGGAACTTTGTCTGTGTGTATGTATGTGTGTGTATGACCGTTACCTATAGACTCCGAAACGGCTGAAACGATCTTCTTGAAAATTTATACAGTTTTACTATAAGCGTCTGCAAGTGTTTTTAGCTAGGTTTTGTGTCGGGTTATAGAAGGAGTGGTCCGATTTTAATCAAATTTGATACACTCATAGACAAAGACATAAGAAACGATATTCAGAAGTTTCAAGGTTGCAGTTCTTACAATAGTGTAGAAAATCGATAATATATATATATAAAAGGCAAGATGTTTGTGTGTGTGTCTGTTTATCTGCCTGTATGTCTGTATTTTTTTTCAGCCCTTTTAGTTTTTGCTTCGGGTTTGGCTCTAAGTAAGTATAATTGTAGTTCTTAATCTCAGCCATGATACCATTTACTCAGAGAACTTATTTAGCCTTCAAAATTCAGTTTACGACGGAAAAAACTTATTTGATATCGATACCAGGAAATCAAAATTTGACTTACATCCATTCATTTTTTTTTTTTTCAGTCTACGGTTTGGCTTTAACTGGAAACAACTATTGCTTTTTAGTCTTTAGTTTTAAAGCTTTCATTACACCCTAGCAACGCCGGCTATACTGCTAGTATATATATATATATATATATATATACGAGTGAATAAGAAACGAAGAAAAATTTTACAACTTCCAAAACATTAATTTAAAACTGTGCTCGATATATAATACAGAGCTGTGAATATTTATTATAAATTATATTTTAGAACATGTACAATTTTTTATATATCCACTACAAATTGTATATTTTGTTTCGACATTGAACTTACAATGTCTCATCAGGTGGTGTGGAAAGGAATGGAAGGCCTCTTTTCTTATATTTGGCGAGTTGTGTGTGGGATGTTGGGGGGGGGGGTTAGGGTTAAGAGGATAAGTCTTGTAAATTGTCCGTTAGAATTTTGAAGAAAGTCGGGTGGGTGGGGAATATAGTTCATTAATGAAAGTGTCGGAAATTTTGTAGACAGATTTAACATTAGAAGATGGGATGTAGGTTTTATGGCCTCATGACTAGACTTTATTCTTTGGATTTATTAGAGGAGCAGAGTAGGGAAGTGTAAAGGGTGTGGAGGGATGGAATTGGACCTATCTTTAATGTTTATTCGTACAACTATAGAATATGTTTGTATTTAAGCACAGTTTTTATAATTAATCTAATTTTGTATATTTAACCTTAATTTCGAATTTAGGAAATCGATTTTTTCTATAAAATTTTAAATTTTAAATTAGATCACATTTTGTGGTGTGTAATAGGTAAAATTTAACGTAAGATTGTTGTTAGTACTATGAAGGTGTATCATCTCTAAGGGGTCCTAACTTTGGCTTTTGTAGTACTTTTTAGCATGATTGTAAGGTTAGTTTTTTTGTTTGTTTGTTTTTTTTGTAATTTCAATGTCGAAACAAAATGTACAACTTGTAGTGGATATAAAAAAATTACACATTTTCTTAAATATAATTTATAATATATATATATATATATATATATATATATATATATATATATATATATATATAAACAGCATTTTTTCATTAATGCAGGTTTCATTGAATAATATAGACAAGGTTTGTCTATTAATTTTGTGTATGATCCGTTCGTACCGCCTGATATACTTGATGGTGATATAAAGACAACAAAAAATCACAGTAATTGTTGATTTTTTTATCGGGTCTAAGCTTTCGGCTCACATAAGCCATTATCAAAATCCTGGAAGCTATCTACATTAAACAACTTAAACCTGGTTTGAATACGATAAATTTTGATATCTCAACTAACATACTCAAATGCCTGTAATCGGACCAGGGAACACAACGCCATCATTTTGTCACTGTCTTCGACCATCCGCCACGGTAGGAATGGACTTTTTTTTTTTAAATCATATCAACCCGAGCAAGGCGGTAACGCCACTAAAGCGCAGGGGGCTACGTAGGAATGAAAAGATTGGAAAAGAGAAAGCCGGAGACCACATCCTAAACAAGGAACAAGGGATGAGTCTCTTCACCTGTTCAATAGACGTGGGTGGAGTGTGAACCGGGCGATAGTGTAGTCTATCTACTCCAATTGAAAAAAAAAGAAAAGAGTGAAATGATTGGAAAAGAGAAAGCCGGAGACCACATCCTAAACAAGGAACAAGGGATGAGTCTCTTCACCTGTTCAATAGACGTGGGTGGAGTGTGAACCGGGCGATAGTTTAGTCTATCTACTCCAATTAAAAAAAAAAGAAAAGAGTGAAAAGATTGGAAAAGAGAAAGCCGGAGACCACATCCTAAACAAGGAACAAGGGATGAGTCTCTTCACCTGTTCAATAGACGTGGGTGGAGTGTCTGTCTCTTCAATTTAATTCTCTTTATTGTTAATAACTTAAATGTTCTATGTCTACTGTGTGTTAATATTTACTCTTTGATAATGGCTTATGTGAGCCGAAAGCTTAGACCCGATAAAAAAATCAACAATTACTGTGATTTTTTTGTTGTCTTTCAACGATATTACCATCAAGTATATCAGACGGTACGAACGGATCCTTCACAAAATTAATAGACAAAATTTGTCCATATTATTCAATGAAACCTGCATTAATATATATATATAGTACTGTGCAAAAGTATTAGGACAAAAACTATTTTATTTTTTATAAGGTATATTGACAGAAAATAAACAATTTAATTAAAGTAATTTGATTTGATTTACTCAACAAACGCTTTAACAAGAAAAAAATACTTGTTACAAAATAAATTTAATATTTAGTATCATAGCCCTTTGCTTTGATCACCGCTTTCATTCTGTCAGGCATTTACATCACAAGCTTCTTCAATGTATCTAATGGTATCTCCTGCCAAGCAGCTTGTATTTGTTCCCAAAATGTGTCTTGCGAAGTAACATTAGATTTATCAATTTCGAGAGCGGGGAATAAGAAAAAAAGTCAGTCATATCCAAGGATAATAGAATAATGAGTAGTTTCAAAATAACTTGTTTAATAGAAAATAGGGAAAAATAAATATAACTTTTTTTAATACATTTCTTTTAAACCTAGTTTTAAATAATCAATATTTATTAGCAATTTACTTGGTTTTTCACCCTGTATTTGAATTTCAGGGAGTTTTTAGGAAAATCACCCGTGTCCTAAACTTTATTTTGATGCTTCATAAAAGACAAAATAGTTCTTGTCCTAATACTTTTGCACAGCACTATATATATATATAACTCTCTGTGTGTGTGTGTGTGTGTGTGTGTGTGTGTGTGTGTGTGTTTAGGCAGCATTTTTTTAAAATAAAATCCGTTCATACTCACGGATAATCTTTCGCGTATTACAATCAAAAGATGTTAGAAATCAGCTGTTACGTTGACATGTTATTTTCATTCATTTCTTAAGGTACCCAAGTACTTTCAACCTTGAAGTACTTTAAACCCAGGATTAAAACCCGACCAAATTGGCGTCCGTCGGCGATTCTATCGCTGAGTTATGGGCATAACCCAAACTTTTAGCGTGTGATATACCATGTAAGCATACACCAGTAGCTAAGAGTGTTTTAATTCATTACTGAGATTACGTAGATGCTAGATTAGCTACTGTTTTTTCGAAGTTTACCATCCTTCCAGAGTGAATCAGGGTATAAGAGCGTAAATAACAAAAACAATATTTTATTAATTCCAGAAGATTTGCTTGATGGTCTTTGATACCTAATCTTCATAAAATCCAGAGCCTAGTCTGTTCTTCTATTTAACCCATAGGTGTGGAGGAAGAAGAAATGGATTCATATCTTTCACAACAATATTTGAGTGTAAGTGAATGTATCGAACTTGATAGGATTTTGAACTCCGATCTCTGATTTCACATTTCGAGTTCACTGAACCACCCGCACATCCAAAACCTGTTGGGCTAAAAGTACGCATGGATACCAACCTATGTAGTCCTACGTCCCCGTGAATACATGATGAATGAATAGCAAATTGTTGTAGAGTGGATTACATCTCTGCAGCACTCTCAATGATGGAATAGCCCATAGTCTGAAATGGTCTATTTAAGTAAAGAATAATAGCATTCAAGGCGTAATATTTGCGTGTCATTCGAGTAATATTCGAACTGATGACTTCGGCGACTATTGCGATCTAAACTCCTCTTCTCTGTGTTGTAAATTCTGCTTTGTCTGTCATTGTAACTATTGTACTGTTCTGTGTATGTCCGTTTAGCACCGGATATTGTACTAAATAAGACCGCAGCACACTTTTGCTGTGTATCGTATCTGCCTCTGCGATACAACACAAAGCTTATTGAAGATGTGGAAAACTAAACTGTTTTGTAAAGGGTCTTGCTTGTTTTGTAATGTCTGTTAACATTGCTCGTGGTTTTTCATGTTTTCTGACACACCTTGCATGTCAACTCGTTAATCGAGTATGACCATCACTGAGAAGCGGAGATGTAAATTAATGAGTTGCTAGATCAATGATTTTTTCTATCAACTAGCAGCACGTTCGACATTAGTCCAACTCATTGCTTGTTCCTGGAAGTTCTCAGTGCCTTCAAGAATTGTACGCTTCCATTTATATTCCAACTAGCAGTATAGCCCGGCGTTGCTCGGGTGTAATGAAAGCTTTAAAACTAATCTATGGTCCTGGAGCTCAGACTCTTTGAATGTTGGCACGAAAGACTAAAAAGCAATAGTTGTTTCCAGTTAAAGCGAAACCGTAGACTGAAAGAAAAATGAATGGATGTAAGTCCAATTTTGATTTCCTGGTATCGATATCAAATAAGTTTTTTCGTCGTAAACTGAATTTTGAAGGCTAAATAAGTCCTCTGAGTAAATAGTATTATAGCTGAGACTAAGAATTACAATTATACCTACTTAGAGCCAAACCCGAAGCAAAAACTAAAATAAAAGGGCTGAAAAAATACAGACATACAGGCAGATAAACAGACACACACACACACAAACATCTTGCCTTTTATATATATATATCATCGATTTTCTGCACTATTGTAAGAACTGCAACCTTGAAACTTCTGAATATCGTTTCTTATGTCTTTGTCTATGAGTGTATCAAATTTGATTAAAATCCGATTTTTTCGATTATCGATTTTCGATATTTATCGGGGGTACCTCGACACAAAACCTAGCTAAAAACACTCGCAGACGCTTATAGTAGAACTGTGTAAACTTTCAAGAAAATCGGTTCAACCGCTCCGCGGTCTTTAGGTAACGGACACACACACACAGACACATACACACACACAAAGTTCCATTTATAAATACGTTTAGATCAGGATCTTCTATAAGACATACATACATACATACATACATACATACATACACACACACACACACATACATACATACATACATACATACACACACACACACACACATACATACATACACACACACACATACATACATACATACATACACACACACACATACATACATACATACACACACACATACATACATACATACATACACACACACACACATACATACATACATACACACACACATACATACATACACACACACATACATACATACATACATACACACACATACATATATACATACACACACACACATACATACATACATACATACACACACACACACATACATACATACATACACACACACACACATACATACACACACACACACACACATACGTACATACATACATACACACACACACACACACATACATACATACACACACACACACATACATACATACATACATAGAATGTAGACGTAGAGATCAACACTGAATGATTATTAATTTCACGACTCAAACCTTTTTAGTCTGAAGACTGAATGTAGCAGGAAACTGTCACTCGCCATGCAACGTTGATTACTGTGTCCGCAATGTCTATATCTATAAATGGTTTCCAATATTGATCACAGCTCTCCCCATAAATAAAGCAAGTTTTAAACAATATACATGTGGGGGTACGTGTAGTGAGGGCGTGCGGGTGCGTTCCACGCTAAATTCAACTTTTAATGAGTTGTTTGCTATATGGAAACCATAAAAGGGCTTTTGAATTGGCTTTCCCGCCAATCAAAGTTACAATTCGAGCGCGCGTATTTTTTTTATGAACGACAAAGGCAGTCTTTTATGAATGTCCGATTTTGTTGACGACCTTTGATATCTTCTTCTTTTATGTGCCATGTCCTTTCAGGATATAGACGATCATGGCCTTCCACATCACCCTGTCGCTGTTGGCTCTTAGCACACTTTCTCCTGTTGCACCATGCAACCCTCGCTCCGTCATCCACATGATCAGGTCCTTCAAATATGTTATCCGCTGCTTTCCTCTGTCTCATTTTCCCTATATCTAGCCTGTTGCTAACAGGTTCTTTAAGCCTTCCTTCCTCATAGTTGTCTCTTTCTGATGCTCAGTATTAATTTCCTTTTCGTCTCCATCCTTTCCAAAACCTCGTCTTTGCTCACATGCTCGGGCCGTGATATTCGCAGCATCCTCTGTAGAACCACATTTCAGCTGCTTCAAGTTTTTCCTTCGCTTTCGAAGATATTGTCCAACATTCACTGCCATATTGAAGAACCGACATCACATAGCCATCCAGTACTCTCTTCTTTGTTTCTAGTGAAATTGTCCTGTTTCTTAATACTTTACTCACCTTCCGGAATGCTTCTTTCGCCATGCCAATTCGCCTTCGGATTTCAGTGTCGCACTTTCCGTTTTCTGTTAGAACACTTCCTAGGTATTACAATTTCTGTACATGCTTGATTTTAGAGTCCCTCACCTGTAATTGGCATTTTGGGCTGCCCTTTTTGCTGATGACCATGCATTCAGTTTTCTTGCAGTTTATTTGCAGTCCTTTCTTGTCACTCTCTTCAGCTACCTTCTGTAGGAGGTCTTTAGTTCCCTTTCTGTGTCTGCTATCAGCACTGTATCATCTGCGTACCTTATATTGTTTAAATTGTGGCCTCCGATGTCGAATCCTGGCATAACTTCTAGGGTTCTCAGAATAGACTCGCTGTATAAGTTGAATAGATCCGGTGAAATGAGGCATCCTTGTCTTACGCCCCTTTCAGTCCTAGTATAATTGCTGAATTCGTTACCTGTCCGTATGCAGGCAGTTTGCTGCCAGTAGTGATTCTTGATTCTTTGATATCTCGTCCATGTAAAAACTAATTTAAACATATATTTATATTTATCTACTAGATATCAATAAACGACAAGATCCATCCGTCAAATAAATGCCTTTCATACAACGAAAAATGATTTTTTCGACAATCAAAGTGATTTCTGAGAACGAAGAGATGCGACTAACACATGCCTCCATTCGTAAACGTAACTGATGCAATGTCTAGCAGAATTTTTACGAGTTTCCTGTTAATTATAATTCGTCTACGGATTGTAATAGTGATTTATATAAACTATTAATATAATGAATCAATAATTAATCAATAATGAATCAATAATGAATTGAGTAAGTGATTGAATTTCTGGCTGATTTTCATACAGGGTGAGACTGAAATAATCCCCCCCTGTATGATGCTAGGCTAGTATCAATTGTGTTTTAATCTAGCTATGTCTTTTCTACTCCGAAGAACTTTGGTCACTGGTGCCTCTTTACAAGAATTTACTCGGGTAACAAGACTGGCATCAAAGTCCCACCCTTTTACAGTTAGATCAACCAAATGCAGGCGACAATTCATCTCCGGTGGCTTCTTTTCTCGCACTTTTCACCTGTAGAACTCCCTTCCATATACTTGATTTCCTGACGGCTATAACCTCCAAGAATTTAAATGCAAAGTCAATTCCCATCTCTTAATTACTTAACTCTAGCCCTTTCCACATCACCCCGTGATGTTCTTTTCCTTTCTCGCCACCTTCGCAAATGGCTTCACTCCTGTGTTCATATCCTTCTCTTGCCCTTTCTCTTTCACCCCCTGTAGTTGGTTCGTCTTTCTCTTCACTCTTTCTACATCACCCCGTGTATCTTGTTCTTTTCCTTTCTCGCCACCTTCGCAAATGGCTTCACTCCTGTGTTCATATCCTTCACTTGCCCTTTCTCTTTCACCCCCTGTAACTGGTGCGTCTTTCTCTTCACTCTTTCTACATCACCCCGTGTATCTTGTTCTTTTCCTTTCTCTCTACATTCGCAACTGTCTTCACTCCTGTGTTCACATCCTTCTCTTGCCCTTTCTCTTTCACCCCCTGTAGTTGGTTCGTCTTTCTCTTCACTCTTTCTACATCACCTCGTGTATCTTGTTCTTTTCCTTTCTCTCTACCTTCGCAACTGTCTTCACTCCTGTGTTCACATCCTTCTCTTGCCCTTTCTCTTTCACCCCCTGTAGTTGGTTCGTCTTTCTCTTCACTCTTTCTACATCACCCCGTGTATCTTGTTCTTTTCCTTTCTCGCCACCTTCGCAAATGGTTTCACTCCTGTGTTCATATCCTCCTCTTGCCTTCTCTCTTTCTCCCCCTGTAGCTGGTTCGTCTATATCTTCACTATTTTTCTGTATTAAACTTTAACTCTCTTATGTAGCCCCGTGCACATCAGTGGCGGTACCGCCTTGCTTGGGGTGAAATGATTAAAAAAAATTTTTTTGACCAGATATCATCAGTTACCATTATGGCTGGGACTGCATTTACTTTTCAAAAACGTTTTTAAAACTTCAATTGTTAAACCTGCAGTTAAGTAAATTGGTTCACTACATAACGCGAGGCAACTTTTCTCGCCGAGACTCTATCTTATGTATTTATAAGGATAACATTCGTCCTTACGTTGAATATTGCTGCCACGTTTGATACAGTGCTCCTGTTATATAGAGATAGATTCTTGATAAAATCCAGATAAAAATCTGCAATGTCATTGGTCATGACCTGGCATCGTAGCTTCCACCTGCTATAACATAGCTTTCCGTTGACTTTTCTATAAATCCTTGACTGATAATTATTCTAATGAACTTCAAATCTATGGCACCTAGAATTTATGAATTTAACTGAATGTCAGTTAGGTCTCATCATTTTACTGTTAAACCGTAAGTTCTATGCTAAAATTTTCTTTTATCGCACTTCTCGCTTGCGGAAGCCTCTTCTTCCTTCCAATCAAGAATTAATCAGCGAACTCAATCAACTTTTTATGTAAAATTTGAAAGTTAAATTAAAATTTTCAAAAAGATGTTATAAATTGTTAAATTTAGAACTCTTAGAGTTATTAAAAAATTAAAGAAACAGTAAAAAAGTGAAAATTGTGTTATGGTTTCTTCAAAATAAAGAAAAAAGAAAGAAAGAAAAAGAAGAGAGAGAAAAAGAAAATAGGAAAGAGAGATTCAAAAGAAAGAAAGAATGAATGAGAGAGAAAGAAAGAAAAAGAGAATGATTGAAAAAGAGAGATTGAAGAGAAAGAAAGGAAGAAAGAATGAATGAACGAATGAAAGAAAGAAAGAAAGAAAGAGGAGAGATAAAGTGAGATAAAAAGAAAGAAAGATGAAAGAAAGAAACAAGCGAGAGAATCAAAAAGAAAGTCAGATTAGAAAGAAAGATAAATAGAAAGAAAAAAGAAAGAAAACTGGAAAAGAAAGAAAAAGAGAATGAGTGAGAAAGAGATATTGAAGAGAAAGAAGAAAAAAGAAAGAAAGAAAAAGTGATGAAAAGGAGAGATAAAAAGTAAGAAAGAAAGAAACAAACAAACAAACAAAGAAACAAAAGAGAATGAAAAATTGAAAAGAAGAAAGAAAGAAAGAAAGAAAGAAAGAAAGAAAGAAAGAAAGAAAAAAAGATACACAAGAACGCGCAAATAACTTTCGCGATATTTATTAAGGTATATTGCCGATTTATTTAAATTTCTCCTCACACTCGACACGGCATTACAAAAAAAAACTTGCAGCGGAATATTGAAATAAATACTTTTTCTTTCTTCAGTTTTCATCGAACGCTTATTAAATCAATCCTTTTTTTTCATGAGCCAGAAATATAAGTTTTACAGTGTTAGCAAATCCTGCAAACATCGCGTAAGTCAGCTAGTTTAATTATATTTTTCTGGATAATACACGTAAGCCGCTAAAGTTACGCATGCGTAAAGAGAAATTGTCAGCGTACAGAATCTACCGCGCATGCGCATTTGTGGCAATAAATCAATCTGTGTGGATGAGTTTTATTCGTCTTTTGTTTAATCCAACGCATATTTTTAATTATTTCCTGTCGGCATTTTCAGCCATTATTCTCTCTCTCTCTCTCTCTCTCTCTCTCTCTATATATATATATATATATATATATATATATATATATATATATATATTATTGCTTTTTTTTCTTTGTCTTCTCCCTTGGTTTTATTACAAGCGAGCGGCTGTGTTTAGACTCGTATTATATTTGAAGACACAAACTTTAAAGGAATGCCATGTCGTAAACCTTCGAACCTCACCAAATCAATGAGATCCCAGCCAAAGCGCTTCTGTTAAGTAATATGCGATTATGACCACGACCCATAAAACGTTATGGCCGTACAATTCTGAGCATAAATTTAAAAAAAACTCAAGAAGCAAATAAAAATGAAATGTTTATAGTCTGTTTTTAGGGAACAGTAAGAACAAGGGTAAATGTGTTCAAATAAAAAAAAAAAGCAAAGGGTACACTGAAAAGTTCCCAGTCCCACTAACAAGAGACTTTGTTTTAAAAAGTATCTTTAGTTGCGGGATAGGAAATTAAGAATTAAAATCAACTTTCTTCTTCACTTTTACAAAAATTCACAATGACGTGTGAAATCCTCGTTTTGCTGCATAAAAAACAGAATTAACCTCGTGCTTACAGAAAAAGTCTAAACCGGATTTCGCGAATATATGTCAAATTGATTTTCTAACCAATGGGAGTGATTTGCCCGACTAAAAGACTTCGCAATCCAGTGCGAAAAATCTAAAGGACTATATAACTTACTTCGATCAGCGTCATTCAATCAGAGACGGGAGCAGCGAGACGACAAGCTAAACTGTAACGGGGAGAAACTTCAACCACGACCCAGACATAAGGTCGCGTCTCACATCGTCTCCTTTCTCCTTCTTTCTCATGTGCTGATTCCTTTTACTTCTTCTTCTCCAAAAACATTCCTACTAGACAAACGTCCATACATACATACATACCTACGTACGCATAAACTCTTTTCAACAAATTACTACTACGAACATTTCTTGATACCCTTAACTTTCTCACTGAACATTAATAAATAATATTTTTATTCTTCTACTATTCTACACAGTCCGCCCTAATTCACACATTCCAACCCGCAACCAACCTTCTGATAATTCTGACGATGAAAAAGGATAAATAGTAAGCTGTAGAGAGTTCGGCTATGTATGACACAAGGCGGAATCAAAAAACTTTAACAATCTCCCTATAGCTACACTAGTGAACGCCAACGTCAAAAATGACACCTAATGGAAGAATTTCTTCTTCATATTCACTGGAAGAGATCTTCGGAGACCTGGAAAGTGGCTAGAATTTTACCTTAACGTCCGTATCACACCGTGCTCTCTCTTACAAATTGAAACCACGGGTTCAATTTAAGCTAGAAAACTCATTATCTTTATTAAGATTTCTCCGATAACCCTGTAATGAACAAAACAAGTTCTACATTTAAAAATACAAATGCTAAACACTGACTCATTGTTAGAAATAAACGAATTTTCTCGAATTTACAAACTTTGCTTAACACACACAAAACTCGTGAAATTTCACACCTCGATGAGAAATGTTTGTCTTCCAATGGAAAGACCGAAATGACATCTGGGAGTGAATTTCCAAATGAAATAATAGACGGGTCAAGCTAGACCGTCGTTAAGAGGACGAGCAATTAACACGTACTCTTGACAAACGTCAAGCGGTCGTTATTATTACTGCCTCTATTTTTCTCTCTCGCCTCTTTCTCTCTCACCTCCTGCCTTTTTACCATTCACCCTGAGTGATAACTTCGAAGACACTCCTATCAAACGATAACGCTCATACATACATACATACATACATACATACATACATACATACATACATACGTTCCTGCCTCCGTACACGTAAACTCACTCTTGTAAGGACTACTACGAACTCTTGGTACCCTTAACTGTTGTATACTTTCTCATTAACTTTTAATTTCTACCAATTCATGTTACTGCAGGATTTCTAGCGCTCACAGAATTGTTTCACTTTATAGGTTCAAAAGATCTGGCGAGAAGACACATCCTTGTCTTACACCCCTTTCTATCTTTGTATATCTGCTGAACTAATTTCTTGTTCGAATGCAAGCAGTTTATAGACAATACAGGTTTACTCTACTGTCTTTCCAGAATATATCAAGTTTGCCGAGCGTCTCCATCTTTGTCGCGTTTTTCTTTTTTTAAATGGGGCATTTATTTAAAATACAAGATAAAAAGGTTGGATTAAAAATAAATCAATTAATACATATTGCGTGATTGAAAATAACTACCTATTTTATGTATGATGGACTTTCCCATGTAACTATAATTTTTACAAGACGGGAGAATCCATTACACATAAAATAGAGAATTATTTTTTAATCACCACACACACACACACACACACACACACACACACACAAACACACACACACACACACACACACACACAGATATATATATATATATATAATTCGGTCGGGTTTCAATCCAGGGTAAAAGGAAATCGGCTGTCTAACCGTACTGATGAGCTGTGATACAGCGAAACAGATCTGTCTGCGAATGAATATATATATAATGTTTAATATATATATATATATATATAAAATGTTTAAATATGCTTAACATATATATATATATATATATATACATGTAATTTTTAATATATATTATATTATTTATATATGCGCGGTACTTATTTGAAAGCGCTCAATAT
>JBBBDQ010001034.1:1235000-1240000 GCA_037127315.1 Ascarosepion bandense | reverse complement strand
ATTCTTCTTCTATGTGCCTTATCCTTTCAGGACGTAGGCGATCTTGGCTGTCCACGTCTCCCTATCCCTGGTGGCTCTTAGCACTCTTTCTTCTGTTACACCACCCAAACCCCGCTCTGCCATCCACTTACTCAAGCCCATAAATCTAGAATAAATATGTATAGAAGCAATCATGGCCACAAAATAAGGGATCATTTTATATATTATGATATAGAATTAATCCCCCACTTTATATCCACATTATAATTTCTTATAAACAGTTGGCATATATATCCTTCTATGTTCCCTGTCCCTTCAGGACATAAGCGATCATGGCTTTCCACGTCTCCCTATCCCTGGTGGCTCTGAGCACGCCTTCTTCTGTTACTCCATGCAACCCTCGTTCCGTCATCCACCTGATTAGGTCCTTCAAATATGTTATCTGTTGCTTTCCCCTGTTTCTTTTTCCCGCTAACTGGCCTGTTACTATCAGGTTCTCCAAGCCCTCCTTCCTCATTGCATGTCATAGGAACTTCAGCTGTCTCTTCTCGATGCTCAGTATTAATTTCCTTTTTGTTTCCATTCTTTCCAAAACCTCATCATTGCTCACATGCTCGATCCACGATAGTTGCAGCATCCTTGTGTAGAACCACATTCCAGTAGCTTCAAGTTTTTCCTTCATCTTTGATGATATTGTCCAGCATTCACAACCATATTGAAGAACAGACATCACATAGCAATTTAGTACTCTCTTCTTTGTTTCTTAGTACTCTTCTCACCTCCTGGAATGAATCCTTGTGCCTTTGGATCACAGGAATATAACTGTATAGAAAGTGAGGGGTCATTTTATGTATTGATTGTAATATGGAACTGATCCCCCACTTTATGTTCAGTATGCTTCTGTAGAACCACATTCCAGTAGCTTCAAGTTTTTCCTTCATCTTTGATGATATTGTCCAGCATTCGCTGCCATATTGAAGAACTGACAACGCATAGCAATCCAGTACTCTCTTCTTTGTTTCTCGCGAAATTGTTTTGTTTCTTAATACTTTACTCAACTTCTGGAATGCTTCCTTCGCCATGCCAATTCACCTTCGGATCTCTGTGTCGCACTTTCCGTCTTCTGTTAGAACACTTCCCAGATATTTAAATATTTGTACTTGCTTGATTCTAGTATCTCTGACCTGTATTTGGCATATTGGGCTGCCCCCTTTTACTGATGACCATGCATTCGGTTTTCTTTCAGTTTATTTGTAGTCATTTCTTATCACTCTCTTCAGTTACCTTCTGTAGGAGGTCATGTAGTTTCCTTTCTGTGTCTGCTATCAGCACTATATCATTTGCGTACCTTAGGTTGTTTAAACTGTGGCCTCCGATGACAAATCCAGGCATAACTTCTAGGGTCCTCAAAATATTCTCGCTGTACAAGTTGAACAGATCCGGTGAAAAGACACATCCATGTCTTACGCCTCTTTCTATCTTTGCATATCTGCTGAATTCATTACCTGTCCGTATACAAGTGGTTTGCTACCAGTAAAGATTTTTGATTAATCTTAAGTCTTTCCTAAATATGTCGAGGCTGCCGAGCATCTCCATCAATTCTTTGTGGCGTATTTTGTCAAACGCCTTCGCACTATCAATAGATTTTAAACTCCTCCCACTTAAGGTTACCAATACTACAATCTAAAAGGTTATGGAAACAAAAAGCTACATTCCAAATATTTTATTTAGAAATTTACATTTTTATAAAATGAGTCGATTTACACATGATCAAAATTATAAGACCAGGTGTATAAATTGTTAGATTTATGGTAATTCCAATGTTTTTAGTTCAGTTAGAGTTTAGCAATCACTGCGTACAGGTGTTACCATGCCTAAAGCAAACAAACTTACCAAAGTTGAGCGTTCTCGAATTCTAGAATTCCATAAGCAAGATTTGTCACAGCGGGCGATCGCAGCTAAGGTAAATCGCAGTAAAACTGTGATTTGCAACTTTCTAAAGAACAGTGAGAATTATGGAAAAGCAAAATCCTCTTGTAGGCCCCAAAAGATTTCTCCTACATTGAGTAAGAGAATAAGACGGGTTGTTATGAACGAGGGGGGACTTTCTTCTAGCCAAATTAAGGCAGTCACAGATGCTGATTGCAGTCCCGTAACCATCAGACGGCACTTACGACAAAAAGGCATGGTAAATAAAAAGCGTAAACAAATTCCTCGGCTGCTACCACGTCACAAGGTGGACCGCTTAAAGTTTGGTTGTGAATGCCAAACATGGGACGTTGAGAAGTGGAAGAAAGTCCTGTTTTCTGATGAGAAAAAATTCAATCTAGATGGTCCTGATGGCTTCCAACGATATTGGCATAACAAAAACATGCCTCCTGAAATTTTCTCCACACGTCATAGTGGTGGAGGGTCCCTAATGGTATGGGGTGCCTTTTCTTACAAAGGGACGATGGAGCTTCAGGTGGTGCAGGGTTGTTAAACAGTGGCTGATTATGTTAGCATGCTACAAAAAGCATCATTTATGATGGAGGGTCATCGTTTGTGTGTGGATGGATGGTTATTCCAACAGAATAATGCTGCAATCCACGGACCTTGACCTTTCTACAAGAAAATGGGGTCCATCTCTTGGGACATCCTGCATGCTCACCAGACTTGAACCCAATTGAAAATGTTTGAGAATGGATGACAAGAGATGTTTATCGAAATGGCAAACAATATTCAACAAAAAATGAACTTCGTGAAGCCATCTTCATAAGCTGGAGCAACATCCCCCGCACCTTAATGGAAACGCTTATTTCTAGCATGCCTGACAGAATTTCTGAAGTCATCAAAAGCAGTGGAGGTAGAACTCATTATTAAATTTGGTTGTTGAATATTTTCATACACTTTTTGTACAATTTCGTAGAATTTTTGTCTCTGGTCTTATAATTTTGATCATGTGTAAATCGCCTCATTTTATAAAAATGTAAATTTCTAAATAAAATATTTGGAATGTAGATTTTTGTTTCCATAACCTTTTAGATTGTAGTATTGGTAACCTTAAGTGGGAGGAGTTTAAAATCTATCTTTAAAAGAATATTACTTTTAATGATTTTTAAGTGGTCTTATAATTTTGATCAGGAGTGTATGAAACGTACCCAATTTCTTGCTGGATTGAATAAACACACACCCATTTTTAAAAATTGCTAACATGGAACAAAATTGTTGAGCGAGATAAATAAACGGTAAATTCCGTCTGTCCGTCCGTGTGTCTGTCCTACCTCTAACTCGGGCCACACCGGCTCTTCATAGATATTATATACCTTTTTGGAATCAGGATATTAAGAGGTAAGAGTTAAAAATAAAAATTTAAAATTATCTAACAAAAATAGTGATTTTGAAAGATTTTCATTTTTACTGAGTTTGAAGCACAAAAAAACTTCGTGATTAAAAAAAAATGTTTAAAATATTTACTAAAAACTTTGTGAATTGAGTAAAAAACGAGTGGATTTGCAAGGCGAGGTTTTTAAGTTGCATAGAGTATGGGATTTGAAGAATTTAATTTCTGCATGAATTGGAATTTCTACCCAAATCGACTTTTGGGTCGGAATTAGTTTTATAGCCTGAATCAGAGATTAAATGAGATCTTGAAGTTCCATGGTGATTGTGATTCGAAGAACTTAATTTTCGGCATGAATCGGAATTTCAAACCGGTCTTTTGGCTGGAACTGGCTTCATACCCCGAATCAGAGTTAAAGTGAGATTTTGAATTTCCCTGGTGTTTGGGATTTGAAGAATTTAATTTTCGACATAAATAAGAATTTCAAATCGATCTTTTGGCGGGAATTGGCTTCATAGCCCGAATCAGACTTAAAGTGCGATTTTGAATTTCCCTGGTGTTTGTTATTTTAAGAACTTAATTTTCGGCATTAATCGGAATTTCAAATCGGTCTTTTGGCGGAAATTGGCTTCATTGCGCGAATCAGAGTTAAAGTGAGATGTTGAAGTTCTATGGTGTTTGTTATTTGAAGAATTGAATTCTCGGCATAAATAGGGATTTCAAATCGGTCTTCTGGCTGGAATTGAATTTATATACCGAATCAAATTAAAGTAAGATTTGTAGTTCCATGAAGTGAATTGAGAAATTCAAAATTATTTCTGCAAAATTATCATTGCTCTTTTCTAAGCTGAACCAGTACTTTTTAAGTAAGATGCAATTAGACCTCCTCAAGAGATAGCTTAAAAGTCAGCACGGAGTGCATCTTTCAAGTTTGTGATTAAATACAATTAAAATTAGTGTTGCACCATCGAGGTGGCAGGACGATACCCAGAAAATGTGTGCTGGGTATCTACAGCACAATATCTGTTCTAAAGGATATTAATACAAATAAGACAAACACCAGAAGACAGAACAACAAATAGTAGAAAAGAGGAGAGATTAAGTCGTTAGAGTCGCAGTAATAGTAATCCATCAATGAAATTCCGAATTATGTTATTTACCGCCTTCCTACAAAGACGGATGCGACACAAAGGTCAATTAAAATGGGATTCCGAGCCCTAGAGCTCAACCAAAACTATCCCGTAGACACAGCTTAAAGCTGAGTCGAGCTCTTGTCTATTCACTGCAGACGAGAATTTAACCTTGGGCGGGGGCCTGTCTGGGTCCTTCTCCGCACGGAATCAGACAGTTGACAAATAGACAGTTTGGATCACGTGTCAATGACACTCTGTATTTAACACCTTCCCACTAATACGGATTTGACATTAGGTCAGTTACAGTGGGGAATCCGAGCACTTAAGTTCAGCCAAAAATATCCCGTAGACCCAGCTTAAGGTTTTTTTTCACCCAAAATGGGACTTTACCCATCGGCGGAGCCCACTCTGGGTCCCTCTCCGCTCGGAACCAGAGAGTTGATAAAGAAAGAATTCGGATCACGTGTCAATGACACTCTAATGCTGATTGCTATTAGTCTTATTCTTATAGCTACCTTGATCCAGAGACTATTTCAGCTTGAGAGCCCTAGAGGGGTGCTAGCTGC
>JBBBDQ010001034.1:1177500-1232500 GCA_037127315.1 Ascarosepion bandense | reverse complement strand
TTTGGGTAGACTGAATAACCGAATATTTCATAGCCAAGATCTGGTTACAAGAACCGATTTTAACATGTACAGCGCGGTCTGCTTCTCAATTCGCGTTTCTGGCGATGCGTCAACATCCGTCTAAGGGAGCGAAAGTCTGGCGTTTGGAGGCTTTTTCATACGCGCTGCCACCGTAATCGGATGCCTTCCCTCTGACCATCGGCCATAATGCAAAACATCATCCGTACTGAGTGCTTGATCATTACCTCCCAATTTAGATTGAACAGCCATGCCATCTGGACGGAAAGATCGAAAACTGTTTTCTGAACTTGATCTTTTTTTTTTCTAACCGGTAGATCAAACAACACAAGACAGCAAATGATGAATAGGCAAGGAATAAATAAGAATACAATGAGCATATTTTCCCCAATACAAGTCCCGTGGTTTCCTCAAGGCTAAGCGATATTGTCATTGAGGGCCAAGGTAGAATTAAGATATTTATTAGGATGATAGCTTACTTTATACAAGGTTCACAGGCCATTCAAGAGAGAGGTTTACTGGGTGAGATTTTAAGGGATGGGTAAGTGGGGAATAAAAGAGTCTTATGAGGATAGGTCACCCGATACAAGACCCAAGAGACACTTAAGGTAAAGTGAGATTTAAGGAAGGACAAGGTAGACGTAAGACATTATCAGGATGATATTTTACAAGATGAAAAGGAGAGGTTTACTGAGAGATATTGTAAGAAAGTGTAAGTAAGAAAGCACACGATATATATATATATATATATATATATATATATATATATATAATTAGTATGACATCTGTTATTGTTAAAATATATACAATAGTATTTTGCTTTAAAAGAAAAAAGGAAAACTTTGTTATTTTAGGCGCCTTTCGGCCGACACATCATCAAAATAAGAATCGTCGGCAGATTAAAACCCAATCTGTCCTATTATTTAACTCATAACTGGAGGGAAGAGGCGGATTAATACCTTTCCCAAGGGTATTTGTGCGTAAGTGAATGGAAAGAAGTCAACTGGAATTCGAACTCGGCACCCCGATTTGTCGTTCCGAGTTGATATCCGCGGCACCACAACGCACATCCGGCATGAATAGAAGAAGAAGAAGAAGAAGAAGAAGAAGAAGAAGAAGAAGAAGAAGAAGAAGAAGAAGAAGAAGAAGAATGCAAGATTTAGAAAAGAGAAACATTACTATGAAGCGAGAATAAAAGAAGAGTATTCAGGAGGACAGTAGATAGCGATTAGCATTGCATTTAAATATGTCAAGATTAAGGTTAGCTGGAAAACATGGATCTGGAAGGGAGTCCCACATGCGAGAAAATAAACTGTTAGTATAGAACTTGCCCTTACATCTAGCTAATTCAGTCATATATTAATGAAACCTCGAGGCCTGTCTTTTACTGCAGATATAATTCATCCGGCAAAATGACATCACATCGAGAGATTGGAGGGGCGTAGAACCAGCTCTCAGTTTCTGTTGTTCCCAGGTCAAACCCTGATTCAGGTGGCAGCATCTGTTAGTGCCCCATATATGGGCAAAGAATGAACATCCCCCACCCGAAAAAAAAAAACAATATGAAAGTATAAAATACCTTTTTATTATAAAAATGCAAGCAATATTTTTATATGAAAATACTAACATTGTACATTTTTTTTTTTTTAATCATTTCACCCCGAGCAAGGCAGAAACGCCACTGATGTGCAGGGGGTTACATAAATGTAGAAAGATTAATTAGAAAAGAGTGAGGAGTACAAACTAGTTAGAAAGGAACAATAGAAAACTGAGAAAGCAGGTGCAATGACAGGTACATGGGCGGAGAGAAAGGGAAGGTTATACAGGGGAGGGGAGAGAGAGCTAGAGTCCAGTGGTTAGTAGGTGAGTATTAACTTTGCTTTTAAATTTCTGGAGGTCGTAGCCGTCAGGAAAGCAAGAATACGGGAGTGAGTTCCACAGGCGGGAAGTGCGAGAGAGGAAGCTGCAGGAGTAGAATTGTCGTCTGCGTTTGGCTAACCTGACTGTGAATGGGTGGGACCCAGTTGCCAGTCTGGTTGAACGGGTAAACACCTGTTGAGGAGGCATCAGTGACTTAAGCTCATCCGAGCAGAAGCCATGAAAGTATTTATAGAAGAGACAGAGGGAGGACACATTTCGACGATGGGGAAAGTGGCTGCAGACGAGTCGCCAGATCAGTACCTATCACATTACAGACTCTCCTTTGGAGCTTGTCAAGAACACTGAGGAGAACGGCAGGGGCACCTGACCATAAATGGCAGCAGTACTCCATGCACGGACGGATGGTTTTATAGTAGAATTACCAACAATACATTTTCTCTGTAGTTAAAGGCATACAATTGCGTTTAAAATATTTAGATTTCGGTATTAAATAACTCATAGAGGTGTTGCTATGCCGCTAAAAAATCACTTAATGAAAATTAAATCTTTAAAGCGAAATGATTAACAATGATCCTTAAAAGCATGATGTTGTGGTACAGTGGATATCGACTCGGAACGAGAAATCGGGGAGCCGAGTTCAAATTCCAGTTGAATCCATTGTATTCACTTACGCGCAAATACCCTTGGGAAAGGTATTAATCCGTCTCTTCCTTCCAGTTATGGGTTAAATAACAGGACAGATTGGGTTCTATAGCCTTGGTCGGCAACCAGTCTACCGCAGAAAGCAATGGCAACCTACTGCGGGATAATCTTCTGCCCAGTCAGTCATGTCTCTTTGAAGACATGATCGCTCAAGCGTGTATCACGTATGGCACTTAACTGACTGACTAGTTTACAAATAAATTTTAAGAAAACTGAATGCATAGTCATCAGCAAAAGGTGAAACCCAAAATGCCAAATACATGTCGGGGATACCAGAATCAAGCAAGTACAAAAATTTAAATACTTAGGAAGTGTTCTAACAGGAGATGGAAAGTGAGACACAGAGATCCGAAGGCGAATTGGCATGGCAAAGGACGCATTCCAGAAGCTGAGCAAAGTACTAACACACAGGAAAATTTCACTAGAAACAAAGAAAAGAGTGCTGGATTGCTATGTGATGTCAGTTCTTCAACACGGCAGTGAATGCTGGACAATATCATCGAAAATGAGGACAAATGTGGTTCTACAGAAGGATGCTGCGGATATCGTGGACTGAGCATGCAAGCAACGATGAGGTGTTGGAAAGAATGGCAACGAAAAGAAAATTAATATTGAGCATCAGGAAGAGACAAGTGAAGTTCCTGGGACATGCAATGAGGAAGGAGAGCCTGGAGAACCTGATACTGACTGGCCAGATAGAAGGAAAAAGAGACAGAGGAAAGCAGCGGATAACATATTTGAAGGTCCTGTTTAAATTTCGGGACTAAATAACCCATAAAGATGTTGCTATGCCGCTAAAAAATTAACTAATCAAAAATTGCTACCCCAAGCCTCTCCTTCATCTTTGATGAGATCGTTCAGTATTCACTTCCATACAGAAGGACAGATATCACATAGCAATCCAGCACTTTCTTCTTTCTAATGAGATTTTTCTGTCTTTCAGTACTCTGGTTAGCTTCTGAAATGCATCTTTGGTCATGCCAATGCGTCTTTGGATCTCCATGTTGCACTTTCTATCCTCTGTCAAAACACTTCCCAGGTATTTGAATTTTTTTACTTGATTTATTTTAGTTTCTCCGACTTGCAGTCGGCATATTGGTCTCTTCTTTTTGCCGATGACCATGCATTCAGTTTTCTTAAGGTTTATACTCAGTCCTTTCTTTTCACTTTCTTTTGCTAACTTCTGTAGAAGGTCCTGCATTTTCCTTTCCGTGTCTGCTATCAGCACCGTGTCATCCGCGTATCTGATATTGTTGAGATTGTGGCCATTAATGTCGAATCCTGGCAAAGCTTTTATTTCTCTCATAATTGCTTCATTGTACAGGTTGGAAATATCCGGTGAGAAAACACATCCTTGTCTTAAGCCCCTTTCTAATTTTGCATACCTGCTGAGTTCACTTCCTATCTGCACACAAGTGATTTGCTACCAACATAGATTCTTGATTATCCTAACCTCTTTTTTCGAAAATGTGGAGCATCTCTATCAAATCTTTGTGGTGTACGTGCGCACCTTTGAAAAATGTCTGAAAACCATACCACGGGTCGATCCAAGCCTTGTGAAAATGGGTAGACGGCTACGTTTGAGGAGTCGTCGATGGTTGTGCAAGCTCGAAGTCATTAGTCATCGTGACCGAGGTTTATGTTAATCGCTACCTAGTGTCCTCCTTGCATACGGACAGGTAATGAATTGAGTAGATATACAAAGATAGAAAGGGGCGTACGAAAAGGATGTGTCTTCTCACCGGATCTGTTCAACTTGTACAGCGAGAATATTTTAGGGACCCTAGAAGTTATGCCTGGATTCGTAATCGGAGGCCACAATTTAAACAACCTATGGTACGCAGATGATACAGTGCTGATAGCAGACACAGAAAAGAAAACTACAAGACCACTTACAGAAGGTAGAAGAAGTAAAAAGAAAGGACTAGAAATAAACTGCAAGAAAACTGAATGCATGGTCATCAGTAAAAAGGGCAGCCCAATATGCCAAATACAGGTCGGGTATGCCAGAATCAAGCAAGTACAAAAATTTAAATACCTGGGAAGCGTTATAACAGAAGACGGAAAGTGCGACACGGAGATCCGAAGGCGAATTGGTATGGCGAAGGAAGCATTCCAGAAGTTGAGTAAGGTATTAAGAAACAGGACAATTTCGCTAGAAACTAGGAAGAGAGTACTGGATTGCTACGTGCTGTTCCGTCCTTCAATATGGCAGTGAATGCTGGACAATACCATCAAAGATGAAGGAAAATACTTGAAGCAACTGAAATGCGGTGCTACAAAAGGATGCTGCGGATATCATGGATCGAGCATGTAAGCAATGATGAGGTCTTGGAAATGATGGAAACAAAAAGGAAATTAATACTGAACATCAGAAAGAGACAGCTGAAGTTCCTGGGACACGCAATGAGGAAGGAGGGCCTGGAGAATCTGATACTAACAAGCCAGATAGAGGGAAAAAGAGACAGGGGAAAGTAACTGATAACATATTTGAAGGACCTAATCGAGTGGATGACAGAACGAAGATTGCACGGAGTAACAGGAGAAGGCGTGCTCAGAGCCCCCATGGATAGGGAAACGTGGAAAACCATGATCGCCTACGTCCTGAAGGGACAGGACACATAGAAGAAGAAGAAGAAGAAGAAGAAGAAGAAGAAGAAGAAGAAGTGTCCTCCTGATTACTCTTTTCTTCTTCTACTCATTATTAATGTTCCTGTTCTCGACGGTGTGCAGGTTGAAGTGAAGAGTTAGTGACCCCGGGCGGCGCTTCTTTGGGGGACACTTTCGATTAAATATATTATTTTTGTTTTTATTTAGCAAATGCACCTAAAATTAGATATTAGAAATAAATGAAGTTTTTAATTTTAGTTTGAAAATAAATTTATAAACTTTCTTTTGCCGCTCAACTTTGAAATAAATAAATAAAATTTGTTCAATTTGCATGATGTGTTCATATATCTTATTTAAACCTTCCCTCTAAGTAATTGCGATAAACCTTTGGGAACAATAGATTTGTCCAAAAAATGTATACTAAGTATACTGTTGCAATTTTGTTTAAGGTGGAGATCACAATCCTCGCCCCGGATGCTGCCAAACCCCTGCACGTAACTGTCTGTTCCTAATTTTTCTATGCACTGTAACCTGTTGCGTCTTAGTGGCTTTACTTCCTTGACTAGTGTGATAGTGATTAAAAAATATCTGTCAAGGTACAAAAATTAGCCAATCCCTTCTACCAGTTTCATGCGTTGTCGATATTATACCGACTCCACTTTTTTAATGAAAGAATGACGAAGGTGCTACCTCGTTGTTGAAATTCCCGGGATTGGGCCTTACTATTAAAAATGAGGAGAGAACAGATACTACACTTTCATCCTGGCCGAGGAGCAATATTTAATCAGCCCCACCTCCAATTAAGACGAATTGTGACACAAGGTCGGTTTTTAACGTGGGGACATGAGCGCGTGCACTCAGGCCGCTGGTTAAAATTTACCCAACCCCGCATACGTGATGACTGGGTACTAGGCTTGTTTTAGCTGGTCTAAACCTGTCTTATCTGATTATTGGTGGTCTTAGCAGGTCATGCTTCCCTTTTAAAAGGCCGGGTATTTATCTTGCCCCCTCCACTGAGGCGAGTTCTGACACTCGGTTCGTTTTTTAATGTGGGAACCAACCCACGCGATAACTGAATACTAAGCTTATCTTAGCTCTTCTAAGCTTGTCAAAGCCTGACATCGATTGTTTTAACCGTTCGTATGCCTACCGGGTAAGAGGCCGAGAAGCGATGAAACACCAGCATTGTCGTATAAGCACTAATATTACACCAATTTCAGTTCTCTTAGTGGAACGAAGAAGGTGTTATCTTAACTTTGGATTTAAGCGCCGTTTTTTTAATTCAAAATAAAGAGAAAACATACTACACTTTGATCGTGACCAACAAGCCAAGAAGTGATTATATTTACCTCGACTCCCCACTGAGATGGGATGTGAGACAAGGTCTTTTTTTTTAATGTGGGGAACTCAAGCGCGTCTGCTCGGGCTAAAATTTGACCAGCTCCCACATTTACCCAACCTCCCAACCTACGAGATTGCAGGTCTTAGCTGGTCGCACCTCCCTGCCAAAAATCCGAAAAACGATTAAACGTTATTTCTTCCTACGTGAATTAGGTTTAAATAGACATCACTGCTTTTTATTGTGTCTGTATGTATAAAAACTGATGACCTGTCTTCGACGCAATTATGTCAGTGTGACATTTAATAAAATTATGAAGAAAGATGAACAATATGTCTGACAGGAAAAACGTTGACACATGACAATGAAAGAAATAGCAACACTTTTCAGGGAAAATGGGGACATTTAAAACGAAAAGAAGAAGAAAACATGATGGAGTGAAAAAGAATATTGTTTTCATATGTTTATATGGATGTTTATTTCTCCATAAAAATATTCATTTTACACACGCTGATATATATATATATATATATATATATAGATATATATATGTGTGTGTGTGTGTGTGTGTGTGTGTGTGTGTGTGTGTGTGTAGTGTATATATATGTATGTGTGTGTTAGTGTATATATATATGTGTGTTAGTATATATATATATGTGTGTGTGTTAGTGTATATATATGTGTGTGTGTGTTAGTGCGTATATATATGTGTGAGTGTGTGTGTTAGTGTATATATATGTATGTGTGTGTTAGTGTATATATATGTGTGTGTGTGTGTTAGTATGTATATATATATATGTGTGTGTGTGTGTTAGTGTATATATATGTGCGTGTGTTAGTGTGTATATATATATGTGTGTGTGTGTTAGTGTGTATATATATATGTGTGTTCGTGTGTGTGTGTGTGTGTTAGTGTATATATATATATATGTATGTGTGTGTTAGTGTATATATATATGTGTGTTAGTATATATATATATGTGTGTGTGTGTTAGTGTATATATATATGTGTGTGTGTTTTAGTGTGTATATATATGTGTGAGTGTGTGTTAGTGTATATATATGTATGTGTGTGTTAGTGTATATATATATGTGTGTGTTATATATATATATATATATATATGTGTGTGTGTGTGTGTTAGTGTATATATATATATGTGTGTGTGTTAGTGTGTATATATATATATGTGTGTGTGTGTTAGTGTGTATATATATATGTGTGTGTGTGTGTGTGTGTGTGTGTGTGTGTGTGTGTGTGTGTGTGTGTGTGTGTGTGTGAAATGTATATGTGTATAAATATATATATATGTATGTATTTAGGCAGCAAATTATCTTTTAAACATGTCGGATTAAATAAATTCCAAACACTGTGTTTGCTTATTTTTAATAAAAATTTATAATAAAATCCGTTCATACTCACGGATAATCCTTCGCGTATTACAATCGAAAGATGTCATAAATGAGCTGTAACGTTGACATATGCTATTTTCATTTATTTCTTAAGGTTTCTTAAGGTACCCAAGTACTTTTAAAATCTTTCTGGGGTCATCTTCTGGGGTGTGAGTTATGGTAACAAATGTAACCGGAAAACTGTGTTGCTAAAACATTTTTTCTTGCTTTAAAGATTACTGTACATTTTTTCTTGCTTTAAAGATTACTGTACATTTTTTCTTGCTTTTTTTGTTGGTGGACGTCAGCCACCTGATTTTCATTGAGTCGGTTCTCCATTGCAGCGCAACTTTCTGGGACTGGCTCTTTTCCCTTCTTGTGTAGATCCAACCACTTGCGTGGCATTCTGGTGAGGCAATCTGCACAGTGTGACATCCATGGTCAATCCATATTCTTCTCGCAATGTTCCCAAGCGCCGTCTCACTAGCATTTCACCAGCCGCCTTCGTGTGTGTCAAGGTGTCGAATATCAGCCGATGTACGCATGCTGAATCGGTGACCAGATGCAACACTGTGGTTGATGCCTTTGACTGCTGCATCTAGTTCAGCCAGATTGATATGTCTAGCATCATTGGTTGGGTGCAACCAACAAGCATCTTCGGCGATGCTTCCATTCGCCTCTATCGCCACCCCTGTGGCCACAGAACTTGCATCCACCCAGACCTTCATTTCGTTGCTATCCATGCACCAGTCTCCCCCAACAGGGTCCATTTCACGCACTGGTCATCGTCTCTTCCAGCATACGACGTAGATTGGCATCTTTAATTTCATCGTCCCATCTCTTGGTCACCGCACTTGCTCGGCGCTTGATGAATGCAGTTGCCACCCTCAGCCAGCCACACCCGGGGAAGTGGCCAACGAGTTTCCCACAAATGGTAAATACATGTCGACCACGTAGGGAATTTCCGGGATGTGTCCACCCCGCTACCATCGGAGAGGACCGTTCTCTTCCCACACCTGCCGACCGAGGACCCTAGTTCCGTCTCCTGGCCTTTTTGGGTTTTTACAGACTAGGCTGTAAACTAAAAAGTGATTTTGAACGCGCGCTGCAAAATCCAGGCTCTCATTGATACAAATGTCGTCAACGTAAGCCAATGTGGCACTTTTGATTACACGATCTTGGAACATTATAGCGTCGACGACAGGTTTCATGATGAGTGGTGCCACATTTAGGCCAAAACCCAATCGTGTAAGGCAGAACCACTTCCCCTTAAAAATGACCGTTTGGAATGGCCACAGCTCCTTGTCAATGTGGATTTGTAAGTAGGCATGTCGCAGATCTAAAAGCGACACATCAACTCCTTGTTGTCACCATTCTTTGAGCTTTTGCGCGCACACTTCGGCGTCGGCAGTGAATTCTTCTACAAATCTGTTCAATTCTCGGTAGTTGAGTACCGGCCGGGCCTTTTGCTTGTGTTCTTGCACGACTGCCATCAAGGGAATTAGACCCTTAGGTGGACCAAGTTCCTCCTCGTGATATGGCAGTAACCATCCGTTACACTGCCATAGGAAGAGTTCTTTCTCGTATGCATCTCGGGCATGGTCTGGCACAGTGTACTCTTGAACGTTATTCGTCAACTCGCTGGGCGAGCAACTACTTGCCCATTTCCACGTTGCAGTTCACACTTTTTGCCTTTCCTTGAATGCCACACTGAAATCGGGCTCATCAATAGAAATGGCGGCACATCCATCCAGGTCTCCAAAGTATCCTTCACCCAATTCAGTTAGGCGAACACCTCCTAGCTCTTTGATTGCGTCGATACCAAGGAGGAGGTCAAAATCCAACAATAGCCCATCCACAACTAGGACCCCAATGTTCACGGGCTGAGCCTGCCCAACTTCCAATTTTATTCTGCCGTGCCCCGGGCACTTCAAAGTCTTTCCGTCGGCTGTCAGCACTCCTACTTTCTTCTGTCTCCAATGGCGACACACAGCTTTGCTCACCAGCATCTGCGAGCAGCCGGAATCCACTAGAGCTGTGCAGTCTCGCCCATCCACGAGTACTTTTACGACGGGCAATTGCTTGGTTTTCAATTGCTCAGGGAGGAGACTGGCGTTGACGTCTACTCCTCTTGGGCGTTTCCCTGGCATCTTGATGATACATGTCCAAGTTTATTGCTTCTAAAGCATCGGGTTTCACGGCGAGACTTCTGCACTCGACCGTCTGACCTCACTTAGCGTCCTTGCATACAATCCTTCGCCATATGGTTGGGCCCAGAACACTTGTAGCAAGGAAAGGTCTCACTGCGTGAGTTATCAGGGAGCAACTCTGCATCCGAATGTGTTTTGCCAGTGTATGCAGCGACCGACTCCTTACAGCTTCCGTTGTAGGTCATGATAGCCCGTACACGAGTCAGAAGCTGCTCCAATGTCATAGTCTCCATTCTAGACGAGGCACGAAGAAGTTGCCTAACATATTGTGGAAACCCCGAAACAAACGCACATATCATCCACCGTTCGGGCAACGATCCCTCGACCAGCCGAGCTAAACGATGTAGTTCAGCCAGAAACTCGTACACCGTTTCACCCGAGCGAAGTTGCCGGGTAACGAATTGATCGTATGCATCGAATGCATCTGTTTCATACGCGGTCATGTGGGTCCGTGTAATCTGCTCCGCGTCCGCTTTCTGCTCCTTGCTGAGCTGCCTGTATACAGCAAGAGCACCGCCTCGGAGTCGTAACGGTAGAATCCACTCAAATTTATCCATAGCACAGAGTTCGCAGACTAACTCTGCATTTTCAATCCACTCGACGATTAGCATATCAGTTGCAGTGCCACCGAACTCGGGGATCAACCAGACATCAACGACTTTGCCGTCCATAATGAAAAGCGTGATATTTACTGTTTTACCGAAGAGGAAAAAAATTATTTTTTATTTTTATTTTATTTATTTATTTTTTTTTTGTAGTATTTGTTTCTTCTCGGAGTGTAGTAGGTGGACAAATTAACGACCGCTTGGATCCGTTCTCCCAGCTGCTTCACGTAGAACCCGGAACACTGTTTTATTTGGGACTCCGTTTCCTGTGCACCGTAAACAAAACGCTGTCTCCCGAACACCGGTGTAGCCTTCACGAATCGCCAACACCGAACTGCCCCTGAAACAGAAGTTGGCTCTTTTTATGTGTTTTTGGTCTCGAGCAAGAAACCGTAATTTCTCGCATGTGAAAGCCTCGCTTTCGCCAATGTTCGCATGCGCCGTGTCATTTCAAAAACCCGCCTTGCATGAGCTCGCCTCGCGGTTCCATGACGTCTACGAACGCATGTGCAGACAAACCGCCTTCTCTTGCTTCGGCGAGGTAAGTCTCCACCACAAATTTTAGTCTCTGTTTACATTTGTTTGCATTTGTTTACATTAAGATACGAAAACAGAGCAGAATTCTTTTTAAAAAATCAGAAAAATATGTGTTTAAAAGCTTTATTTCGGGCTTTATTTGATTGTAAGTCCTTCGTGGTCGAACAGTCAAGACACCTCATATCAATTGACGATTTCTCCCTAGGAGATTCAAGTTCGAATTCTACCAGGGAACTTTTTAGATTATTCAGGCTAATAGATGGAATTAAATATACTGGTTAGTTATTTAAAAAAAACAGAGTGGCTATTCAAATAAGAGTATCCATTAAAAATAATGTTTAAACAATTAATTTTTAAAATACGGTACTGTGCAAAAGTATTAGGAGAAGAACTATTTTATCTTTTATGAGGCATCAAAATATAGTTTAATATCACCCCTGTCCTAACACTTTTGCACACTACCGGTAGTGTGAAAAAGTATTAGGACAGGGGTGATTTTCCTAAAAACCTCACTGAAATTCAAATACAGGGTGAAAAGCCAAGTAAATTGCTAATAAATATTGATTATTTAAAACTAAGTGTAAAAGAAATGTATTAAAACGAATTTATATTTAATTTTGCCTATTTTCTATTAAACAAGTAATTTTGAAACTACTCATTATTCTGTTATCCTTGGATATGACTGACTTTTTTCTTATTCCCCCCTCTCGAATTGATAAATCTAATGTTACTTCGCAAGACACACTTTGGGAACAAATACAAGCTGCTTGGCAGGAGATACCATTAGATACATTGAAGAAGATTGTGATGTCAATGCCTGACAGAATGAAGGCTGTGATCAAAGCAATGGGCTATTATACTAAATATTAAATTTATTTTGTAACAAGTATTTTTTCTTGTTAAAGTATTTGTTGAGTAAATCAAATCAAATTACTTTAATTAAATTGTTTATTTTCTGTCAATATGCCTCAAAAAAGATAAAATAGTTCTTGTCTTAATACTTTTGTACATTACTGTATATATTAGGAACTTGAATACGTTCTCGCTAATTTTTCATGGAAAGTAATGTTTCATTTACAGAAATTAGTAAGAACAATTTCATCATTAGCCACTAATTTTTTCCATCTTTCTGATAGCATTTGAATTCCACGTCAGATAAAACGACACGTCTTTTGAAGCTAAACAAGAGAATAAAAGTGCTGCTTAGCCAGGCCATGTGCCATTGATCGGAACAAGTAATAATCGGAGAGGTTAATGTCTGGTGAATACAGCGGGTGCGGCAGGACTTCCCATTTAAGTTTCAGAGTTGGTTTTCACCCATTTTACATGTTGGCTAGCGTTCTCACGTTGCAAAATCGATTTGTCGCATAGCGACAATTTTTCCTTCAATACTCGGCTCAACCATATCAATTGCAGTCGATAGCAAACTGCCGTGATGGTTTGAGAAGCTCATAATAAACTACCCCCAGCTGATCCTACCAAATGCAGAGCAGAGTATTCGAACCATGAATACTCGACTTTACCACCGACGTTAATGCATGGCCGGGTTTAACCAACGACCAAGCTTAGGATTATCGTAGTGCATCCACCTTTCCTCGTCGGTCACCATACGATACAAAAGACCTTTTACTTTTCTGCAGTTGAAACAGCTGTTCACGCGTGACAAGACACCGTACGAAGTCTCTCGGCTTCAACCCGTACGACATTCAATGCCCTTGCTTTTGAATAATTCCTGATATTTTCAAACATTTCTAAGCTGTTGTTTGATCAACTCCTAATGATTGTGCTAGCTGAACTTGCACCTGACATGAGGCTTCATGAAGTAATGCCTCCAATACTTCGTCTCCGCCAAAACCTTCTTTATCTTCAACAGCATAATCTTCTGCCCAGTTAGTCATGCCTCTTTTGAGACATGATCGCTCAAGCGTATATCACGTATGGCACTTAACTGACTGACAATATAATAGTTGAAAACATGATTAAGGCTTCTACTGGGCATAAAGTGGGTGATCGGTTTTCTATTGTCATGTAGTAATAAACTGAACCCCCACTAATTACTACTTATTAATATAATAATATAATTCACCAGTCTACCGCAGAAAGCAATGGCAACCTACTGCGGGATAATCTTCTGCCCAGTCAGTCATGTCTTTTTTGAGACATGATCGCCCAAGCGTATATCACGTATGGCACTTAACTGACTGACAATATAATAGTTGAAAACATGATTAAGGCTTCTACTGGGCATAAAGTGGGTGATCGGTTTTCTATTGTCATGAAGTAATAAACTGATCCCCCACTAATTACTACTTATTAATATAATAATATAATTCACCAGTCTACCGCAGAAAGCAATGGCAACCTACTGCGGGATAATCTTCTGCCCAGTCAGTCATGTCTTTTTTGAGACATGATCGCCCAAGCGTGTATCACGTATGGCACTTAACTGACTGACCCTAAGTTGGCGTTTCGGATCATTCCGAAAATGAAAAATTTAAGACTTCGTCAGATCTAAAACGAAAGAGATAAAAATATTCGTATTCGTGGATGTTTATTTAAAGAATGAAATTTATTATTTTTATCCTAAGCTGGAGTTTCCTTTGAAAAAAAGAATGAAAAAAAGTGACTATGAAAAATAATCATTAATACCTTTTTTACTTGAAGTCGAAAGATTTTAAATCATCTCAGCTTTTTCGGATTATTTTAAAATTCCTTTTTCATTATCGGAATAGCTTAAAGTTGTAGATGGAATAGTTTTGCATATGAATCCTAAGGTATATCCTGATGTCAGTCAGTTAAGGGCCATAGGTGATACAAGCTTTGGGCGATCATGTCTCGAAAGAGACATGACTGGCTGGGCAGACGATTATCCCGCAGTAGGTTGCTTTCTGCGGTAGCCAGTCAAGGCTATAGAACCCAGTCTGTTCTATTATTTAATTCATAACTGGAATGAAGAAACGGACTACTACCTTTCGCAAGGGTATTTGTGCGTAAGTGAATGCGAAGAATTCAACTGGAATTTGAACTCGGCTCCCCGATTTCTCGTACCGAGTTGATATCCACTACACCACGACGCACATCCGTAGATCCTTATGTAATTCTTCCAAATGGGTGGAAAATACTAGATTTATTTGGATTTCAACGATGCAACTTTCCGCATCGAAAATGTCTTAATTTAAAACGGTTATTAAAGTCCTGACGAAGTTTTAATGCAATCGAAATGTTGCATGAAAAGAGATGAAAGATTTGCTTAAACAGATTATGCATTTGGCCAATACGGAAAGTTGAATGAATGAAATGCAAATAAATCTATAGTATTTACATTATTCGGACTATTGACCTCATCTTTGTTGATATAGACGTCGGCTAGTTTCCGTGACTTGATCCAAAGAGTTGTGAGTTCAATACCAGTGATGAACAAGTACATTACTACGCAAGGAATGAAGATTACATACCACTATGATTGTAATAATGGGTTCGGTTCGAAATTCCTAGCACCTGAAGAACAAATGGCAACAAAGATGAGGACAATAGTCCGAATAATGTAAATACTGTAAATACTACCTCATCTCAGAAATATAAACAAATACAATGATCTATTATTAAACGTCGTACAAATGGCAACAAAGATGAGGACAATAGTCCGAACAATGTAAATAGTGTAAATACTACCTCATCTCAGAAATATAGACAAATAGAATGATCTATTATTAAACGTCGTACAAATGGCAACAAAGATGAGGACAATAGTCCGAATAATGTAAATAGTGTAAATACTACCTCATCTCAGAAATATACACAAATACAATGATCTTTTATTAAACGTCGTACAAATGGCAACAAAGATGAGGACAATAGTCCGAATAATGTAAATAGTGTAAATATTACTTCATCTCGGAAAAACAGACAAATACGATATTTAGAACGGCACATGATTAAACATAATAGACATTCATTGTCCCTTATATTTGACAAATATATATATATATCGAGGTAGGAGCTAATTTTCTAAACATATACTGTCAAATATAAGGGACAATGAATGTCTATTATGTTTAATCATGTGCCGTTCTAAATATCGTATTTGTCTGTTTTTCCGAGATGAAGTAATATTTACACTATTTACATTATTCCGACTATTGTCCTCATCTTTGTTGCCATTTGTACGACGTTTAATAAAAGATCATTGTATTTGTGCAAATTTCTGAGATGAGGTAGTATTTACACTATTTACATTATTCGGACTATTGTCCTCATCTTTGTTATATATATATATATATATATATATATATATATATATATATATATATGGGAAACCTGAACATCAATTCATTTCCACCATCGAGTTACAAGTTTATTGATGCCTTTACGATAAACTCTAAAGGTTTGCACGCCAAAAAATCTTCGAATGTATTTTCTGTCTCCTATTTGCAACGGAATGTCTTTTGGTTTAAAAAAATTGCCAAGATAATTTAAAACGTTGTCCTCAATGGGCTAGAAATTAAGAGAATACAATGAGTGTTGCAAAGTTGCAAATGTCCCGAGTCATATCTCATATCCCAAGTCATATGTCATATACCAAGCCATATCTCGTATCCCAAGTCATATGTCGTATCCCAAGCCATATCTTGTATCCCAAGACATATGTCGTATCTCTAGTCATAACTCGTATCCCAAGTTGTATGTCGTATCCCAAGTCATGTGTCGTATGCCAAATAATATCTCGTATCCTAAGTCATATCTCATATCCCAAGTCATATCTCGCCAAGAAATATTTGAATGTAGCTTGTCTCCTCTTTGCAACGTAATGTCTTTTGGCTTAAAAACTTGTCAAGATACTTTAAAATGTGGTCCTCAATGAGCAAGAAATTAAGAGAATACAGTGCGTGTGGCAAAGTCTCATATCACAAGTCATATGTCATATCCCAAGCTATATCTCGTATGCCAAGTCATATGTCGTACCTCAGGCCATATCTCGTATACCACATCGTATGTTGTACCTCTAGTCATATCTCGTATAACAAATCGTATGTCGTATCCCAAGTTATATGATGTATCCCGATGCATATCACGTATCCCAAATCATATGTCATATCCCAAGCCATATCTCGTATCCTAAGTCATATGTCGTATCCCAAGTCATATGTTGTATCCTAAGTCATATGTCGTATCCCAAGTAATATCTCGTATCCAAATTCATTTGTCGTACCTCATATCATATCTCGTATCCCAAGTCGTTGAGTTTCAGTGTTATCCCGGCCGTGCATTGTCATGAATCAGAATTGGACCTTAGATATTAACTAGTGCTGGTCGCTTTCTTCTTAACTAAATGCATATTTCATTCAATTTACTTCGGTGGTGATGTTCTACTATATTCTTAAAAGCTGTAATCGATATCGCCAATGGCCTGACCACCAGACAGTCACCATAATCTTCTGCAGGTGAAATTCTGATTTTTGAAAAATGTTTCTGTTCTTCGTCATGATGTTATATATTCTCTTACTGCGGTGTATAATTTCGGCCAGAAGCGTATTTACATTGATCCAATAGTTGTTTGATGATCCAATGGAAGGCTAGCAAAATTTAAAAGAAATTAAATATTGTTTTGAAAAGTTAGGAATGCAAGCATCGAGTGACAGGCGACATTTTGTTTCGATAAACAACATAATCAAAGTCAGAGGATATAAACATTCGAAAATAATTAACACTGTGCACGGAAAAAGATGAAGTAGTTAAATGAAACTCGGCTATATCAGAGAGAGAGATGAGAGAGAAGCAGGTAGAAAATTGGATTGAGAAGAGAAAAGAAGAGAAGACGTATCCAGCCGATCAAATCCCTCGTATGCGTGTGTGCTATCTCTCCGACCACCCTCTTTCCCACACCACGTCACCATGGAAGAAGATGAAAAATATAATTGTATATTTTTATATATCCGTGTCCGTGTTTATCATTCAGCCGATTGATTACAACTGTCGAGAAGGATTCATTTCTCATCACAAATCATTTTTCAATCAAGAAATGGATCATTCCAATTTCAAAGATGCAATCAAACTTTTTCACTATCACTGAGTTCCTGTTGAACCCGTTTATCGAGATTCTTGAATCAGTACAAATGCCATATTGATCCATGCCAATATTCTTGAAATGATGTAATATTGTTAAAATGGTAACACACATTATCTAAACAAATCTATAAATGGAACTTTGTGTGTGTGTGTGTGTGTGTATGTGTGTGTGTATGTGTGTGTGTCCGTTACCTATAGACTCCGAAACGGCTGAACCGATTTTCTTGAAAATTTACACAGTTGTACTATAAGCGTCTGCGAGTGATCTTAGCTAGGATTGTGTCGAGGTACCCCGATAAATCGGTAATCGAAAAAACCGGGTTATAGAAGGAGTGGTCTGATTTTAATCAAACTTAATAGACTCATAGACAAAGACATAAGAAACGATATTCAGAAGTTTCAAGGTTGCAGTTCTTACAATAGTGCAGAAAATCGATAATATATATATAAAAGGCAAGATCGCTTTGGGCGATCATGTCTCGAAAGAGACATGTCTGACTGGGCAGAAGATTATCCCGCAGTAGGTTCCAATTGCTTTCTGCGGTAGACTGGTTGCCAGCCAAAGATATTGAACCCAATCTGTCCTGTTATTTGCCTCATAGCTAGAGGGAGAAGAGATTGATTATATTATTAAGTAGTAATTAGTGGGGGGTCAGATTATTACTTCATAACAATATAAAACTGATCCCCCATTTTGTGCCCAGTAGAAGCCTTAATCATGTTTTCAACTATTCAGTCAGTCAGTTAAGTGCTATACGTGACACACGCGTTGGGCGATCATGTCTCGAAAGATACATGACTGACTATGCAGAGGATTATCCTGCAGTAGGTTGCAATCGCTTTCTGCGGTAGACTGGTTGCCAGCCAAGGCTATTGAACTCAATATGTCCTATTATTTAACCCATAACTGGAGGGAAGAGACGGATTCCAAGCCTGAATTCATGCAATAAGAATTAAAAGCATCTCTTCTATTTATAATGTCTTGAGTTAAATCTAAAAGACATTCATGTATTTATGGTTATTAAACTAAGGTCAAATCAGTCAAAATAGGAATCCGGAATTCTTTCAATACAATTCTGCATCTTATTTTGTGTACATTAAAGTTTCGGACTTTGATCTGCAAGTTACCCGATTTCAGTTGAATTCGCATAAGGCGTCTTGGAGGAGTGGAATTGGTAAATTCTAGGCGTTCGGTTACTTTTGCCGTACCCTGTGAATCGATTCGAAAATTTTTGGGTTCATCAAAGGGTCATGTCATGAAAGGCAAATGACCCAATCTTGGTTGAAATCGAACAAAGTGTTCCGGAGGAGTAGGGTGCGTTAGAATGAAGACACACACACAGACACACACACAGACATATCTATTTTTATAAATATAGATAAATTAAATTTGAAAGAGATTGATTTAGTTAATGTATTTAAATAGCGATTAAATCAGTCAAAATTAAAAATCTGAATATCTATAGTTTTCTGTACCAGAGTTACAAGTTTATTGATGCCTTTAGGATAAAACTAAAAGTTTGCACGCCAAGAATTCTTTTAATACAAATCTGCATCTTCTGTGCAACGGAAAGTCTTTTGGGTTAAGAATTACCAAGATGTTTGAAAAAGAGATATAATTCCATTTATGGACAGGTGCCCCTGCCGTTCTCCTCAGTGTTCTTGACAAGCTCCAAAGGAGAGTCTGTAATGTGATAGGTACTGATCTGGCGGCTCGACTGCAGCCACTTCCCCATCGTCGAAATGTGGCCTCCCTTTGTCTCTTCTATAAATACTTTCATGGCTTCTGCTCGGACGAGCTTAAGTCACTGATGTCTCCTCAACAGGTGTTTAATCGTGCAACCAGACTGGCAACTGGGTCCCACCCATTCACAGTCAGGTTAGCCAAATGCAGACGACAATTCTACTCCTGCAGCTTCTTCTCTCGCACTTCCCGTCTGTGGAACTCACTCCCGTATTCTTGCTTTCCTGACGGCTACAACCTCCAGAATTTTAAATGCAAAGTCAATACTCATCTACTAACCACTGGACTCTAGCTCTCTCCCCACCCCTGTATAACCTTCCCTTTCTCTCCACCTATGTATCTGTCATCGCACCTGCTATCACAGCTTTCTATTGTTCCTTTCTAACTAGTTTGTACTCCTCACTCTTTTCTAATTAATCTTTTTACATATAAATGTAAAAAGACACTGCACAGCAGTGGCGTTTCCGCCTTGCTCGGGGTGAAATGATTAAAAAAAAAAAAATTAAGAAAAAAAAATCCTGGAAAAGATTAATATCAAATTAAGTGGACTCTTTAATCATAAGGAACTATTATAATAATATATTAGAACAAAGTTTTTTTGTGTTTTTTTTTTTCCTGAGAGCGAACATTATCTTCCGAAGAACCTATTTACCGCCTTTCTTTCCCTTGCTTATATTTTTGAGATGACGGAAATACTGATAGCCATTTTGCTGCGGGTTTTGTTCCACTATCACTTCATGAAATAATTATAATATTATGAAAAAAAATATGAAATTCTTTTTTTAAATAAAAAATTAAAATCATCTCTTCTTTTTTAATCTTCAAGATTAGCTGTTTATAATGTCGTTAATTAAATTTGAAAGAGATTAATATGAGATTAAGAGGACATTTCAATCAATACGAATGACTAATATGTTTTTTGTGCAACTATCATAATAAATAATTAGAACACAATTATAAAAAGTTTATTCTAAAATCGGACATTATTTTCTGAACAACCTAATACTATTTTCCGGTGCATACACAGTTTGCAATCACGGATTTTAGAACGGACTTTTCAAAGAGATTGATATAAAATTCTATAACCCGTTTTAATCCTTACGAATAACTAATAGATTTTTATGCAACTATTGTCATGTTTTACTGTAAGAAATCTGAATGCATGGTCATCAGCAAAAAGAGCAAACCAAAATGACAAATACAGGTTAGGGATACTAGAATCAAGCAAGTACAAAAATTTAAGTACCTAGGAAGTGTTCTAACAAGAGATGGAAAGTGCGATACAGAGATCTGAAGGCGAATTGGCATGGCGAAGGACGCGTTCCAGAAGCTGAGTAAAGTACTAAGACACAGGAAAATTCGACTAGAAACAAAGAAGAGAGTGCTAGATTGTTATTTAATGTCAGTTCTTCAATACGGCAGTGAATGCTGGACAATATCATCGAAGATGACAAAAAACTTGAAGCAGCGGAAATATGGTTCTACAGAAGGATGCTATGGATATAGTAGACCGAGCATGCGAGCAACAATGAGGTGTTGAAATGAATGGCAACGAAAAGAAAATTAATAGTGAACATCAGGAAGGAACAACTGAAGTTCCTGGGACATTCAATGAGGAAGGAGGGCTTGGAGAACTTGATACTGACAGGCCAGATAGAAGGGAAAAAACAGAGGAAGGCAGCGGATAACATATTTGCAGGGCCTGATCAGGTGGATGACGGAACGGGAGTTGCGAGGTGTAATAGGAGAAAGCATACGAAGAGCCACCAGGGATAGGGAGACGTGAAGGACCATGATCGCTTACGTCCTGTAAGAAGAAGAATTGAAATATTTTATTAAGACAGTTAAAAATCTTAATTCTAAAATGAGACTTCATTTTCTGAATAACCTAATCATTTCACGTACATTTTTAATATAAAATATTATCAATAAATCAGTTACATAATCAAGGTTCACAAAAATTTTCAAAAAATAATTTAAAAGTCGGACATATAAACGTTGTACAAAGTGGTGATCCCATAGGCATGCCGTCAATCTATGTATAAATTACACCAAGTATCTTTGCGGGTAGTGAACGAAGTATTAAATTTACTTAACAATTAACAAAAATTGTTCCCGTTTATAGAATTGTTACACATGCATGCTATAATTATCGCAGTCTAGACATAGAAACTTGAAACTCAAAGTTTTCAACACTTTAACGTTGATATGCGTCGTCACTATCACAGAGAAAGCACATGATTTTAAAAAACAAATTTTCAGTATTAAACGTCTCGATGGAAAACGCTAACATAAACAATAATTCTTGAAATCTTAATAATGAACAGTGGGTGGTTAAAAACATTCAAACAGAACCCAAGAATCCAAGAAACAGTTTCAGAGAACTAGAAATAATAATAAGATAAATCCAATCCAATCTTTTTCAAATATGCCAAGAATCCAATCTTTTTCAAACAAATATGCCAAGAATCCAAGAAACAGTTCCAGAGAACTAGAAATAATAATAAGATAAATCCAATCCAGTCTTTTTCAAATATGCCAAGAATCCAACCTTTTTCAAACAAATATGCCAAGAATCCAAGAAACAGTTCCAGAGAACTAGAAATAATAATAAGATAAATCCAATCCAATCTTTTTCAAACAAATATGCCAAGAATCCAATCTTTTTCAAACAAATATGCCAAGAATCCAAGAAACAGTTCCAGAGAACTAGAAATAATAATAAGATAAATCCAATCCAATCTTTTTCAAATATGCCAAGAATCCAATCTTTTTCAAACAAATATGCCAAGAATCCAAGAAACAGTTCCAGAGAACTAGAAATAATAATAAGATAAATCCAATCCAGTCTTTTTCAAATATGCCAAGAATCCAATCTTTTTCAAACAAATATGCCAAGAATCCAAGAAACAGTTCCAGAGAACTAGAAATAATAATAAGATAAATCCAATCCAGTCTTTTTCAAATATGCCAAGAATCCAATCTTTTTCAAACAAATATGCCAAGAATCCAAGAAACAGTTCCAGAGAACTAGAAATAATAATAAGATAAATCCAATCCAATCTTTTTCAAATATGCCAAGAATCCAATCTTTTTCAAACAAATATGCCAAGAATCCAAGAAACAGTTCCAGAGAACTAGAAATAATAATAAGATAAATCCAATCCAGTCTTTTTCAAACAAAAGAAATTGACACAAAAGTTAACAAAACTCTATTTTATAAAAAATGCTTTTGGCACACACACACACACACACACACACACACACACACACACACACACACACACACACATATATATATATATATATATATATATATATATATATATATATATATATATATATATATATAAATTAAAAAAGGATTAATTCAATGATGTTGAATGACCATTTCGATGTGAAAATCCCCACGGGGGATAACACATCACCTCAGCAACCGAAAAATCCTTTCAGAAACTGGAGAAAAATCAGTCTAATTTTCCTTTTTAAATAGATTTGCAAAGAAATTAAAAAAGAAAATAAAAAAGAAAAAGAAAGAAAAAGATAAAACAAAATAAAAACAAATAAACAAGAAAAGAAAAAAATTGTCAGCGTCTATCCAAAAGGATAAGCAGGTAGGTAAATCCCAAACACCCGATCCTAATTAATATTAATTTCATTAATATTAAGATTGATCAAGGGGGAGGGCTCGATGCAATTTTGATTTTGTAATTACTGATCCAATTATAAAATAAAACAAAATTTTAATGTTCAAATTTGTTGAATAGCCATTTCTGCTAGAATAATCTTGCGTAAATTTATTGAAACGAATTCAAATGACAAAAAATTTCATACCGGCAGAAGTCCAAAAAATGTTTCATCAGAGAAAATTAAAAGGGGTGGGATTAATGATTTAAAGAAGAAAACAGGGAAGCAGACAGATGCCTATGTCTATTTTTAGAAGCCCTCTTTCCCTTAACTGAGTTGAGAGTTTAAAAGTTGAAATTTAACCATGGATGTGCGTTGTGGTACAGTGGATATCGGCTCGGAACGAGAAACCGGGGAGCCGAGTTCGAATTCCATTTTATTCACTTACGCGCAAATACTCTTGGGAAAGGTATTAATCCGTCTCTTCCTTCCAGTTATGGGTTAAATAGCAGGACAGATTGGGTTCTATAGGCTTGGTTGGCAAACAGGACTACCGCAGAAAGCAATGGTAACCTACTGCGGGATAATCTTCTGCCTAGTCAGCCATGTCTCTTTCGAGACATGATCGCCCAAGCGTGTATCACGTATGGCACTTAACTGACTGACTGAATATAATAGTTGGAAACATGATTAAGGTTGCTGCTGGGCATAAAGTGGGGGATCGATTTTCTATTGTTATGAAGTAATAATCTGATCCCCCACTAATTACTACTTAATAATATAATACATCTCTTTCCTCTCTAGCTATTAGTCAAATAACAGGACAGATTGGGTTCTATTACCTTGGCTGGCAACCAGTCTACCGCAGAAAGAAATGTCAACCTGCTGTGGGATAATCTTCTGCCCAGTCAGTCATGTCTATTTAGAGACATGATCGCCCAAGCGTGTATCACGTATGGCACTTAACTGACTGACTGACCGGGCGAACAGAAGTGATTCGGGAAACGAAAGGTAAAGGGAAAAAGAAAAGGAAAAGAAAGAAAAAGGAAAGGAAAAAGGTAAAAAGGAGGAAGGGGTGGTTTACAGGGAAGAAAGCTAAGAAAAGAAAAAAGAAAAAAATCCGTTTCCATAGAAACAAGGAAATTGTTATCATTCGTGTTGAAACAAACTATATCAAAGCGATTTTAATTTAGATAAATGGAACAAATTTTATAGAAAAAAAATTTGACATACAAATTTAAATTTAAGTATAATTATAATTATAATTTAGATTTAGATTTAAATTTTTTTTTTTTTTTTTTTGTAATCATATCACCCCAAGCAAGGCAAAAATGCCACTGATGCGCAGGGGGCTACGTAAGAGTGAAAAGATTGGAAAAGAGAAAAACTGGAAACCACATCCTAAACAGGAAACAAGGGATGAGCCTATTCACCTGTTCAATAGACGTGGGTGGAGTGTGAACCGGGCGATAGTTTAGTCTATCTACTCCAATTGAAAAAAAAATAAAATAAAACAAAAGAGTGAAAAGATTGGAAAAGAGAAAAACCGGAAACCACATCCTAAACAGAATTATTTGCAGTAGTTCATCTTTAAGATTTTTGTTTGCAATCTCATTAAATGTATTAAAAATATGAACCACTTTTTTCACATATACAACAAGATAAGTGTTAAACAAACCACATTTAAGTAAATTATAAATTTTAACCAATGATACAATTCTTCTCCTAATACCTTATTTCCTAGTTCTTGCTTTCTTTATGAGCATGTTTTTGGTTCCAGATAATGGCCTATAAAACTCTTATCTATGCTAATATATAAATTAAAATCATTAGTAGGTATGACATAAATTTATGACTGTTCTAAAAAATAAGTAAAATGAAGAATTTCATAAGACTGAACAAATTTCTGATGCAGGAATTAAGTTTACAATATAAAAGTAGATGAAATTAAGTAAAATTCACCTGTAAATTCTAACTAGCAATATCTTGTTTCTGATCCAATGAAAAAAACTATCCTTATATTATAGACAAAGCATATTTACTTCTAATCCATTAAAAATTAAAATGGTTACTGACAACATATTAATGATTCAGATTTATATTTAAATATAATTATAATTTATATTTATATTTAAATTTAAATTTGTACTTCAATTTTTTTTTCTGTAGAAATGGCTATTCAACGAATTTGAAGATCGAAATTTTGTTTTATTTTATATACGTGTGTGTGTGTGTGTGTGTGTGTGTGTGTGTGTGTGTGTGTGTGTGTGTGTGTGTGTGTGTGTGTGATTTTTTCTTTTCGGAACTCAAATTATATAAGAATTGTCTAAAGGATCGAGCGCTTTCGGCTATACTTTTAGCCATTATCAAGAATCAATTTTGTTTGACTTATAAACAAACATGTGGAAAGTTTTTGTATATAGAGTCTTGTGTATGTTGTTCCGAAAACAGTAAGCACATTGTTACAGCTCATCAGTGTGGTTAGACACATTCACTTGAATCTGGCTGGGATCGGAAGTCGACCGATTTGGTGTCAGTCGGAGTCGCTACCCACTAAGCCATACGCGAATGGAATCAGAGAAGGGAAATTTTAATGTGTTGTATAGAAGCAGTGTTTACACACGCCAGTCACCGAAAGAACTCAATTCATTTGAAAAGTAAAGCATATGTCGCAGAAGTGGAAATTGTTTTTAAAATTTTCTTCTTCGGGGAAAAATATATATTTATATATATTGTAGAACATGTACAAATTATAATTCACTACAAAGGGTACATTTCGTTTCGACATTGAAAGGACAATGTCTCATCAGGTAGTGTGAGGGGGAGATGTAAAATTCTTTTCCTTATATTAGATTAAACTATCGCCCGGTTCACACTCCACCCACGTCTATTGAAAGGTGAAGAGGTTCATCCCTTGTTTCCTGTTTAGGATGTTGTTTCCGGTTTTCTCTTTTCCAATCTTCTCACTTTTTTTTCAATTGGAGTAGATAGACTAAACTATCGCCCGGTTCACACTCCACCTATGTCTATTGAACAGGTGAAGAGGCTCATCCCTTGTTCCCTGTTTAGGATGTTGTTTCCGGTTTTCTCTTTTCCAATCTTCTCACTTTTTTTCAATTGGAGTAGATAGACTAAACTATCGCCCGGTTCACACTCCACCCACGTCTATTGAAAGGTGAAGAGGCTCATCCCTTGTTCCCTGTTTAGGATGTGGTTTCTGGCTTTCTCTTTTCCAATCTTTTCACTCCTATATAGCCCCCTGCACATTAGTGGCGTTACCGCCTTGCTCGGGGTGATATGATTTTTTTTAAAAATTGGTAAATTTTGTGTGAGAGGTAAGTAGGTTAGAGAAAATGAGAAATCAGAATTGGGAGTTGTAAATTAGAATTTGAACAAAAAGAGGAAGAATGTCGAAACAAAAGGTACACTTTTGTAGTATATTGTAGTTTGTACATGTTCTAAAATATAATTTATAATAAATATTCATAGCTCTATTTCTGTATTGAGCACGGTTTTAAATTAATGTTTTGAACATTGTTAATATTTTCTTCGTTCCTTATTCACTTGTATATATATATATATATATATATATATATATATATATATATATATATATATATAGGTGTGTCTGCTCTATCACTGATATTGAGCGCTTTTAAATAAGCACCACGCATATATAATATGTAAACAATATAATATATATAACAAATTGCATATTTATATATATATATATATATATATATATATATATATATATTGATATTTATAATTATATACATACACTTTTCACACACACACACACACATATATATATATATATATATATATATATATATATATACTGTGTATTTGGGTAACAATCTAAATGACAGACAAGGTATTATCATTAAGTTTTTTTATATAATTTTTCATGTGTTCGTAAAATTTCTTTCTTTTCGAAATTCAAATTATATAAGAATTATCCAAAGCTTTTGTACTTTCGAGAGCTTTCGGCTCCACTTTTAGCCATTATCAAGAATTAATTTTATTTTACTTATAAACAAACATGTGGAAAGTTTATTCATTTACAGTCTTGTGTTTGTTATGTTCCGAACACGGTAAGTACATTGTTACCGTGTTCATAATTAGTGTTATTAAGTGTTTTCTCTTTTTTATTCGTAATGCCTCCATTATTTTTCATCTTCTTTTGCATGTGGATGATGCTATTATCTATGTATTATCAACGAGGATATTACGGATGGGTGCTGGAAGATCTCGATGTGTGTTTAAATGAGATCGGATGGAACTGTTGTGGGAAAGGTGTAAGGTCAATCTTCTCGTCAATTTTGTGGTGGTGTAGCCAATGGAATTGTTTAAGAATTTTAATAGTTGAGGAACACAGTTTTTCAAAGGGTAGATAAATTCGTAAATGACAATGTTTCTCTGCACTTTTTGCAGGTGAATTGCTATTATTGATAATAAGGTTGGCAGTTTCGAATTTTTTTGTAATTTCATTATCTTGTTGCATAATTTCAGATGATATTGCGAAGTGAAAATTTGTCCTGTGTTTAGTTATTGTGCATTTGATCTTTGTAAAGAAATATTAGTTCTGTTGTTTTTGTCCGCGTGTTTGATATGGTAATCAAGTTCAACACACTGAGAGCCCACCTGTGGTTTGTACCGCAACTATGCTGAGCGAACCTTAGTTACAGTTTCTAGCGTGAACAACAGTCTGAATAAGGCCAGGACGCTCAAACTCTCGGTCACAATGACTTTTGACTTCAAGCTAGTCCTACCATCAACAAGAATGCCGTCTACCCAATTTCACTCACAATCCTTCTGTCAACACAAAGTCGTATATTATGACGTCAATTTTATTTAAGTTCATACATACATACATACATACATATATATATATATATATATATATATATATATATATATATATATTGTGTGTGTATTTTGGCAGCATTTTTTTATTAATGCATGTTTCATTGAATAATATAGACAAGTTTTGTCTATTAATTTTGTGTAGGATCCAGTCATACCATGATATACTTGATGGTGATGTCGTTGAAAGACAACAAAAAATCACAGTAATTGTTGATTTTTTTATCGGGTCTAAGCTTTCGGCTCACATAAGCCAAAGAGTAAATATCAAAGAGTAAATATTAACACACAGTAACCATAGAACATTTAAGTTATTAACAATAAAGAGAATTGAATTGAAAATATAAGTCCATCCCTACCGTGTCGGATGACCGAAGACAGTGACAAAATAGTGGTGTTGTGGTCCCTGGTCTGATTACAGACATTTGAGTACGTTATTGGAAATATCGAAATTGATTGTATTCAAACCAGGTTTAAATTGTTTAATGTAAATTGCTTCGAGAATTTTTAGTTTCTGTTTGTTATTTTCTTGTTTAAGTATGTACGTGTTATCAACAAGCGTTTTTCTCAGAAGTGTGCGTTGATAACCGTGTTGTTCTAAATGACGGAATATTTTTGAATTTTTATTTAAGTGCAACGTCAGACGCCGTGAGAGCGAATTTGTAGTGTGGCCAATGTAGATGTTATTGAGGTTGTTAGAGATACATTCTCTAAATGGACATATGAATTTATATACTACATTGGATTTTTGCAAATCACTAACGGTGGGGGAAGAGTCGTTGCGGACGAATGAATTAGACTCAATGAAACCTGCATTAATATATATATATATATTGTGTCCTATTTATCATTAACATTTCTGCCAATGTGCACCTTTGATACTGTTTTGGATGAAAAAATTCTAACGTCTGACATTATGACGTCAACTTTATTTAAGTTCATATATATATATCCGAGTGAGTATAGAATGATGAGAGAAAAAAGAAAAAAAAATTTTCCGTCCAAAACATTAATTTAAAACAGTAGAACGGTCAAAATGAGAGACACATTAACTTAATTTCCAATAACCCCAACCAACCCCCACAACAACAACGAACCAAATATAAACAGAGAATGATTCCAAACCTTTATTTCTCCCGATGGGGTGTTTGGGTCCCAAACACTGAAACAGCCATATGATTGTAGAGAAGAGGACATATATAGAAGAAATTATGTACATGTTCTAAAACATAATTTATAATAAAAATATATATATATATTTCACTCACAATCCTTCGGTCAACTCGTGGTTTTCAGACACTTTCCAAAAGTGCCGCACGTTGGGATCCTCCTCATTTCGACCGATAAAATCAAGAAGTCACCCTCCTGACAAATCGATGGTGAGATTCGAACCCAGGCTTCATTGTTAGAAGACGAACGTTTTAACCACTCGGCTACGCGCCTATATAGACCTGGCAAATGAGACCATCATAACGGTATCCTAAAGAAACTTCGAAGTCGGCATGAATCTGCTCAGCTAAAGAGAAAAACTCTTTTTACTTATCTACGCCCTATCGCCACCCCGATATCGAGCACTTTCACGATAAAAAAAACCTTCTTTCAAAATATTTTTCCAGTAAAACCACTGAAAAAAACAGCTTTAACGCTAAACAATATCAGATATAAACATTATATATATATACATATATATATTAGAAAAAGTGAAAGAACACGTAGATTAAAACCCACTATTCAAGCATTTACTTTTGTAAAGAGTGCTCAATACAGAGTAGAGCTTAATATTGTAATTTTGTAATTACAATAGTTTATAAAAGCATAATATCAATACACAAAAATTTCCATGTTTCAGAACAAAACTGTTCCTCTTCGGGTGATATGTTAGAATATATATATATATATATATATATATATATATATATATATATATATATATTCATTTGTAAATGTGTTATTACGCATTACAAGGTTTCTACCATGTGGTGTCTTCAGGCGATTTGCAATAACTCTTTATTCCAAATCACAATAACAAATGAAAATTGTCTGTTGTTTATAGCCATTTCGTTAATCTTCCTTAATTTCCGTAATATATATATATATATATATATATATATATATATATATATATAGGTGTCCATAAAGTTTGTGCACTTTAAAAATTTATAATTTTATTTGTATTTACTTTGCGATAGAAATAATTTGTAAAAAGGATTAGAAAGACGTGAATCTATATTGTTAAGGTTTTATTAAATTTTATTTAAGTTTCCACATGTCCTCAATCATTAGTAATACAAAGAGTAATACGATTCTGCAGTTCACGGAAGACATTTGCCTGAAAGTTATTTTAGCTTTCAAATCTTCTAATGAATTGGTTTATAACACGCGGCTATTCGGGCCGATTCAAAATGTCTTATTCGAGCTTTTTCACCGAAGCGTTAACGAAAACTGCTGAAGATTGGTCTTTGTGTGTGGTGGATAGCGGTGGCAGTAATTCGTCTTATATGTCTTAGCTCAGTGCAACAACTAATTGGTTCATTGTTTGACTAACTCTTTTTGGTCGGTCGACGGCAGGTTTTTCTACGGTTGGCACCCAACGTCTTGGCAATTATCTCGGTTTCTGTACATCTTTAGTCAGGAACTCTATGGAAGGCGACCGTCTCTATCTCTACGGCTTTGGCTCTCCGGCTGGGAACCGTCTCTCCCTTGTCGTTACATCTCGACTGGTCTGAAAACTTATCTCCCACTGATTTTGACCCTCCGGGACTCCATTTTTATGCTTGTCCCAAATTCTCTTCGGGGAGGCATGACGGACGTGAGCTATCCATGCAAATCAAATCTTTAGCCAATGAAATAACTCCCACCATTTATCGTTCGAGTCAATATCCACTGCACCAAAATGCACATCCCAAACTTTTTCTTACACCTAATTGTGTGTAGGGCAGCGTTTTTGCTGTTTCCCTAACAAACTGTTTTTATGCAGCCAACCCCCAAACCTGGAGGGGGGTGATTTTCTAAACGTAGGTTAGACATGACACACAGCCGAAAGTAGGGGGTACTCAGTGAGGACTGATCTCACTACTCAGTTATAATGATTCTAGCGTGACGAGCTTGTTAAGCATTACACCACGTCGGGGTATCCTGATAGATAGATAGATAGATAGATAGATAGATAGATAGATAGATAGATAGATAGATAGATATGAATAGGCTGAGATAGATAGATAGATAGATAGATAGATAGATAGATAGATAGATAGATAGATAGATAAACTTTTCCTTACCCCCAATGGTGTGTAGAGCAGCGTTTTTGCTGTTTCCCTAACAAACTTTTTTATGGGGCTGTTAGTCCTGCGATGGAAAGAAAAAAGGAAATTAATACTGATTATCAGGAAGAGAGAGCTGAAGTTCCTGGGATATGCAATGAGTAAGGAGGGCTTGGAGAACCTGATACTAACAGGTCAGATAGAGGTAAAAAGAGACAAGGGAAAGCAGCGGATAATCAGTTGGATGATGGAACAAGGGCTGCATAGTGTAACAGGGGAATGCGTGCTAAGAGCCAACAGAGACAGGGAGACGTGGAAAGCCATGATCGCCTACGTCCTGAAAGGACAGGGCACATAGAAAAAGAAGAATTGAAATATTTTATTAAAGCAGTTAAAAATCTTCAAACAGAAACAAAAACAAAAAATAATTTAAAAGTCGGACATATAAACGTTGTACAAAGTGGTGATCCCATAGGCATGCCGTCAATCTATGTATAAATTACACCAAGTATCTTTTCGGGTAGTGAACGAAGTATTAAAGTTATTTAATAATTAACACAAATTGTTCCCGTTTATAGAATTGCTACACATGCATGCTATAATTGTCGCAGTGTAGACATAGAAACTAGAAACCCTAAGTTTTCAAAACTTTAACATTGATTTGCGTCGTCAGTATAACATAGAAGTCCTGCGTCCAACTTGGAGGAAGATGATTTTCTAAGAGTAGCTTAGACGTGACACACAGCCAAATGTAGCGGGTACTCAGTGAGGATCGAATTCACTACTCAATTATAATGGTTCTAGGGAGACGAGCTTGCACCACTCAAGAGGCATAACAGAGCCAAAATGGAGTATTGCTGCTATGTCGATCCAGGATGTTTTTTACACCTTAATCGATCCTGCATATATACAAGTCAACCATCCGTCCGTGCATGGAGTACTGCTGCCATTTATGGTCAGGCGCCCCTGCCGTTCTCCTCAGTGTTCTTGACAAGCTCCAAAGGAGAGTCTGTAATGTGATAGGTACTGATCTGGCGGCTCGACTGCAGCCACTTCCCCATCGTCGAAATGTGGCCTCCCTTTGTCTGTTCTATAAATACTTTCATGGCTTCTGCTCGGACGAGCTTAAGTCACTGATGCCTCCTCAACAGGTGTTTACTCGTGCAACCAGACTGGCAACTGGGTCCCACCCATTCACAGTCAGGTTAGCCAAACGCAGACGACAATTCTACTCCTGCGGCTTCTTCTCTCGCACTTCCCGCCTGTGGAACTCGCTCCCGTATTCTTGCTTTCCTGACGGCTACAATCTCCAGAAATTTAAATGCAAAGTCAATACTCATCTACTAACCACTGGACTCTAGCTCTCTCCCCTCCCCTGTATAACCTTCCCTTTCTCTCCACCTATGTATCTGTCATCGCACCTGCATTCTCAGCTTTCTATTGTTCCTTTCTAACTAGTTTGTACTCCTCACTCTTTTCTAATTAATCTTTTTATATTTATGTAACCCCCTGCACATCAGTGGCGTTTCCGCCTTGCTCGGGGTGAAATGATTAAAATAATAAATAAAAAATAAAAAATATCTCTGCTAAAGCTGCCCCAGAAGATGCAAAAACTGTCCGTTCCTTGAATCACTCCAGTAAGTACCTGACTCCTGTTATCATCTACCTTTACAAGAGTCAGATGAGAGCAAAAATAGAGTACTGCTGTTATATCTCCGCGTCCTTGTGAGTGACAAATTAATTTCCAATCGATATCTTCATGGTAAGTACTCCATTTCTAACCTTAATGCGAGGTACACTGCAGTCAAACTACCCCCATTCCTTTTGTATTTCATTGATAAAATGTAAGTACCACCAGAGCAGCTTCTACCCACGAACCGTTGCTTTCTGGAACCGACTCCCAAGAGAATGCTTCCTCGATTGCTACAATCTTAACCTATTCAAGTTTACGGTTATTTTCCTCGCATATCTGCGTAAACTGTGTCTCTTACTCTGAAAACTTCTACCACAAGCGGATCTCGAGCCTTGTACAAAATAAACGCAATTGTAACAAAAAATATCTACAAAAGTTCAGAATTGAGCGTTGCAGTTGTGATATAGCCATGGATGCTTGTCTTAGTGGCTTTATTACCTTGCAAGGAGTGATACCGATTTAAATATGATCCTGAATATTTAGTGATGTGTTATTAATTAACCCATAGCTAGAGAGAATAAGTGGATTCATGCATAAACCAAATTTCATACACAAACAAGAACTAATGTGGATATAAAGTGGGGGATCAATTCTACATTACAATCAATATATAAAATGATTCCTCATTTTATAGCAACAGTAGTTTCTATAAATTTATATTCCAGAGAATGCAAATAAAACTATATGATATAGCCATGGATGTTTGTCTGGCAGTACGTAAGAAAAGGCGAAAAATATGAATGATTATTTGGTCTTTTAAATTTGCAGAATACCCAGAAAGGAATGTCCTCATATGAGTTTAAGGCGGGGGTTGGGGCTTATGGATATATAGCTTGAGGGGGGCCAAGGGGGATGGCAACGAGAAAGATTTCAGTGAACCACTGTTATAGAGAAACACAAACATCGTTAATGAATAAGGAAGTCATTTTTTTATTAAGAGCTTCAATTGGCAATGTAGATGGTCCTGTGCCTCTCAATGATTTCGATGTCTCGTTCCAGTTGTTTCATCATCATCTCAAGCCGTTCCTTGGTGTTCTTCTTCATAATCGTGTCAGTCACCACCGACATCCCTTGGTAATCGTGGTGCACAGCCTCCCAGTTCTTTTTCAGACCGGCCAGAATGCTTTCACGTTCTTCCTCACTCAAGTGTTTCATGGCCCCCTGTTTCATGTGCTCGCTGATGTAAGCATCGTATTGTTCTTGTGCTTTTTTCATCTCCTCCTCTCTTTTCTTCAGATATGGAGGAACCTTGCCGTAATTCTGAAAGAGGAAATGAAAAATAGTACGAAAGTAAGACTAGGCATTTTGGGTTTTGAATCATTTCATATTTTGAATTATGGTGCGACCTAATTGCAAAGTTCTGAACTGGTGGAACCAGAGTTTAAACTCTTATGAGCAATTGCCATAGAAATAGCGATAATGTAGCAAGAAGCTTGCAAGATTTGAATGATCTGTAGCGAATGACTTCTTTTTCTTTCTTATTAAGACCCTGTTCTGGTGCCCTATCTACAGGAATGGACTCTTCCTACGTCAATACGTAACCTGAATAACTTCCTGGGACGCAGCTGTGAGGCAGTCAATAGACAGTCATGACGCAGCGTAAGTATATACCGTTCGGACCTACACTTATATTTTGCTGATTGCTAACACTCTTACTTTTATATGTGTTCTACTAGCAGTGTAACCCGGCGTTGCTCGGGTGTAATGAAAGCATTAAAACTAATCCATGGTCTTGGAGCTCAGACTCTTTGGACGTTGGCACGAAAGACTAAAAAGCAATTGTTGTCTCCAGTTAAAGTGAAACCGTAGACTATGAATGAATGGATATCGATATCAAATAATTTTTTTTCGTCGTAAACTGAATTTTGAAGGCTAAAGAAGCCCTCTGAGTAAATGGTATCATGGCTGAGACTAAGAACTACAATTATACCTACTTAGAGCCAAACCCGAAGCAAAAACTAAAATAAAAAGGCTGAAAAAAATGCAGACATACAGGTAGATAAACAGACACACACACAAACATCTAGTCTTTTATATATATATATATAATCGATTTTCTGCACTATTGTAAGAACTGCAACCTTGAAACTTCTGAATATCGTTTCTTATGTCTTTGTCTATGAGTGCATCAAATTTGATTAAAATCGGACCACTCTCTCTATAACCCGATTTTATCGGTGGTACCTCGACACAAAACCTAGCTAAGAACACTCGCAGACGTATATAGTACAACTGTGTACATTTTCAAGAAAATCGTTTCAGCCGTTTCTGAGTCTATAGGTAATGGACACAGACACACACACACAGACACACACACACACACAAAGTTCCATTTATAAATAAGTTTAGATTATTCTAATACACTGTGTGAACCTACCATCTTGTTTCCGTGTCTTTCTTCCTAACCCTAACAGGCCACAAAAACTTAGCGACGAAAATTCGCCACAACACACTACAAGAAAAACAAGAACTAGCACTGGGGAGGGGGTGAAATAGCAAACCTCTGTCAGGAATAGAGACACACAAAGTATTTCTTAATTCATACATAATTGCTGACCATTTACCCTTAGACATTTTTCTCTTATAAAGAGGAAGGGTCGAAGGGCCCCGTTAGTGGTGAAAACTATCAGCAGCTTTGGAAATTTCCACACACCGGCCTTTGACCTTAAAAATAAAACAAAAAGTATTAAAAAACATAAAATAAAAACAAAAAACAAAACAAACAAACAAAACCCAAAAACCTCAAATAGTAAATCAACGAAAAAACAAAACAAGAAACAACAAAACGGAAATAAAATAAAAATATATAAAAATAAAAAATAAAAACAAAAAAATAACATAAAAAAAACCCATAAAATAAAAATTTCAAAAAAATCACCCCCAACAAAACGAAAAAAAAAACAGATACAAAATAAATTTTTAAAAGAAGTTATATTTACATGCGGACTGTTATAGTCATCTTTATTATTGATATCACAATGTTTCCGTTTTTTGTGCCCTCTGACCTTCATCAGGTACAAGTCGGTCCGGATAACAGAACCTTCTTTTTTTTTTTTTTTTTTTTTTTTTTTTTTTTTGTCTAGGGGTGGGGATGGTGATTCAAACACACAACTCGCAACAGCTATGGAAACCTTCACACACCGGTCTTTGACATTAAAAAAATGTTATATGTCAAGAAAAGAAATTCTTTCATCATGGTTAACCTTGTTTCTTTAACTGCTTTTCTATTTCCGCACGAATATTCACATTTGTAACTGAGAAGACAAGAATGTTGGCTTGCAAAGTGTTCTATACAATAAAGTAGTAACATATGACTGTTAGCGTCAAGTAAAATATCGAGAAAAAGGAGGGGTACTACTATGAACATTCAGCTCATAATATTCATTGATTCGTTTTTATGGATTAACAACCTTCTGCATCTTCTTCTTCTTCTTCTTCTTCTTCTTCTATGTGCCTTATCCTTTCAGGACGTAGACGATCATGGCCTTCCATGTCTCCCTATCTCTAGTGGCTCACAGCACGCTTTCTCTTATAACATCTCGCAACCCCGTTCTGTCATCCACCTGCTCAGACCCTTCGAATATGTTATCCGCTATTTTCCTCTCTTTCTCCCCTCTATCTGGCATGTTAGTATCAGGTTCTCCAAGCCCTCCTTCCTCATTGCATGTCCCAGGAACTTTAGTTGTCTCTTCCTGATGCTCAATATTAATTTTTTTTTCATTCTTTTCAACACCTCATCATTGCTCACATGATATCCATGATATCCCCAGTATCCTTCTGTAGAACCATATTTCAGCTGCTTAAATTTTTTTCCTTCATTTTTGATGATATTGTCCAACATTCACTGTCATATTGTAGAACTGGCATAACATTGCAATCTAGTACTCTTTTATTTGTTTCTAGTGAGTGTCTTAATACTCTACTCAGCTTCTGGAACGTGTCCTTCGCCATGCCAATTCGCCTTCGGATCTCAGTGTCGCACTTTCCGTCTTCTGTTAGAACGCTTCCCAGGTATTTAAATTTTTGTACCTGCCTGATTCTAGTCTTCCCAACCAGTAGGTTATCAAATCCAGAAAATAGCTATCAGGAAAACAAGTAAAAGGAAGGGAGTTCAACAGGCGGGAAATGCGAAAAAAGAAACTATTGGAGTAGAAGTGGCAGTTACATTTAACTATTTCAAAGGTAAAAGGGTGGGGCCTAGCCACCAACCTGATAACCCGCTTAAATTCACATGGACAGGGCATAACGAGGTAAAGCTCGTCAGATCTGTTGCCTTGAAAATATTTGTAGAAAAGACAGAGGGAGGTTACATCACATCAGTGGGAAAGTGACTGAAATTGAGATGCCACGTCAGATGTTTCTTTGGATTTTATCGAAAACCTCGAGATGATTAATAGAAGCACAAGAACAACAATATTCAATATATATATATATATATATATATATATATATATATATATATATATATACTAGCAGTATAGCCCGGCGAAAAACTAAAAAGCAATAGTTGTTTCCAGTTAAAGCGAAACCGTAGACTGAAAGAAAAATGAATGGATGTAAGTCAAATTTTGATTTCCTGGTGTCGATATCAAATAAGTTTTTTTCGTCGTAAACTAAATTTTGAAGGCTAAATAAGTCCTCTGAGTAAATGGTATCATGGCTGAGACTAAGAACTACAGTTATTCCTACTTAGAGCCAAACCCGAAGCAAAATCTAAAATAAAAGGGCTGAAAAAAATACAGACATGCAGGCAGATAAACAGATACACACATAAACATCTTGCCTTTTAGATATATATATTATCAATTTTCTGCATTATTGTAAGAACTGCAACTTTGAAACTTCTGAATATCGTTTTTTATGTCTTTGTCTATGAGTGTATCAAATTTGATTAAAATCGGACCACTCCCTCTATAACCCGATTTTTTCGATTATCGATTTTCGATATTTATCGGGGTACCTCGACGCAAAACTTTGCTAAGAACACTCGCAGACGTATATAGTACAACTGTGTAAATTTTCAAGAAAATCGATTCAGCCGTTTCTGAGTCTATAGGTAACGGATACACACACACACACAGACACACACACACACAAAGTTCCATTTATGAATAAGTATAGATTTAGATTATACTACTAGGTATTTTCAATTCGTATCCATAATATACTAATGTCCCTAATATATTTTATACATAAAACTAATTAGTGTTCATAATATATTAGTGTCCCTAATATAATTTATTCCTAAAACCTACAAGTGTCCATAATATACTAGTGTTAAAAATCTTAAGTGATCAGCTTCATCCTGTGGTTCAGGAACCGTTTCCAGAGAGAAATGTCATCTTTCAGGACGAGAATGCACCCATTCATTCTGCTGAAAACCGTGAAAGTGTCACAGGATAAACTAGTAGGCATGAATGTGGATTATTATTTGAAGTGAGTGGGTACAAATGAAAAGATTTCTAATTGGTAAGGTTTTCTATTTCACTGGAGCAGACTTTAACCATATGAGAGCATTATGACCTCCTCAATCCACATTCTTTCACTAAAAACCAAACAGCATCTTTGACCCGTCTTTTTATAACGTACTATTTATCTGAGGCAATGGCAGAATAGTGCTAATTAACTAAGGAACAATCAGGATTATAAAATGATTTTGATTTTGAAAAAGCTCATAAAATAATGGGTGTCTGAGAGTTGGGTTAAAAAGCAACAAAACTTAACATATAAACATAGAAATTTCCGTGTTGCAATGTACTTATAATTCTAATTATAAATTATAATTTTAATTATAGAAACATTGAGATTTTTTCTAATTAAGTAACGTGTTACTTTTATTTCATTCTTATATTTTACGATTCAGTGTAGATTTTCTGTAACTAGGAGTCCTGTTTTACAAAAAGCTTACTAATTTAAATTCTCCAAGGACTTGTTCTTATAACTAATATAAACATTAAACCTTACAGACATAAATTTCTCGAAATTTCATAAAATTAAATAAGTTGTTGGTAAGAGATGCAAATTTTTTTTGTTTTATAAATGTTTTATATAAAAATGTATTACAGGCGTTATATTAATAAACATATATTATTTGAACTTTCATAATGTTTAGGCGTTCAATATTTTCCCTAAAAGGTGCTACCACCTTGGGTTAGGGGGGACCTGATAATAACAGCAATTAAGAGATGGTTCCACGATCATCAAAACAGCTTATCTCCGGATCAGAAGACTTGCTGCCGGATGTAGTTTATCGTCAATTCCCTCTGTACCCAGTCTTTTCTCTTCCCTGACAGTTACAAACTCCAAAAGTTTAAATGCAACATTAATTGCCATCTTCTATCTTCTTGAATCCCGTTCATCTTTTATTTTTCTTCAATACCCATTGTACCCAGTCTTTTCTCTTCCCTGATAGCTACAATCAGCAAACATTTAAATGCAACGTCAATTGCCATCTTCTATCTTCTTGAATCCAGTTCATCTTTTATCCTTTTTTCAATACCCACTGTACCCAGTCTTTTCTCTTCCCAGATAGCTACAATCTCCAAAAGTGTAAATGCAACGTCAATTGCCATCTTCTATCTTCTTGAATCCAGTTCATCTTTTATCCTTTTTTCAATACCCTTTGTACCCAGTCTTTTCTCTTCCCTGATAGCTACAATCTCCAAAAGTTTAAATGCAACGTCAATTGCCATCTTCTATCTTCTTGAATCCAGTTCATCTTTTATCCTTTTTTCAATACTCTTTGTACCCTGTCTTCTCTCTTCCTGATAGCTACAATCTCCAAAAGTGTCAATGCAACGTCAATTGCCATCTTCTATCTTCTTGAATCCAGTTCATCTTTTATCCTTTCTTCAATACCCATTGTACCCAGTCTTTTCTCTTCCCTGATATCTACATTCTCCAAAAGTTTAAATGCAACGTCAATTGCCATCTTCTATCTTCTTGAATCCAGTTCATCTTTTATCCTTTTTTTCAATACCCATTGCAATTCCAGTCTTTCTTCTCCCAGATAGCTACAATCTCCAAAAGTTTAAATGCAACGTCAATTGCCATCTTCTATCTTCTTGAATCCAGTTCATCTTTTATCCTTTTTTCAATACCCTTTGTACCAGTCTTTCTCCTCCCTGATAGCTACAATCTCCAAAAGTTTAAATGCAACGTCAATTGCCATCTTCTATCTTCTTGAATCCAGTTCATCTTTTATCCTTTTTTCAATACCCTTTGTACCAGTCTTTTCTCTTCGCTGATAGCTACAATCTCCAAAAGTTTAAATGCAACGTCAATTGCCATCTTCTGTCTTCTTGAATCCAGTTCATCTTTTATCCTTTTCAATACCCATTGTACCCAGTCTTTTCTCTTCCCAGATAGCTACAATCTCCAAAAGTGTAAATGCAACGTCAATTGCCATCTTCTATCTTCTGAATCCAGTTCATCTTTTATCCTTTCTTCAATACCCTCTGTACCCAGTCTTTTCTCTTCCCTGATAGCTACAATCTCCAAAAGTTTAAATGCAACGTCAATTGCCATCTTCTATCTTCCTGAATCCAGTTCATCTTTTATCCTTTCTTCAAATAATCTTTGTACCCAGGCTTTTCTCTTCCAGATAGCTACAATCTCCAAAAGTTTAAATGCAACGTTGGCATCTTCTATCTCCTTAACCAGTTCATCTTTTATCCTTTTTTCAATACCCATTGTACCCAGTCTTTTCTCTTCCCAGATAGCTACAATCTCCAAAGTTTAAATGCAACGTCAATTGCCATCTTCTATCTTCTTGAATCCAGTTCATCTTTTATCCTTTTTCAATACCCTTTGTACCAAGTCTTTCTCCCCTGATAGCTACAATCTCCAAAAGTTTAAATGCAACGCCTTGCCATCTTCATCTTCTCTGAATCCAGTTCATCTTTATCCTTTTTTTCAATACCCTTGTACCCTGGCCTCTTCCCTGATAGCTACAATCTCCAAAAGTGTCAATGCAACGTCAATTGCCATCTTCTATCTTCTTGAATCCAGTTCATCTTTTATCCTTCTTCAATACCCTTTGTACCCAGTCTTTTCTCTTCCCTGATATCTACATTCTCCAAAAGTTTAAATGCAACGTCAATTGCCATCTTCTATCTTCTTGAATCCAGTTCATCTTTTATCCTTTTTTCAATACCCATTGTACCCAGTCTTTTCTCTTCCCAGATAGCTACAATCTCCAAAAGTTTAAATGCAACGTCAATTACACTATCTTCTTGAATCCAGTTCATCTTTTATCCTTTTTTCAATACCCTTTGTACCCAGTCTTTTCTCTTCCCTGATAGCTACAATCTCCAAAAGTTTAAATGCAACGTCAATTGCCATCTTCTATATTCTTGAATCCAGTTCATCTTTTTATCCTTTTTTCAATACCCTTTGTACCCTGTCTTTTCTCTTCCCTGATAGCTACAACTGGAATTCCCTAAAAGTGTAAATGCAACGTCAATTGCCATCTTCTATCTTCTTGAATCCAGTTCATCTTTTATCCTTTCTTCAATACCCATTGTACCCAGTCTTTTCTCTTCCCTGATATCTACATTCTCCAAAAGTTTAAATGCAACGTCAATTGCCATCTTCTATCTTCTTGAATCCAGTTCATCTTTTATCCTTTTTTCAATACCCATTGTACCCAGTCTTTTCTCTTCCCAGATAGCTACAATCTCCAAAAGTTTAAATGCAACGTCAATTGCCATCTACTATCTTCTTGAATCCAGTTCATCTTTTATCCTTTTTTCAATACCCTTTGTACCCAGTCTTTTCTCTTCCCTGATAGCTACAATCTCCAAAAGTTTAAATGCAACGTCAATTGCCATCTTCTATCTTCTTGAATCCAGTTCATCTTTTATCCTTTTTTCAATACCCTTTGTACCCTGTCTTCTCTCTTCCCTGATAGCTACAATCTCCAAAAGTGTCAATGCAACGTCAATTGCCATCTTCTATCTTCTTGAATCCAGTTCATCTTTTATCCTTTCTTCAATACCCATTGTACCCAGTCTTTTCTCTTCCCTGATATCTACATTCTCCAAAAGTTTAAATGCAACGTCAATTGCCATCTTCTATCTTCTTGAATCCAGTTCATCTTTTATCCTTTTTTCAATACCCTTTGTACCCAGTCTTTTCTCTTCCCAGATAGCTACAATCTCCAAAAGTTTAAATGCAACGTCAATTGCCATCTTCTATCTTCTTGAATCCAGTTCATCTTTTATCCTTTTTTCAATACCCTTTGTACCCAGTCTTTTCTCTTCCCTGATAGCTACAATCTCCAAAAGTTTAAATGCAACGTCAATTGCCATCTTCTATCTTCTTGAATCCAGTTCATCTTTTATCCTTTTTTCAATACCCTTTGTACCCAGTCTTTTCTCTTCGCTGATAGCTACAATCTCCAAAAGTTTAAATGCAACGTCAATTGCCATCTTCTATCTTCTTGAATCCAGTTCATCTTTTATCCTTTTTTCAATACCCATTGTACCCAGTCTTTTCTCTTCCCAGATAGCTACAATCTCCAAAAGTGTAAATGCAACGTCAATTGCCATCTTCTATCTTCTTGAATCCAGTTCATCTTTTATCCTTTCTTCAATACCCTCTGTACCCAGTCTTTTCTCTTCCCTGATAGCTACAATCTCCAAAAGTTTAAATGCAACGTCAATTGCCATCTTCTATCTTCCTGAATCCAGTTCATCTTTTATCCTTTCTTCAATACCCTTTGTACCCAGGCTTTTCTCTTCCAGATAGCTACAATCTCCAAAAGTTTAAATGCAACGTAAATTGCCATCTTCTATCTCCTTGAATCCAGTTCAGCTTTTATCCTTTTTTCAATACCCATTGTACCCAGTCTTTTCTCTTCCCAGATAGCTACAATCTCCAAAAGTTTAAATGCAACGTCAATTGCCATCTTCTATCTTCTTGAATCCAGTTCATCTTTTATCCTTTTTTCAATACCCTTTGTACCCAGTCTTTTCTCTTCCCTGATAGCTACAATCTCCAAAAGTTTAAATGCAACGTCAATTGCCATCTTCTATCTTCTTGAATCCAGTTCATCTTTTATCCTTTTTTCAATACCCTTTGTACCCTGTCTTCTCTCTTCCCTGATAGCTACAATCTCCAAAAGTGTCAATGCAACGTCAATTGCCATCTTCTATCTTCTTGAATCCAGTTCATCTTTTATCCTTTCTTCAATACCCTTTGTACCCAGTCTTTTCTCTTCCCTGATATCTACATTCTCCAAAAGTTTAAATGCAACGTCAATTGCCATCTTCTATCTTCTTGAATCCAGTTCATCTTTTATCCTTTTTTCAATACCCATTGTACCCAGTCTTTTCTCTTCCCAGATAGCTACAATCTCCAAAAGTTTAAATGCAACGTCAATTGCCATCTACTATCTTCTTGAATCCAGTTCATCTTTTATCCTTTTTTCAATACCCTTTGTACCCAGTCTTTTCTCTTCCCTGATAGCTACAATCTCCAAAAGTTTAAATGCAACGTCAATTGCCATCTTCTATCTTCTTGAATCCAGTTCATCTTTTATCCTTTTTTCAATACCCTTTGTACCCTGTCTTTTCTCTTCCCTGATAGCTACAATCTCCAAAAGTGTCAATGCAACGTCAATTGCCATCTTCTATCTTCTTGAATCCAGTTCATCTTTTATCCTTTCTTCAATACCCATTGTACCCAGTCTTTTCTCTTCCCTGATATCTACATTCTCCAAAAGTTTAAATGCAACGTCAATTGCCATCTTCTATCTTCTTGAATCCAGTTCATCTTTTATCCTTTTTTCAATACCCATTGTACCCAGTCTTTTCTCTTCCCAGATAGCTACAATCTCCAAAAGTTTAAATGCAACGTCAATTGCCATCTACTATCTTCTTGAATCCAGTTCATCTTTTATCCTTTTTTCAATACCCTTTGTACCCAGTCTTTTCTCTTCCCTGATAGCTACAATCTCCAAAAGTTTAAATGCAACGTCAATTGCCATCTTCTATCTTCTTGAATCCAGTTCATCTTTTATCCTTTTTTCAATACCCTTTGTACCCTGTCTTTTCTCTTCCCTGATAGCTACAATCTCCAAAAGTGTAAATGCAACGTCAATTGCCATCTTCTATCTTCTTGAATCCAGTTCATCTTTTATCCTTTCTTCAATACCCATTGTACCCAGTCTTTTCTCTTCCCTGATATCTACATTCTCCAAAAGTTTAAATGCAACGTCAATTGCCATCTTCTATCTTCTTGAATCCAGTTCATCTTTTATCCTTTTTTCAATACCCATTGTACCCAGTCTTTTCTCTTCCCAGATAGCTACAATCTCCAAAAGTTTAAATGCAAAGTCAATTGCCATCTTCTATCTTCTTGAATCCAGTTCATCTTTTATCCTTTCTTCAATACCCATTGTACCCAGTCTTTTCTCTTCCCTGATAGCTACAATCTCCAAAAGTTTAAATGCTACGTCAATTGCCATCTTCTATCTTCTTGAATCCAGTTCATCTTTTATCCTTTTTTCAATACCCTTTGTACCCAGTCTTTTCTCTTCCCTGATAGCTACAATCTCCAAAAGTTTAAATGCAACGTCAATTGCCATCTTCTATCTTCTTGAATCCAGTTCATCTTTTATCCTTTCTTCAATACCCATTGTACCCAGTCTTTTCTCTTCCCTGATATCTACATTCTCCAAAAGTTTAAATGCAACGTCAATTGCCATCTTCTATCTTCTTGAATCCAGTTCATCTTTTATCCTTTTTTCAATACCCATTGTACCCAGTCTTTTCTCTTCCCAGATAGCTACAATCTCCAAAAGTTTTTTAAATGCAAAGTCAATTGCCATCTTCTATCTTCTTGAATCCAGTTCATCTTTTATCCTTTTTTCAATACCCATTGTACCCAGTCTTTTCTCTTCCCAGATAGCTACAATCTCCAAAAGTTTAAATGCAACATCAATTGCCATCTTCTATCTTCTTGAATCCAGTTCATCTTTTATCCTTTTTTCAATACCCTTTGTACCCAGTCTTTTCTCTTCCCTGATAGCTACAATCTCCAAAAGTTTAAATGCAACGTCAATTGCCATCTTCTATCTTCTTGAATCCAGTTCATCTTTTATCCTTTTTTCAATACCCTTTGTACCCTGTCTTTTCTCTTCCCTGATAGCTACAATCTCCAAAAGTGTAAATGCAACGTCAATTGCCATCTTCTATCTTCTTGAATCCAGTTCATCTTTTATCCTTTCTTCAATACCCATTGTACCCAGTCTTTTCTCTTCCCTGATATCTACATTCTCCAAAAGTTTAAATGCAACGTCAACTGCCATCTTCTATCTTCTTGAATCCAGTTCATCTTTTATCCTTTTTTCAATACCCATTGTACCCAGTCTTTTCTCTTCCCAGATAGCTACAATCTCCAAAAGTTTAAATGCAAAGTCAATTGCCATCTTCTATCTTCTTGAATCCAGTTCATCTTTTATCCTTTCTTCAATACACATTGTACCCAGTCTTTTCTCTTCCCTGATAGCTACAATCTCCAAAAGTTTAAATGCTACGTCAATTGCCATCTTCTATCTTCTTGAATCCTATTTTTCTCTTATCCTTTATTCGATATTACTAGTACCTTGATTATTTTTTGTTTCTCTCTTTATCTCTCACTCTCTTACACACACACACACACACACTGTAACGCCTTACCTGACAGTGTCGTTTCTGCCTTGGAGTGAAACGATTATAAAAAAAGAAATAAATATTATTAAGTGGAGCTTTTCTAAAAACAAACACGAAAATAATTAGCATTTGTCTATATTTCTGACATTAGGTAGTATTTACAGTATTTACATTATTCGGACTATTGTCCTCATCTTTGTTGCCATTTGTACGACGTTTAATAATAGATCATTCTATTTGTCTATATTTCTGAGATGAGGTAGTATTTACACTATTTACATTATTCGGACTATTGTCCTCATCTTGGTTGCCATTTGTACAACGTTTAATAATAGATCATTCAATTTGTCTATATTTCTGAGATTAGGTAGTATTTACACTATTTACATTATTCGGACTATTGTCTTCATCTTTGTTGCCATTTGTACGACGTTTAATAATAGATCATTCTATTTGTCTATATTTCTGACATGAGGTAGTATTTACAGTATTTACATTATTCGGACTATTGTCCTCATCTTTGTTGCCATTTGTACGACGTTTAATAATAGATCATTCTATTTGTCTATATTTCTGAGATGAGGTAATATTTACAGTATTTACATTATTCGGACTATTGTCTTCATCTTTGTTGCCATTTGTACAACGTTTAATCATAGAGCATTCTATTTGTCTATATTTCTGACATGAGGTAGTATTTACAGTATTTACATTATTCGGACTATTGTCCGCATCTTGGTTGCCATTTCTACGACGTTTAATAACAGATCATTCTATGTGTCTATATTTCTGAGATGAGGTAGTATTTACACTATTTACATTATTCGGACTATTGTCTTCATCTTTGTTGCCATTTGTACAACGTTTAATAATAGATCATTCTATTTGTCTATATTTCTGAGATTAGGTAGTATTTACACTATTTACATTATTCGGACTATTGTCCTCATCTTGGTTGCCATTTGTACGATGTTTAATAATAGATCATTCTATTTGTCTATATTTCTGAGATGAGGTGGTATTTACACTATTTACATTATTCAGACTGTTGTCCTCATCTTGGTTGCCATTTGTACAACGTTTAATAATAGATCATTCAATTTGTCTATATTTCTGAGATTAGGTAGTATTTACAGTATTTACATTATTCGGACTATTGTCTTCATCTTTGTTGCCATTTGTACAACGTTTAATAATAGATCATTCTATTTGTCTATATTTCTGAGATGAGGTAGTATTTACAGTATTTACATTATTCGGACTATTGTCCTCATCTTTGTTGCCATTTATACGACGTTTAATAATAGATCATTCTATTTGTCTATATTTCTGAGATGAGGTAGTATTTACACTATTTACATTATTCGGACTATTGTCTTCATCTTTGTTGCCATTTGTACAACGTTTAATAATAGATCATTCTATTTGTCTATATTTCTGAGATGAGGTAATATTTACCGTATTTACATTATTCGGACTATTGTCTTCAACTTTGTTGCCATTTGTACGACGTTTAATAATAGATCATTCTATTTCTCTATATTTCTGAGATGAGGTAATATTTACAGTATTTACATTATTCGGACTATTGTCCTCATCTTTGTTGCCATTTGTACGACGTTTAATAATAGATCATTCTATTTGTCTATATTTCTGAGATGAGGTAGTATTTACACTATTTACATTATTCGGACTGTTGTCCTATTCTTTGTTGCCATTTGTACGACGTTTAATAATAGATCATTCAATTTGTCTATATTTCTGAGATGAGGTAGTATTTACAGTATTTACATTATTCGGACTATTGTCCTCATCTTTGTTGCCATTTGTACAACGTTTAATAATAGATCATTCTATTTGTCTATATTTCTGTGATGAGGTAATATTTACAGTATTTACATTATTCGGACTATTGTCCTCATCTTTGTTGCCATTTGTACGACGTTTAATAATAGATCATTCTATTTGTCTATATTTCTGAGATGAGGTAATATTTACAGTATTTACATTATTCGGACTATTGTCTTCATCTTTGTTGCCATTTGTACAACGTTTAATAATAGATCATTCTATTTGTCTATATTTCTGAGATGAGGTAATATTTACAGTATTTACATTATTCGGACTATTGTCCTCATCTTTGTTGCCATTTGTACGACGTTTAATAATAGATCATTCTATTTGTCTATATTTCTGAGATGAGGTAGTATTTACACTATTTACATTATTCGGACTATTGTCTTCATCTTTGTTGCCATTTGTACAACGTTCAATAATAGATCATTCTATTTGTCTATATTTCTGAGATGAGGTAGTATTTACATTATTTACATTATTCGGACTGTTGTCCTCATCTTTGTTGCCATTTGTACGACGTTTAATAATAGATTATTCTATTTGTATGTATTTCTGATATATGTATTTCTATTATCCTCTTTTTTGGTTGCCATTTGTACGACGTTTAATAAGAGATCATTCTATTTGTCTATATTTCTGAGATGAGGTGGTATTTACACTATTTACATTATTCAGACTGTTGTCCTCATCTTGGTTGCCATTTGTACAACGTTTAATAATAGATCATTCAATTTGTCTATATTTCTGAGATTAGGTAGTATTTACAGTATTTACATTATTCGGACTATTGTCTTCATCTTTGTTGCCATTTGTACAACGTTTAATAATAGATCATTCTATTTGTCTATATTTCTGAGATGAGGTAGTATTTACAGTATTTACATTATTCGGACTATTGTCCTCATCTTTGTTGCCATTTATACGACGTTTAATAATAGATCATTCTATTTGTCTATATTTCTGAGATGAGGTAGTATTTACATTATTTACATTATTCGGACTATTGTCTTCATCTTTGTTGCCATTTGTACAACGTTTAATAATAGATCATTCTATTTGTCTATATTTCTGAGATGAGGTAATATTTACCGTATTTACATTATTCGGACTATTGTCTTCAACTTTGTTGCCATTTGTACGACGTTTAATAATAGATCATTCTATTTCTCTATATTTCTGAGATGAGGTAATATTTACAGTATTTACATTATTCGGACTATTGTCCTCATCTTTGTTGCCATTTGTACGACGTTTAATAATAGATCATTCTATTTGTCTATATTTCTGAGATGAGGTAGTATTTACACTATTTACATTATTCGGACTGTTGTCCTATTCTTTGTTGCCATTTGTACGACGTTTAATAATAGATCATTCAATTTGTCTATATTTCTGAGATGAGGTAGTATTTACAGTATTTACATTATTCGGACTATTGTCCTCATCTTTGTTGCCATTTGTACAACGTTTAATAATAGATCATTCTATTTGTCTATATTTCTGTGATGAGGTAATATTTACAGTATTTACATTATTCGGACTATTGTCCTCATCTTTGTTGCCATTTGTACGACGTTTAATAATAGATCATTCTATTTGTCTATATTTCTGAGATGAGGTAATATTTACAGTATTTACATTACTCGGACTATTGTCTTCATCTTTGTTGCCATTTGTACAACGTTTAATAATAGATCATTCTATTTGTCTATATTTCTGAGATGAGGTAATATTTACAGTATTTACATTATTCGGACTATTGTCCTCATCTTTGTTGCCATTTGTACGACGTTTAATAATAGATCATTCTATTTGTCTATATTTCTGAGATGAGGTAATATTTACAGTATTTACATTATTCGGACTATTGTCTTCATCTTTGTTGCCATTTGTACAACGTTTAATAATAGATCATTCTATTTGTCTATATTTCTGAGATGAGGTAGTATTTACAGTATTTACATTATTCGGACTATTGTCCTCATCTTTGTTGCCATTTGTACAACGTTTAATAATAGATCATTATATTTGTCTATATTTCTGAGATGAGGTAGTATTTACAGTATTTACATTATTCGGACTATTGTCCTCATCTTTGTTGCCATTTGTACCACGTTTAATAATAGATCATTCTATTTGTCTATATTTCTGAGATGAGGTAGTATTTACACTATTTACATTATTCGGACTATTGTCTTCATCTTTGTTGCCATTTGTACAACGTTTAATAATAGATCATTCTATTTGTCTATATTTCTGAGATGAGGTAGTATTTACATTATTTACTTTATTCGGACTGTTGTCCTCATCTTTGTTGCCATTTGTACGACGTTTAATAATAGATTATTCCATTTGTATGTATTTCTGATATATGTATTTCTATTATCCTCTTTTTTGGTTGCCATTTGTACGACGTTTAATAAGAGATCATTCTATTTGTCTATATTTCTGAGATGAGGTAGTATTTACACTATTTACATTATTCGGACTATTGTCCTCATCTTGGTTGCCATTTGTAAGACGTGTAATAATAGATCATTCTATTTGTCTATATTTCTGAGATGAGGTAGTATTTACAGTATTTACGTTATTAGGACTATTGTTCTCATCTTTGTTGCCATTTGTACGACGTTTAATAATATATCATTCTATTTGTCTATATTTCTGAGATGAGGTAGTATTTACACTATTTACATTATTCGGACTATTATCCTCATTTTGGTTGCCATTTGTACGACGTTTAATAAGAGATCATTCTATTTGTCTATATTTCTGAGATGAGCTAGTATTTACACTATTTACATTATTCGGACTATTATCCTCATTTTGGTTGCCATTTGTACGACGTTTAATAAGAGATCATTCTATTTGTCTATATTTCTGAGATGAGGTAGTATTTACACTATTTACATTATTCGGACTATTGTCCTCATCTTGGTTGTCATTTGTAAGACGTTTAATAATAGATCGTTCTATTTGTCTATATTTCTGAGATGACGTATTACTTAGAGTATTTACATTATTCGGACTATTGTCCTCATCTTTGTTGCCGTTTGTACGACGTTTAATAATAGATTATTCTATTTGTATGTATTTCTGATATGAGGTAGTATTTACACAATTTACATTGTTCGGACTATTGTCCTCATCTTTGTTGCCATTTGTACAACGTTCAATAATAGATCATTCTATTTGTCTATATTTCTGATATGAGGTAGTATTTACACTATTTACATTATTCGGACTATTATCCTCATTTTGGTTGCCATTTGTACGACGTTTAATAAGAGATCATTCTATTTGTCTATATTTCTGAGATGAGGTAGTATTTACACTATTTACATTATTCGGACTATTATCCTCATTTTGGTTGCCATTTGTACGACGTTTAATAAGAGATCATTCTATTTGTCTATATTTCTGAGATGAGGTAGTATTTACACTATTTACATTATTCGGACTATTGTCCTCATCTTGGTTGTCATTTGTAAGACGTTTAATAATAGATCGTTCTATTTGTCTATATTTCTGAGATGACGTATTACTTAGAGTATTTACATTATTCGGACTATTGTCCTCATCTTTGTTGCCATTTGTACGACGTTTAATAATAGATTATTCTATTTGTATGTATTTCTGATATGAAGTAGTATTTACATTATTTACATTATTCGGACTATTGTCCTCATCTTTGTTGCCATTTGTACGACGTTTAATAATAGATCATTGTATTTGTGCATATTTCGGAGATGAGGTAGTATTTACAGTATTTACATTATTCGGACTATTGTCCTCATCTTTGTTGCCATTTGTACGACGTTTAATAATAGATCATTCTATTTGTCTATATTTCTGAGATGAGGTAATATTTACAGTATTTACATTATTCGGACTATTGTCTTCATCTTTGTTGCCATTTGTACAACGTTTAATCATAGATCATTCTATTTGTCTATATTTCTGAGATGAGGTAATATTTACACTATTTACATTATTCGGACTATTGTCCTCATCTTTGTTGCCATTTGTACGACGTTCAATAATAGATCATTCTATTTGTCTATATTTCTGACATGAGGTAGTATTTACAGTATTTACATTATTCGGACTATTGTCCGCATCTTGGTTGCCATTTGTACGACGTTTAATAAGAGATCATTCTATGTGTCTATATTTCTGAGATGAGGTAGTATTTACACTATTTACATTATTCGGACTATTGTCTTCATCTTTGTTGCCATTTGTACAACGTTTAATAATAGATCATTCTATTTGTCTATATTTCTGAGATTAGGTAGTATTTACACTATTTACATTATTCGGACTATTGTCCTCATCTTGGTTGCCATTTGTACGATGTTTAATAATAGATCATTCTATTTGTCTATATTTCTGAGATGAGGTGGTATTTACACTATTTACATTATTCAGACTGTTGTCCTCATCTTGGTTGCCATTTGTACAACGTTTAATAATAGATCATTCAATTTGTCTATATTTCTGAGATTAGGTAGTATTTACAGTATTTACATTATTCGGACTATTGTCCTCATCTTTGTTGCCATTTGTACAACGTTTAATAATAGATCATTCTATTTGTCTATATTTCTGAGATGAGGTAGTATTTACAGTATTTACATTATTCGGACTATTGTCCTCATCTTTGTTGCCATTTATACGACGTTTAATAATAGATCATTCTATTTGTCTATATTTCTGAGATGAGGTAGTATTTACACTATTTACATTATTCGGACTATTGTCTTCATCTTTGTTGCCATTTGTACAACGTTTAATAATAGATCATTCTATTTGTCTATATTTCTGAGATGAGGTAATATTTACTGTATTTACATTATTCGGACTATTGTCTTCAACTTTGTTGCCATTTGTACGACGTTTAATAATAGATCATTCTATTTCTCTATATTTCTGAGATGAGGTAATATTTACAGTATTTACATTATTCGGACTATTGTCCTCATCTTTGTTGCCATTTGTACGACGTTTAATAATAGATCATTCTATTTGTCTATATTTCTGAGATGAGGTAGTATTTACATTATTTACATTATTCGGACTGTTGTCCTATTCTTTGTTGCCATTTGTACGACGTTTAATAATAGATCATTCGATTTGTCTATATTTCTGAGATGAGGTAGTATTTACAGTATTTACATTATTCGGACTATTGTCTTCATCTTTGTTGCCATTTGTACAACGTTTAATAATAGATCATTCTATTTGTCTATATTTCTGTGATGAGGTAATATTTACAGTATTTACATTATTCGGACTATTGTCCTCATCTTTGTTGCCATTTGTACGACGTTTAATAATAGATCATTCTATTTGTCTATATTTCTGAGATGAGGTAATATTTACAGTATTTACATTATTCGGACTATTGTCTTCATCTTTGTTGCCATTTGTACAACGTTTAATAATAGATCATTCTATTTGTCTATATTTCTGAGATGAGGTAATATTTACAGTATTTACATTATTCGGACTATTGTCCTCATCTTTGTTGCCATTTGTACGACGTTTAATAATAGATCATTCTATTTGTCTATATTTCTGAGATGAGGTAGTATTTACATTATTTACATTATTCGGACTGTTGTCCTCATCTTTGTTGCCATTTGTACGACGTTTAATAATAGATTATTCTATTTGTATGTATTTCTGATATATGTATTTCTATTATCCTCTTTTTTGGTTGCCATTTGTACGACGTTTAATAAGAGATCATTCTATTTGTCTATATTTCTGAGATGAGGTAGTATTTACACTATTTACATTATTCGGACTATTGTCCTCATCTTGGTTGCCATTTGTAAGACGTGTAATAATAGATCATTCTATTTGTCTATATTTCTGAGATGAGGTAGTATTTACACTATTTACATTATTCGGACTATTGTCCTCATCTTTGTTGCCATTTGTACAACGTTCAATAATAGATCATTCTATTTGTCTATATTTCTGAGATGAGGTAGTATTTACACTATTTACATTATTCGGACTATTGTCCTCATCTTGGTTGTCATTTGTAAGACGTTTAATAATAGATCGTTCTATTTGTCTATATTTCTGAGATGACGTATTACTTAGAGTATTTACATTATTCGGACTATTGTCCTCATCTTTGTTGCCATTTGTACGACGTTTAATAATAGATCGTTCGATTTGTCTATATTTCTGAGATGAGGTAGTATTTACACTATTTACATTATTCGGACTATTATCCTCATCTTGGTTGCCATTTGTACGACGTTTAATAAAAGATCATTCTATTTGGCTATATTTCTGAAATGAGGTAGTATTTACACTACTTTACAGTATTTATATTATTCGGACTATTGTCCTCATCTTAGTTGCCATTTGAACGACGTCTCGGCCGTTGTACGCTACGGCTTTCTTCAGATACTAGGAAATTCGAACCGAACCCTTTATTACAATTACTGGTGTATATGAACTCCTTAATGACACATGGTTCAGTGGATATATACGTTGGTTATTTCCTGTGACTTGTTCCAAAGTGTTGGGATTTCAATACCAGGCTACAGCAGTGCTGAACAAGTAACTTACAGGGTTAGAGGGAGATAACTCGTGACTACCAGAAGAGGCTTTATGTAAAGAAATGGAGTTCATATACCCCAGTGATTATAATAAAGTGTTCGGTTCGAAATTCCTAGCACCTGAAGTAGGCCGAAGCGTACAACGACCGAAACGTCGTACAAATGCCAACAAATATGTGGGCAATAGTCCGAAAAATGTAAATACTATAAAATAATTTATTTATGAATATGTCCTAAAAGTTTCATTTAAATCCGACAATTATTTGATTATTGCAAAAATTTCTAATTTAACGTGTTTTTCACTGCAGAAAGACGCTAAAATTTTCTGTTAATCTAAAGTCTCTCCGCAGATGCAAAATAAACAAGTTTTTAACCAAAATTTTGAACGTTCTAAAAAAGATTAAAATATATAATTAAATATTCAAGAAAATTCTTTGGTCTTTCCTCTTAATAATAAGATAAAGATTTTGATGGTAAAATTTCGCTTTTATCAAGTTTGGAGTCTTTCTTCATCATATATGCTCATTTTTTTAGTAAATCTTTGGGGGTGCCGATATATAATTTTAACTCATCAGCAAGGTACAGAGGGAATTGTTTTCTGAATCATATGAAAATTGGCACTACTTGCTTCTGTCTTTAACCAAATAACCTCATTCACTCCACTTATATATACCGAACGGCATTGGAATTTGAACTCCTGACCTCCAATTTATTCTGACCCCATACCCACAATCCATGTGTGTCCCTCCTTGCTCATCATTAGCTGTCAGATTCCTTGGTCTTTATTTAAACAAGCGCTTTCAAAACATAACTGTTGATTACTTTAGTATTTAGACAGCAAATAAGTGGTGGCTATATTTAAATAGAAGCCACGCCAGCTACCAAATAATAATAAAAAAAAATAATCACATTGCACGAGCAACGACCCTTTACTCATAACTACGTCCGAAAATATTTGCAAGAACGAAAAGCTCTAATTGGTGTGGTTTGGTGTGAAAAGACGCCTGCAGCCCACGCGACAGCCTTCATAATGTGCATTGATCAAACGAATGATCACATGGCAATAGAAATTTACTTAAGTTAGTCTGGCACAAGGTGAATTAAAGTTAGGAAGATAATGCTGCGCCCATGTCAAGATCCTTCATGTTTAGAAAAAACGAATAGCATCCGAAAATCCCAAATTTTAATATTAACAGATTGTAAATGGCAAACTAAAATTAATTCATCTTGTGCCAGACTATCTTAAGAATTGTCAGCGCATTCTGTCACACGTGAAAGTATCTAACCTGGTGGGCTGAAAAGTTCATAGTCTGACTATGAAGGAGTGATGCTAGAACTGTGAAATCTTGCATA
>JBBBDQ010001034.1:1042500-1175000 GCA_037127315.1 Ascarosepion bandense | reverse complement strand
TACTCCAATCTTTCTTCGTTTCGTTTCTCTCTTTCACGTTTTTATTCAGCCTTGTTTTTTTTGGGGTTTTTTTTCTTTCTTATAATAGAGTTCGCTGTGGGTATTTTTTCTTCCTTCCTCCCAATCTAGTTATTTCTGTATTTTGTCTCGTCTGATCTCGTCTAATTTCGGATTTCAATCTTCCTTCGTTTCATTTCTCTCTCTCTCACGTTTTTATTCATCCTTAGTTTTCTTTCTTTTAATAGAGTTCGCTGTGGTTATTTTTGTTTTTTCTTTCTTCTTCCCAATCTTGTTATTTCTGTCTTTGTCTCGTCTGATCTCGTCTAATCTCGTCATTACGAATTCCTCTTTCAACTCCACTAATTGCGCATTCCCTGTCTTGTTTTCCTCTTGGTCACCTTTCAAGATATTTATTCAAGCTCATCTTCTTCTTGTCTAACTCGTCTTTCTCCGATTTTTTTTCACCGTACAAAACCTTCCGTTCTTTCAAAATTATCAGCTTTCTATCTTTCATTTTATTGCACCACCACCACCCCCCATCGCCGCCATCCATGCCATATTTCTATTTCAGTCATTCTTCTATGCGGACATATTTAATTTGTTGAACCTCAGAATAAAGGGAAAAAGTTTTAATTTGAAACAAAACCACAATGGCGTTAAATTTCTATTTCAGTGTCTAAATTTAAAAATTAACTCTGCCCCGAGGAAACGACGATAGAGGTGAAAAGAGGTGACGGGGGTTATTTTTAGACGATTCCCTTTTTGCCCAGTCATGTAACGTTTGGTTGTTATGGGTTTACGAAATGCCAAGGTACCTTGACCTTGTGTCTGTTTGCTTTTTTTTCTTTTCTTTTTTCTTTAGTAAAGGTTTTTTTTCTTTTTTTTTTCTTTTTTTTGCGGAGGGGGAATTATTTTTTATTATCTCTTTCTTTTGCGAACTCAGGAATAAATTGTCGAACGATTGTCATTTTTGCAGTTCTTCCTTCCTTCCTTCCTTCCTTCCTTCCTTTTTATGCATCCTTACTTTCCGAGTTCGAATTCCAGCTGAATTCATTGCCTTCACTTACGCACAAATACCCTTGGGAAAGGTATTAATGCGTCTATTCCTTCCAGTTATGGGTTAAATAACAGGACAGATTGGGTTCTATAGCCTTGGTCGGCAACCAGTCTATCACAAAAAGCAATGGCAACCTACTGCGGGATAATCTTCTGCCCAGTCAGTCATGTCTCTTTCGAGACATGATCGCCCAAGCGTGTATCACGTATGGCACTTAACTGACTGACTTTCTTTCTGGTTAAGATAGATAGATAGATAGATAGATAGATAGATAGATAGATAGATAGATAGATAGCCAAGACACCTAGATAGATAGATAGATAGATAGATAGATAGATAGATAGATAGATAGATAGATAACCAAGAGACCTAGATAGATAGATAGATAGATAGATAGATAGATAGATAGATAGATAGATAGATAGATACGAACAGAATGATATATATCGTATCTTCACAGAAAGGTGAGGAGAAGCAGATTCATGTGAACAGATTGATATATATATATATATATATATATATATATATATATAGTGTATCGAGGCAGCAGACAATTTTCTAAACATATTCTGTTAAATATATGAGACAATAAATATCTATTATGTTTAATCATGAGCCGTTCTAAACATCGCATTAAAATATATGATTCTGTTATCATTTCGAGCTCTCAAGTGGTGTGACGTCATAGAACCGCATTACAAATTTCCGAACTGCGTTTGCTATTTGGTAACTGTTATCGTTGCTTAGCAAATTTTATGTCAACACAAGATAGAATCATCTTTGATGGTGGATGTTTTCATGTTAATGTCCCTGTAACATCTCTGAAGATGGCTCGTGAGAGCCGAAAGCTTAGACTCAGCATAATAAATAATATATCCAAATGCTGGGGAATTTTTGTCTTTATTTTCGCCTGAAATTAAAACCAAAATACGATGTTTAGAACGGCTCATGATTAAACATAATAGACATGTATTGTCACTTATATCCAACAGTATATGATTAGAAAAAATATATATACACACACACACACACACACATATATATATATATATATATATATATATATATATATATATATATATATATATTCATATTGCTGAACTATTACGTAACATCAGTCCTCCTAAATGACAGTGATGCTGGAAAATCTCCTCACAGATGAAGAAGAGACTTGGAGCAACAGAAACAAAGAAAAGATTATTGAATTGATACGTAATATCAGTCCTTCTATATGGCAGTGAATGCTGGACAATCTCCCCACAGATGAAGAAAAGACTTGAAGCAACAGAAACAAAGAAAAGACTACTGAACTGTTACGTAATATCAGTCCTCCGATATGGCAGTGAATGCTGGACAATCTCCTCACAGATGAAGAAGAGACTTGAAGCAAGAGAAACAAAGAAAAGACTACTGAAATGTTACGTCATATCAGTCCTTTTATATGGCAGTGAATACTGGACAATCTCCTCACAGATGAAGAAGAGACTTGAAGCAACAGAAACAAAAAAAAGACGACTGAACTGTTACGTCATATCCGTCCTTCTATATGGCAGTGAATACTGGACAATCTCCTCACAGCTGAAGAAGAGACTTGAAGCAACAGAAACAAAAAAAAGACGACTGAACTGTTACGTCATATCCGTCCTTCTATATGGCAGTGAATACTGGACAATCTCCTCACAGATGAAGAAGAGACTTGAAGCAATAGAAACAAAGAAAAGAGTACTGAACTGTTACGTAATATCAGTCCTCCTCTATGGCAGTGAATTCTGGACAATCTCTTCACAGATGAAGAAGAGACTTGAAGCAACAGAAACAAAGAAAAGACTACTGAACTGTTACGTAATATCAGTCCTCCTATATGGCAGTGAATGCTGGACAATCTCCTCACAGATAAAGAAGAGACTTGAAGCAAGAGAAACAAAGAAAAGACTACTGAACTGTTACGTCATATCAGTCCTCCTATATGGCAGTGAATGCTAAACGATCTCCTCACAGATGAAGAAGTGACTTGAAGCAACAGAAACAAAGCACTAGACCTTGTCTGCTGTGGGTGTAATGACTTAGTATTGATTGAAAGCGGAGAGATCGAGGGTTTTCTGTTGTTCAATAAAGTCTTGCAGAGCCGCCAGTAATATTTGGAACCAAACTTGTGAGATGCTATACATTGCTTCATTCTATCGGCAAACAAAATATTAGCATCATTTAGGACACGCTTACATTCATTGCGAGCAGCGACGTCTATTGTGATCAAGGAGTTGAATGAAGTTTAAGTCGGAATTTCCTCGCTGGGATGAAAGCATCAATGCTGGCTTTCACTCAGGAGACTTCAGAGGTGCAGTTTGAACAAGGATACTATAAACTTGTTTATAGCAGTAAGACATCCTAAATGCGTGTCTTAAATACTCCCCCTCGGGTTAACTCTCCCAGCAGATCTCAAGTGGAATGACTATATAGAATCCATAGCTAAATTCGCTTCTAAGAAAGTTGGTTCTCTGTGTAGGGTCAGGAAGTTTTTCCCGTCTGAAACCATCATTGAAGTGACCGAACACGAAGGGACATATTGTTTATTTATTAATGAATAAAAGGTGAAATGGAATTCACCATGATGAATTTAAAGCTTCACTCAAAACAGTTAATATTCGTCTCTGGTGTGCCTGATTGAAACTCTTTTCTGAGCTTTTAATTTTGAAAATTAACATTTATTTACACTTATTTTTTCTATGCTTGATCGCATCTAGCGTTGGATAAATTTTAAAATATACTTGTCAGTAAAGATTTCACTTAGCTCTTTTAGATGTCCGGACTGCAAGGGCTTTCTTTTTTTCTAAATTTTGTTTGAATTTCTAAGAAAAGGTATGTCAAAATGCTCTTGTAGTGATAACTAAGGGATCCCATGCCTTTAACTAAGACAAAATTTAGGGAATTTTTTTATTTTTTTATTTTTTATTTTATTTCTTTATCTATTTTAAATTGGAGATGATAGTACTTACTATCGCCCGGTTCATACTCCTCCGTCTTCTTTTGTACAGGAGTAAAGGTTCATCCTTTGTTTTCTGTTTAGGAAGGTGTTCCCGGTTTCTTTCTTTTCCTCGGGTCATAATAGTAGTGCTGTCGTAAGCTTAATGTGTGTGGATGGTGGCTTCATTCCGTGGATACCTGGTTGGCAGTTTCCTGGAAGCTGCTTCCGACTGATTAGGAGCCCGAACTCTTGAGTAGCGTCTTGAGAGGCTGCTCTGATCAACAGTTGAATAATATCAGGGTATCTTGTCGGGCCATGTCGCGAATGGATGGGTGTCTCTGCAAGTGTTTCCGATGTGCAAACCTGAGGTCACATTATGCTGCTGTCTGCGCCAGTTTCCTTCCAACACACGTTGCATTTGACGACCGACTGATACTACTACTCTAGGTATCTCATTACCAAAAAAAAAAAAAACACTAATTATGACATCACACAAAGTAAGAATTAAAACTAAACCAGCTAAACATAAATCACCTAAACCTGTTAACTTTCAAAGTAAACTCACCTGATATCTTAGCTCTCTGTGAAACCAACCTTGACCCCTCTATTCCTTCCTCTGATTTGTATATCCCTGGTTACCTTCCTCCATTTAGGAAGGACTCCAATATCCATGTGCATAGAATTGGCGTTTATGTCAGCGAACATCTCCCTCTAGCTAGAGTGATTTCTCTTAAATATCCAGATCTACATGTGTCTCTGTCTATTCCTACTAAGCTCGGTTAGCTCTCTTTTCTTTCTCTACCGCTCCCCCTCATCTCCTGACTGTTCCATACTTGACAGCATCTCTAAAAATATAGATAAGGCCATTTCCTCTCACCCGTTCGCCAACATATATGTGTTTGAAGACTTCAATACCCAACACGCCAAGTAGCTAGAAAACTCACAGATCTTGCTGGTGAACTTTTCAATCACTCAATCCCTTACGCAAGTAGTTGATTTCCCCACGCGTTTCTCTAATAAGACTAATGTAACTGACTCACTGCCGGATCTCTGTTTCTCTTCTATCCCTGACTCTTGCCATGTTAGGCAGCTTTGCCCTCTTGGAAACTCTGATCATGCTGTGGTTTCCGTTAATATATCTTTTCACATCCACTCCTCCTAGAAACCCTAGACCAGCAGAATATCTTACTGCTAATAAAAAGCAAACTGAGAATCGTTCCACAATTTCTTGTGTGACGACTCTTGGAACAAAACTTAAAGTCTTCCCGTTGAAGACTGTGCATCCGAGACCTTTTCTTGGGTTAAAGCTGGCATCGATGCTTTCATCCCGGCCAGGAAATTACGACTTAAACCCATTCGTCCCCCTGGTTCTCCCCTGCTTGCTCGGTCGCTATTGCCCACAGGAATCACTTCTTGCGGCTTTATCGGAGCTACACGTTTAATCATAATAGGCGCCTTTTTGCCTCTGCTCGTAATCAGTGCAAAAGGATCTTAAATGATGCTAAGTTGTTGTTTGCTGAACAAAATGAAACAGCGTATAGCATCCCGGGAGTTCGGCTGCAACAACTCCTGGCGGCTCTGTAAAAATCAAACCCTTTAATCAATGAATTTAAGGTCCTCACATTTTCAGCGGACAAGGCTGAATGCTTTGATCGCAGATTCTTCACCAACTCAACATTTGATTCGTCTGGGGTATCCGCACTCTACTTCCCACCTAGAACTGAGACTCGAGTAACGTTCGCATTACTCCCTCACTGGTCTCTAACAAAATTTCAAAGATTGCTCCTCATAAGGCGCGCGGAGGTGACGGAATCCCAATCATTGCCTTGAAGAAATGTGCCCCTGAACTCTCCTCTGTCCTCTCCAAACTCTACAACTACTGCCTTTCTGCTTTCTTGCTTCGCTGCCTGCTGGAAGTTTTCCTCTGTGGTTCTTGCATTTAAGAACGTTCGAGAACCATCAGACCCCTGTAATTATCGCCCTATCAGCCTCCTACCGATTTTCGCAAAGTGCTCGACGCTATTACCAATGCTGAAGTGGTTTAACATCTTACAGCCCACGGCCTCTTCTCTGATAAACCGTATGGTTTCCGTCTCACCAGGTCTACTGCTGATATGTTAACGCCCATCACAGAGTATATATACCAGGCTCTTGATAAGAACGGCGAAGCTCGAGCTGTTGCACTAGATATATCCAAAGCATTTGACAGAGTCTGGCATGCTGGCTTTCTACGCAAGCGACAGGGCTATGATATAACTGGACAATAGTTTGACCTAATCCAGTCTTTCCTTTCAAATCTCGTAATGAAGATAGTATTGAATGAGCATGCTTCCAGACACTATCATACGAACACGGGTGTTCCTCAAAGCTCTATTCTAGGCCCTACGCTTTTTCTGATCCTCATCACCGATCTCCCTGATGTAATCAGATCCCAAGTAGGTATCTAAACTGACGACACAACCATTTACTCCCGCTCGATAAGAAATCTGCCAAGGCTAATAAAGCAAACTTCGCTGCTGATCTTGAAAAGAGCCTCCTACCTGTGGTGGACTGGCTCGTAAATTTTAATGCTTCCAAAACAAAGCTGCGCCTCCTCGGCCTAAATCTCTCAGCCGACCTCAAGTGGAACGACTACATTCAATCCATAGCTAAATCTGCTGCTAGGAAATTTGGTTCCCTATTTGAGGCCAGGAATTTTTTCTCGTCTGAATCCATCATGCGCATACATAAATCTACCTAAATCCGCAATGTAATTTATCCCGACCTCATAGCTCAATTCCAGTCACTTTCTCACCAACGTAATGTGGCTTCCCTCTGTCTTTTCTACAAATACTTTCACGGTTTCTGCTCCGATGAGCTTAACTCCCAGGTCCTCTCTCTGCATGAATTTAGTCGAGCTACTAGACTAGCAGTTAGGTCCCACCCTTTTACAGTGAAACCAATAAAATGTAACCGCATCTTCTACTCCATCAGCTTCTTTGCTCGCACTTCTCGCATGTGGAATTTCCTTTCCGTATACTTGCTTCCCTGACAGCTACAATCTCCAAGAATTTAAATGCTAAATCAATTGCCATCACTTATCTTCTTAAAAAATGCCGGGCGATAGACATAATTCACGACTGTCTCAAAAAATAAAAATAAAACAGAGCGTCTACTCAAACACGTGCATCTACTAAAATAATGTTCAATATAATAAGAAATTGCTTTAGTGTATTGGGGGGGGTCTTTAGTTTAGTCTATACTTCAGCGTATCTGATCAAAACCAAAACGGCAGTGCCCATCAAAAATTGAGGTTAGCGTTTCCATAGACATTTATTGCCAATTTCCTAATTTATCTCAAAATGAGACAGCCCAGCCAGGCAACAATACTATAATAATGCAAAAAATGTAATTTCAGTGTATACATGTGTTAAAGTAGACGTCCGGTTTTCATTACATTTACCGGTGACCCATCTAGACACTGACCAGGCCCGACGTTGCTTAACTTCAACGATCATACTGGTGCATTGTATTTACATACATACATTGTATTTACCGGTCTAGGCATTCGAGTAAGCTAATAAATTAATTATGTCTTCCGTTAGGGTTTGAATAATAGAGGTAATAATGGTTTCAGTGATGGAAATTTAACTAATTAACCCTTATCTGGGGTGATAAGAGGCAGATTCGTATCTTTCCTAAGGGTATTTTTTTTAATAATTGTGTCGCTCCAAACAAGGCATTTTACTGCCACTGTTGAGCAGGGGTTTACATAGGAGGTAAGTTATGAGAAAGAGTGACAGGTTACAGGGGGTGTCAGGAAGAGGGTAAAAGAAGGATAAGAGTATTGATGAGTGAGTGAGAGAGAGAGAGAGAGAGAGAGAGAGAAGATGGTGATGCAGTTAGTGAGATAGGAGATGACTATTGACTTTACATTTGAATACTTGAAGATTGTAGCCGTCGGGAAAGCAAGTAAACGGAAGTGAATTCCACAGGCGGGAATTGCGAGAAAAGAAGCTGATGAAGTAGAAGTTGCGCTTACATTTTATTTGTTTCACAGTAAAAGGGTGGGACCTAGTTTCTAATCTTGTGGATTCGGCAAATTCATTTATGGGGGGTACCAGTGAGCTAAATTCATCTGAGCAGAAGCCGTGAAAGTATTTGTAAAAGAGACAAAAGGAAGCCACATTGTGCCGGAGGGGAAGTGACTGTATCTGAGCTGTCAAGTCGGAATCGATCACGATTCACTTCAGGTGCACCCACTAAAAACAACCTCGGAATCTACGTTGTTCAAGTCTTGTCCACACAGTTCCGACAACCACTGTGCTGACGATTAGAGGATACAAATCCTCTATCATCCAACAGTTAACTGAAACGCAAAAAGTAAAATTGCACATCCGCAAAAATGGATCAGAATGACTGAAAACACCCCAATACTAAAAGACAAACCCAAATGTCGCGATCCAATGTTAAACTGATTTTCTAGCCAATGGAAGGAAGCGATTTGCAAAACTGAGAGAAAAGTTAACAAAAAAGGTGAATCGGTTAAAAGGAAGAGGGAAAGAAAGTGGAATCAGTGGATTCTCCGTTGGATTTTGTCAAGGTTTTAGGTGGATAGCAGGAGCACCTGACCAGATATGGCGGCAATATTCAATACACGGGCGGATCGTAGATTTATATATGTTCAGGATTGTTTCAGACGGGAAAAACTTCCTGGCTCTGCGCAGAGAACCAACCTTCTTACGCGTAGGTGATTATAATAACCCAACTGGAACTGGAACTGGAACTGGAACTGGAACTCGGCTTTCATATTAACGATCCTGAGGCATTATCCCGTACATCACCCGCACATGCAAGCTTACAGCATCTGGTATTTCCAAGTAGTCACCCATCTAGGTAATGACTAGGCTCGACGTTGCTTACGTACTAGTGATTCAACATGATGCCGCAAGTTTTACCCATATGTATGTCTGGCGCTCCCCACGTAAAAGTGACCTTGTGCCACATCCTGCCTTAGTGGGGAGGCCGGGTAAATACTCCTGATTATTATTTTTTTTTTTGAGTTAAACGTTTCGTAGCGGGTACTGTAACGGGTATCGGCGTTAAAATTGGAATTGACGAGACGAGTTCAAATCCCGGCCAAATCTGTTCCGTTTACTTTCGCACAAATATGAAGAAGGCATATACATATGGGTTAAATAGTAGTGTAGACTGGGATCGCAAGCTCTGGGTGACTATCAGACGAGAAAGATTAAATGAAACTACTCCACTACCTACCCCATAAAGACATGGAAATTCGCAGAAAATAAGAAAAATGAATCTGTGGGACGCTATGGTAAGTTTCTAAGCGTAACTTAAGTCTGGCACAAGGTTCTAATTATGTGGCACGCAGTGAGGATCGAATTCGATATTCAGTCGTTATTAGTGTTAATCTTGGTTCTATTATTTTTCCGTCCAAATCCGTGAATTTATTTGCAAGGGGCTATTTTACTGTCCTGGTAAAATTGACAAACATACTTTTAAGCTTATTTTACCGGTCTCGGTAAAACAGAAACATGATTTAAAGTTTATTTTACCGATTTCGGTAAAATAAACAAACATGCTTTAAAGTTTATTTTACCGGTCCCGGTAAAATAGACAAGCATGCTCTAAAGTCTATTTTACCGGTTCCGGTAATATAAACAAACATGATTTAAAGTTTGATACTGACTTGGCAGACCGGCTGCAACCGCTCTCTCACCGGCGTGATGTGGCTTCCCTGTGCCTCTTCTACAAGTACTTTCATGGCTTCTACTCCGATGAGCTTAGATCACTGGTGCCGCCTAAGCACGAATTTACACGAGATACTAGATTAGCAACTAGGTCCCACCCTTTTACAGTTAAACAAATAAGATGTAACCGTAAATTCTACTCCAACAGCTTCTTTTCTCGCGCTTCCCGCCTGTGGAACTCCCTTCCACAAGTCTGCTTTCCCGACAGCTACAATCTCCAGGTATTTAAATGTAGGGTCAATAGACACCTCCTATCACTCTAACTCCCAATTATTCTCAGAACACTCTCATCTACCAAACCCTCATTCTTGGTATCCTTACCCGCCTATCACCCACCCTCTGACATTTCCTATATTTAATCATCCTTTCTCCACTCTACGTAGCCCCCTGCGCAGTAGTGGCAGTGACATGCCTTGCTCGGGGTGAAACGCTTATAAAAAAATAAATAAATAAATAAATAAACGAATTAATAAATATGGTTAAAAAATGTGATTTTTTTTTCCAAGGGAAATAACTCCAGTAAACCTGTTAATTGTTATTTCCCTTTGCGGTTAACAACGCGGTCGCTATAGTTACATATTCTGTTGTGATTCAATCTAGGATTTTTTAATTCCGTTAACGATTCTCGTCGTTGAAAGTAAAAAAAAAGAAGTATATATCTATATATATATATATATATATATATATATTTATATTTATATATATTGTTTGATTTTCCATCTATTTCCTTATTTGACCTAATATGCCTGAGAAAGAATACATTACAAATTTGCTCCCAAAGGAGGAGATCACGCAATCAAAACCATCAAGGTAAGAGAAAGAAAAAATCAACTAAAACCAAATACAATTTAAATAATTTAACATCGCAAAACTGTTTATAAAATGGCTAGAGTCGGTGCCATAATTTGCATGCACAAAAAATGGTGAGTTAAAAATTTATATATAATTATTATCGTTTATATTTTCGAGTATATTTTTTTATTTTTCTCGAAATATACTCATCCTCATCAATGACGTACGGAGTTTTAATCTTGTTTAGTGACACCCTGATCCAGCTCCTTGATTGTATGCCTCTAAAACTCAAGTAAGGGTCTTGTAGGGCCTAGTACTGATAAATGTAAGAAAGTAAGGTATTTTAAAATAAACACTTTATTTTAAATTAAATATAAACTATTTTTTTATTTCGCTCTTTGTTTGGATGACCCCCGATATGGAGGCCCGGGGCCGTCGCACCCTCTGCACCCGTCTCTAGTACTGATAAATGTAAGAAAGTAAGGTATTTTAAAATAAACACTTTATTTTAAATTAAATATAAACTATTTTTTTATTTCGCTCTTTGTTTGGATGACCCCCGATATGGAGGCCCGGGACCGTCGCACCCTCTGCACCCGTCTCTGCACGTTACTGATTCTTAATTTTCATAGACTCCATTTAAAATAGACATTTCGTTCTTAATTTTACTGATATAGATTATCTTTTGTGCTTTTTTTTTTATTTTTATAGGATATAAATTAATATTTATTTAAGTTTTTATATTAATTTATTAATTTAATTTACTAGGTTGAAATTAAAACTAATATACAAAGTTCAAGAAAAAAATTTTATTTGTCAAAATTCATTTTAAACATTAAGTATCGCGGGTTTTTGTGAAGGTTCGAAGATAAATTAATATTTTTTTTAGTTTTTATTTTAAAATCGATTTAAAAGATCAGTATTAAAAATGTTTTTTCTTCTTTAAGGTATGTATCCATTTTTAACAACGTTTCCTCCTCCCGCAAGGCAATAAACTCACTAAGACGCAAGGGGGTTACTGATTATAAAAAATATGATGAAAAAATTATTAAGAATAGAGAACGATAAAAAAAAAATAAAAATTTAAAAAAATAAGACTTAAGAAGACGATTGACTTTGCATTTAAATTTGGGAGATCAATGTTGAATAAAAAACACGAAGCGGGAAGACATTTCCATAAATGAGAAATGCCATAGATCTAGCTACCCCCCCCCCCATTACATCACAAAAAATCCAGCATATTATGATTTAAAAAGGTTTAAAACTTAATAAAACGAACTTTTTCTATCAAAATGTTTATATTATGAAGATGAAAGATCAAAGTAATTTTTATTTATTTTATAAAATTTTTAATCCCTTTTAACATGTTCGAAATTCTGGCAGAAAATGTTGTTTTGATTTGAGTTAGCGTTGCAGAAAATGTTACGACTGTTTACAATCGATTACGTACCTTTTTTTATGTAACTCACTTTTTCGGTGACAAACACATTAATTTGGAAATTCTCGCAAAAATCAAATAATTGTCGGATTTTAATGAAACTCTCAGTATTCATTCACAAATGAATAAAATTATTTTTTAAATTATTTTTTTTTAAATATTGAAGAAAAAAAAAGTTAACTCTATTACCCCCCCCCCACACACACACACACCTTTCCACGTAAATTCCTGAAATTTTAATAAATTTTAATTTCTGTATATTATTTTGTTGTTAGTTAAACGCAGAACTCATCGGGAAATATAAATCATCTATTTTTTTACTTAAAATTATCCGGCACTATCCGAAAATCTGCTCCGAAGAGAAATATAAAAAATGCAATAAAACTCTGGTATAATTTAATTGCTGCAATAAATGATAAAAATTAAGGACATTATATAGTCTGAAGAACAAAAAATTTTCGATTACTAATAAAATTTTAAAAGAATTGTTTTTATTTTTTTTTTTACTATTATTATTATAATTCATAAAGTTTTTAAAATATTTTTAAAATATTTTTAAAATATTTTAAAGAACTGTATGATTTTTTTTAGTTAAGAATTGATGATTATATTACCTATCAAAAAATAAAAAATTTAATAAAAATTTTTCACACCGTATATTTTTAAAATAGTTAAAAAAAAAATTTTGTGTGTAAATAAATATGTTCATTTAAGTACGATGTTTCATAGGATTCATAAGTTTCTGTAGGGGTCGTATTTATTTTAGAAGTTTACAAGTGTATTGGAATATTCCCCTTAAATGGAAAACAACAGAAACCGCACTTTGATTCTGATTCAAGTCTCTTCAAGACGTTTATAAAATTCAACGGCCTGTTTTACAAGTCATTCCTTAAACATTTAAAGCAACTTTTACATTTTAATTCCTAATTTTCTAATTTTGTTAAAATTAATAATAATTGTGAAGTAGAGGTACCTAAAAATAATATGAAAAATAAATATTAAAAATAAAAATTAATAAATACCATAACATTTCATAAATTATTGAGTTAACTCTGCCATTGTTTTCATTCTGTTATTAAATTGTAATTTTTTTTGAAAGAAAGTTTTATATTATTTTAATTTTTATTTTTCGTACAACATCTTCAAACGTAAGCCTACAAAGCTAAAATAACTAAAATTGCCTCAAATATTGAATAATTGCTGAAAACTGTGTGAAATTTTTAATTTTAACATAGTTAAAAATTAAAAAAACGATTTGTATGAATAAAATTTATACCAAATTCGTCTTCCATACTTTTGGCCGGATACTAAATCATCAGTTGTCGGCTGCTCCTAAAGTGCTAATAAGGTCTTGACAGCTGTGATAACAAGGCTACCGTAATTGAGGAATGCTTTTTGAAACATTTTTCAAGCAGTAAGTAGTTAATTCTTGTTTCAAGTAAACTTAAAGTAAGTTTAAATTCGGTAATTTGAAGAAAATAATGTGTCAGCGAGGTGTATTTTATTTTTGTAATATTTTTTAAAACCGAGAATTGGCTTCTGTTTACAATCGATGAATTTTAAAATTTAAAATTTTTTTTTTAAATTTAGAAATTTTTTTGATTTCGACCAATATAATTTCGGTTTAAAATACACCAGGGTATTTTTCTTACTAAAATTAGTAAATTTAATCCGTTGGCTTCTAGTTAAAGCTAATTTTAAAGCTTGAAGATAACTTACTTATTTTTATAATTTCAATTGAAATTTAGGTATAGAAAAATGAGTGGAGGTACCAGGGAAGAAACTGTTAGCATAGAACTTACGGTTGCATCTAGCTATTTCAATTGTAAAATGACCTTGCCGCCAAACTAGTATATATATATATATATATATATATATATATATATATATATAATACTGTGCAAAAGTATTAGAACAAGAACTATTTTATCTTTTTTGAGGCATATTGACAGAAAATAAACAATTTAATTAAAATAATTTTATTTGATTTACTAAACAAATGCTTTAACAAGAAAAAAATACTTGTTACAAAATAAATTCAATATTTAGTATAATAGCCTTTTGCTTTGATCACAGCCTTCATTCTGTCAGGCATTGACATCACAATCTTCTTCAATGTATCTAATGGTATCTCCTGCCAAGCAGATTGTATTTGTTGCCAAAGTGTGTCTTGCGAAGTAACATTAAATTTATCAATTCGAGAGGGGGGAATAAGAATAAAGTCAGTCATATCCAAGGATAACAGAATAATGAGTAGTTTCAAAATAACTTGTTTGATAGAAAATAGGAAAATAATACAATACATTTAATATGTAATACATTATATGTAATACATAATATGTAATATGTAATACAAAATTTAATACATTTCTTTTACACCTAGTTTTGACTAATCAATATTTATTAGCAATTTACTTGGCTTTTCATCCTGTATTTGAATTTCAGTGAAGTTTTTTAGGAAAATCACCCCTGTCCTAATACTTTTGCACACTACCGGTAATGTGCAAATGTGTTAGGACAGGGGTGATTTTAAAATTTATTTTTTATGCCTCATAAAAGATTAAATAGTTCTTGTTCTAATACTTTTGCACAGTCAGTCAGTTAAGTGCCATACGTGACACACGCTTGGGCGATCATGTCTTGAAACAAACATGACTTACTAGGCAGAAGATTATCCCGCAGTAGGTTGCCATTGCTTTCTGCAGTAGACTAGTTGTCAACCAAGGCTACAGAACCCAATCTGTCCTGTTATTTGACTCATAGGTAAAGGGAAAAGAAATCTATTATATTATTATGTAGTAATTAGTGGGGGATCGGTTTCCTATTGTTATGAAGTAATAAACTGATCCCCCACTTTGTGACCAATATAAGCCTTAATCATTATTCCAACTATTATATTCTGTCAGTCAGTTAAGTGCCATACATGATACACACTTTGGGCGATCATATCTCGAAAGAGACATGACTGACTGGGCAGAAGATTATCCCGCAGTAGGTTGCCATTGCTTTCTGCAGTAGACTGGTTGTCAACCAAGGCTATAGAACCCAATCTGTCCTGTTATTTGACCCATAACTGGAAGGAATAGACGGATTAATACCTTTCCTAAAGGTATTTGCGCGTAAGTGAATGCAATGAATTCGGCTGGAATTGTGTTTTCTTATATTTATTTCCGTTTCTGCCCCAGATACATCTCGAAGCATCGTTCCCAAGTTGCAGAAGAAGAAAAACAGTGTAAGCAGCCAGCGAAAACCATGGGACCCGCCAAAATTCCTGTGCCTTCCACAAAGAATTTTCTAAAAAAATACTCAAAGAATCCCAGTCTCCCTGAAAGTAAGTCACCATTTCGCGTTTCAGCTGACATTAATGTTGTTGTTGTTTTTGTTTTATCGCTTCAATCCTCAACAGGGCAAGGGTACCTGTCTCCGTGAAAACTAATATTCGAAATCCTCAACACGACTTTTGTAAACGCATATTTTTCTAACAATATTTCTCAAATGCCCTGGTTGGTATGTACATAAATAAAAATGCTGTTTAATAAATAATCTGAGTATCTACTCAAATATGTGTATCCACTAAAAAATAGCATTTAAACAAATAAATTATATATATATATATATATATATATATATATATATATATATATATATAAAGGAAAACTCAACACGTCATTTCAATTGGTCATAAACTATAAGTCATTTCAATGAGTTTATTTTATATTAAGGGAATCTTGTTGAAAGTTTATAACCAATTGAAATAACGTGTTGAGTTTTCCTTTATAAATTTCATATCGCTCTGGATAACATCCATCGAGCTCTCTATATAGATTTACCACTTAATATTTTATATTAAGTTAATCTTGTTGGATTATCCTCACCGTTTACGGACTGGACACCTATATATATATATATATTGGAGTAGATAGTCTAAACTATCGCCCGGTTCACACTCCACCCACTTCCGGTTTCTCTCTTTTTCAATCTTTTCACTCTTATGTAGCCCCCTGCGCATCAGTGGCGTTTTCGAATTATTTGAATAAAAATCTATATGGGTACTAAATTTCATTATTTTCTGATCCACTGGCCAAAAATTAAAAAGGTTTTTGTGAAAATGTTTATTCAGCAAAATTTCAACTTGCAATGTCTTGAGAAAGGTTATAAGTTTTTTCTAATGATCATAAGATCTACCACAAATATTAAAAAGAAAAAAAAAAGGATTATATATTGATAGGTGGAATTCACAAGGAATGTGCCCTCAAATATTCACAAGATACATATATGAGAATTTTATTTTGCAATTAATTCCCATCAAGCAAGATAAGACCTCAAAACATTAGGGATTACCAAGATTTAAAGAAACCAAGATTATATATATATATATATATATATATATATATATATATATATATATATTCTAGACATATGCTATTAAATATAAGAGACAATGAATGTCTATTATGTTTAATCATGAGCCGTTCTAAACGTCGTATTTTTGCTTTAATTTCAGTTGAAAATAAAGAGTAAAATTCTCCAACATTTGGATAATTATTTATTGGTTTTCTTCTAAGCTTTCGGCTCACATGAGCCATCTTCAGAGAGGTTGTTTAAACTGAAATATTATAAAATCCACCATCACCGACGATTTTATTTTGTGTTGACATAAAACTCCGCTTGGCAACGGCAATAGTTACCAAAAATAATAAACGCAGTTCTTAAGTTTGCGATGCGGTTTTATGACGTCACACCGCGGGATGGCGCGAAATGACAACAAAACCATGTAGTCAAATGCAATGTAATATGTTATTTCCTGTTTTAAAGTTGATTTTATTGAGTGTTGGTTGTTTTGATTTGATGTACATGGCCTCCAATATCTGCAGGATATATATCTCTCATATATATATATATATATATATCGTCATATCGAAATGGCCATTCAACATCTTTGAATTAATCCTTTTTTAATATATATATATATATATATATATATATATATATATATATATATATATATATATACTACTGGTTATAATTATTAGGCCACACAGTGTTTTAAAAAGTGATGACTTTCACACTATTTTTTAGTATTTATTACCAAGTGAATAATTGTAAGTGAAAATAGAATGGTTCTTTTGTTAATACTGCACAATAACATGTGCATCAAATGAATTTATAAATATCTAATAATTACCTATATTGCAGTTTAATCAAATTAACCTCCTTTTGCTTTCACAACAGCTGCACACACTCTGGGCATTCTTGCCACGAGTTTTTCAGTATAATCCTCTGAAAACTCACTCCACTAAAGGATTTAGACACCTTACTAAATCCCAAATATTCCTAGGCTGTTTCTTCTTACTTCTCCTGTCGAACTCATCCCATGCAAGTTCAATTAGTGAAGGGGTCTGCTGATTGAGGTCGCCAACACATTACTTTTAACACTCCAGCAGTTTCTTTTAAAATTAAATAATTTGGGCGCTCCCCAGCCCTCCTCCGGACGTACACAATCCTTTTACTCCCAAATAGTTCGAACTTAGACCCATCAGTCCACAACATTTTGACTACTGCTCTGGTGTCCAGTTTTTGTCCTTTCTTCCCCATGCTAGTCTCTTCTTCTTACTGGCTGACCGAAGCAAAGGCTTCCTGGCTGCCTTGTAAAATTTCGCAAAGTAATAATAACAAAAGAACCATTCTATTTTCATTTAGAATTATCCACTTGGCAATAAATACTAAAAATAATATGAAATACATCTTCTTTTTTTTTTTTTTTTAAACTGGGATGTTCTAATAATTATGGCCGGGAGTATATATATATATATATATATATATAAAACAGTTTCCACTTCTGTTATATAAGCGTGACTCTTCAGAAATTAATTGAGTTCTTTCGGTGACTGGCGTGTGCATACACTACTTATATACAACACGTTAAAATTTCCCTTTCCTCATTCCATGCGCCTATGGCTTAGTGGGTAGCGATTCCAACTGAAAACAAATCGGTCGATTTTCGATCCCGGTCAAAAGCAAGTGGATGTGTCTATCCACACTGATGAGCTGCGAAACAGGCTTGTATGTGGATGACTAATACATATATATGACTTTGTTTTGGGGCAACAGTTCCCATTTTGTACAGGTTTCATCAAAACAACTGACAAGGTTAAGTTTTTGACTACATCTACTGCTAGGGAGGTTGGGTCACTGTTCGGGGCCAGAGATTTTATCTCGAGGTTCTTGACAACATCCAAAGAACGATCTGCAATATAATCGATTCTGACTTGGCAGCCCGCTTTCATTCACTTTTTCACCGAAGAAATATGGCTTCCCTCTGTCTTTTCTACAAATATCTTCATGACAAATGCTCGGACGAGATTTTTCCCTGGTTCCCCGAACACATGTATTTACCAGAGTGGCATCAAAGTCCGACCCTTTTACCGTCGAAATAGTCAAATGTAACTTCCTCTTCTACTCTACAGATTCTTTTTTCGCACTTCCCGTTTGTGGAACTACACTTCCGTTTACTTGCTTCCCTGGTAGCTATAATCTCCAAAAGTTTAAATGCAACGTCAATTGCTATCTTCTATCGTCTTGAATTCCGTTAATCTTTTATCCTTTTTTAATACCCCTATACCCAGGTTTTTCTCTTTCCTTGATAACTACAATCTCCGAAGATCTAAACGCAGTGATAATTGTCATCTTCTGTCTTCTTGAATCCCATTCATCTTTTATCCTTTCTTCAATATCCCCTGTACCCAGTCTTTTCTCTTCCCTGATAGCAACAATTTCCAAAGATTTAAATGCCACGTCAACTGCCATCTTCTATCTTCTTGAATCCAGTTCATCTTTTATCCTTTCTTCAATACCCACTGTACCCAGTCTTCTCTCTTCCCTGATAGCAACAATTTCCAAAAATTTAAATGCAACATCAATTGCCATCTTCTATCTTCTTGAATCCCGTTCATCTTTTATCCTTTCTTCAATACCCATTGTACCCAGTCTTTTCTCTTCCCTGATAGCAACAATTTCCAAAAATTTAAATGCAACATCAATTGCCATCTTCTATCTTCTTGAATCCCGTTCATCTTTTATCCTTTCTTCAATACCCATTGTACCCAGTCTTTTCTCTTCCCTGATAGCAACAATTTCCAAAAATTTAAATGCAACATCAATTGCCATCTTCTATCTTCTTGAATCCCGTTCATCTTTTATCCTTTCTTCAATACCCACTGTACCCAGTCTTTTCTCTTTCCTGATAGCTACAATATCCAAAGATTTAAATGCCACGTCAACTGCCATCTTCTATCTTCTTGAATCCAGTTCATCTTTTATCCTTTCTTCAATACCCACTGTACCCAGTCTTCTCTCTTCCCTGATAGCTACAATATCCAAAAATATAAATGCAGTGATTATTGCCATCTTCTATCTTCTTGAATCCCGTTCATCTTTTATCCTTTCTTCAATACCCATTGTACCCAGTCTTTTCTCTTCCCTGATAGCAACAATTTCCAAAAATTTAAATGCAACATCAATTGCCATCTTCTATCTTCTTGAATCCCGTTCATCTTTTATCCTTTCTTCAATACCCACTGTACCCAGTCTTTTCTCTTTCCTGATAGCTACAATATCCAAAGATTTAAATGCCACGTCAACTGCCATCTTCTATCTTCTTGAATCCAGTTCATCTTTTATCCTTTCTTCAATACCCACTGTACCCAGTCTTCTCTCTTCCCTGATAGCTACAATATCCAAAAATATAAATGCAGTGATTATTGCCATCTTCTATCTTCTTGAATCCCGTTCATCTTTTATCCTTTCTTCAATACCCATTGTACCCAGTCTTTTCTCTTCCCTGATAGCAACAATTTCCAAAAATTTAAATGCAACATCAATTGCCATGTTCTATCTTCTTGAATCCCGTTCATCTTTTATCCTTTCTTCAATACCCACTGTACCCAGTCTTCTCTCTTCCCTGATAGCTACAATATCCAAAGATTTAAATGCCACGTCAACTGCCGTCTTCTATCTTCTTGAATCCCATTCATCTTTTATCCTTTCTTCAATTCCCTCTGTATCTAGTCTTTTCTCTTCCCTGATAGCTACAATCTCCAAAAGTTTAAATGCAACGTCAATTGCCATCTTCAATCTCCTTGAATCTTATCCATCTCTTATCTTTTTTTTTTCAACATCTCTGTACCTTGTGCCTGCCATAGTTGTGGTGGAATGATTATAAAAATAAAAACATTTGTTTTTTCATTTTTTATAATTTTCTTTTTTCTGGGGGCAAATAATAAATTATTTCTTGACAATTTCTACATTCCCAAAAGAACATTGCACGAACACATGAAATTTATTTTTAAACTTCAGTCCCTTGGATTTTTATCTGTGGAGTCAGCTAAAACTATCTGTTTATGTATCATAGCAGATCTGCCACGTTTTATCTTTCTTTCTTTTTTCGTGTTTCTTTTTTTCTTTTTTGCCTACCGTTAGTTCCGTTTTTTACACACAAACAAATAAATTTATTTTGCTATAATGTTTTCCGCTTGCTGAGATGGGTGTTAAATTCACTCGTTGAAATGGCTCTCCGATTTTAGAAAAAAATTTATATATAGTGTATCGAGACAGCAAATAATTTTCTAAACATATGCTATTAAATATAAGAGACAATGAATGTATATTTAATCATGAGCCTTTTCTAAACGTCATATTTTGGCTTTAATTTCAGTTGAAAATAAAGACAAAAATTCTTCAAAATTTAAATATTTTTTTATTAATTTCGTTCTAAGCTTTCGGCTCACATGAGCCATCTTCAGAGAGGTTATTAAGACGGTAACACAAAAACATCCACCATCACCGACGATTTTATTTTGTATTGACATAAAACTCCGTTAAGCAACGGCAATAGTTACCAAAAAATAACAAACGCAGTTCGCAAATTTACAATGCGGTTCTATGACGTCACATCGCGTGATAGCGCGAAATGACAACAGAACCATGTATTCAAATGCAATGTAATGTGTTATGACCGGATTTAAATGTGATTTTATTAAGTGTGGGTTGTTTGGCTTTAATGTACATGGCCTCCATTATCTGAAGATTTTAGTCAACAATACAATAATCCTTACTCATACACACAGTAAAAAGAACCTTCAGATTCCTCTTCGGATATTTCAGTTGCTTACAGTTCCCTTTGTGACAAAATCTAGATCTATTGAATGTGTTTCCGAAATTCTCCCTTTCTTAAATGTTATTTTTGCACATTTATCTAATCCGACATCCATACCAATGTCCTTACTAAAACATTTTACAGTATTTAGGAGAGCCTTCAACTCATTGTCATCTATGTAGGGTAGGTGATTAAACACTTTCTTGTTTACTTTGTACCCACTGTTATTACTGTTTAATCCATACGAAAGGGAGATTAAGGAGAGACAACACAGAAGAGGTAACAGGGTGTCAGGTAATCTATCCAAGATGTACTGAGAATTCCACCTTTTTTTCCAGCAATTTCCCAGGATTATTTTATTTATTTTTAGTTGATCTTTGCACGCATATGAAACTCTACGACATCCCTTCTGTCTCAGGAGAAGAGTGCTGTTCTTATTGAGAAAAGAGTAAGTACGGGTCATCAGGACAAACGCAATAAATTTAAGGACATGTTATTGGCCTGTAGTTTTTAGGATCGTCTGTTTCAGCCGTTTATTATTATTATTATTATTATTAATTTTTCATCATATTTCGATTTCTGCTTTGGTCTCACTACCAACCAAGTCTGCGGGGAGACCTAAGGCAGGTCGTGGCGTGTTGTTATGACTCCATTTCATGTTTTTCTATCTTCCCTATCATCCCTAGCATTACATAGATAAAGTTTTCCTTAGTGTGTGGGCTGTACTTAATAAGACAATTTTTTGTATATCTCTTAAGCTGGCGTTTCCAGGGATTCTTTCAATGTGTTGTTTTGTTCCATTTTTTATCATTCCAAGTGCACCTACTATCACTGGCACAACTCTTGTTTTCAATTTCCACATTTTTTCTATTTCAATTTCCAGGTCTTTATATTTTGACAGTTTTTCAAATTCCTTGATTGCTATGTTACAATCCGCTGGACAAGCCATATCAATTAATAGACAAGTTTTCTCCTTCTGGTTATTAACAATAATGTCTGGCCTGTTTGCTTCAATTTTTCTGTCTGTGTAGATGGTGTAATCCCATAGAATGGTTGCATCTTCTATTTCTGTAACCGGTGCTGGGTGATGTTCATACCAGTGTTTGTTTACAGATTTTCCATAATGTTTGCACATTGCCCAATGTAAATATTGCCCAACTCTATCGTGGCGATTTTTATATTCATTTGGAGCAAGCACAGAACAGCCTGAGATTAGGTGGTCTATTGTTTCTTGGTGTTTATCACAAAACCTGCATTTTGGATCCATATTATTATGCATCATATTTGCCTGAAAGTTTCTAGTGAAAAGACTTTGGTCTTGTGCTGCAAGAATAAAGCCTTCAGTTTCAGACTTTAATCCAGATGAACGTAACCATCGATGAGTATTAACTTTGTCAACATTGGATTTATTGGCACGTTCTGGATGCAGAGGTTTGTCTTGCCAGCGCTGTTTCATCTGTTCAAGAGCTTTATCTTTGGCTTTCATTTTCATATTTTTTGCCGCAATAGTTGGTTCTTGGCTTCTGTTTTGCTTTTCTACAGAATTATTATTATTATTATTATTATTATTATTATTATTATTATTATTATTATTATGTCATTTCCATCATAATTTTATTTCTGCTATGGACACACTACCTATAATAATTAAACCAGGCGGATCCATTGAACAACATTCATTGTTCAGCCAGATACAAACGATCAGCTTCGACCTTAGGTTGTTGCAGGCGGTGCCAAGTGAGAAAGTTTCCGATTTTGACATCCATTCGTATTTAATGGCTTCTCATTCCAGGTCCTTAATGTTTGCGACAAAATCTAGATCTATTGATTGTGTTTCCGAAATTCTCCCTTTCTTAAATGTTACTTTTGCACATTTATCTAATGTAATACCCCAATGGCCGTCCCGAGCAATTTCCTCCGGCGGCCATTCTCCACGCTGTGTTGTTGCCGGGAATTTGTAGAAAATGTCGGCCGGACAGCTGGGGGTACAAGATTGACTGTAAGGAACGAACTTCCAAGATTTGGATGAGTGGAAAAGAAGGCTTTATTCGTTTAGAGCTGGCCTTGTCTGCTGGGGCAGGTGAATGTGACACACAGTTCCAACTCTAATGGAGATCAACAAACCCAAACTGAACGAACCAAGACGAACGGAGACCCTTACTTCAAGTTCGCACCCGGCTGACTCCTTTCACTTCTCTCGTCTTTAACCTAACTCCTCAACTCGGAAAAAACACCTGAATTTATCTAAAAATCGACCGGAAACAAGGAAATCCGGAAATGCTCTAGACCACCGGTGACAAACACCGGCGACTGTAAGTCTGAAATTTCAGTTATCTTTTTTTTGTTTATCTTAATAAGGCTTCCGCCGGAAAAGGCTTAATGTGAGGTCAAGATACAGTAAGGTCAGCCTTTGACCGGGTTAGACCACCGGTGACAAACACCGGCGACTGTAAGTCTGAAATTTCAGTTATCTTTTTTTTTGTTTATCTTAATAAGGCTTCCGCCGGAAAAGGCTTAATGTGAGGTCAAGATACAGTGAGGACAGCCTTTGACCGGGTCATCGAAAACGTACTCGCTTTTGTTAGATATGTTTTCTAAACTATCTTCTACTCCAATCCATTTTCCATTTTAATCTATTTTCTATTTTAATCCATTTTCTACTCTAATCCATTATAACAAAATACATATATATCTAGTTATCGTGTCACACTAATCCGACATCCATACCAATGCCCTCACTGAAACATTTTACAGTATTGAGGAGACCCTTCAACTTTGATATCATCCATGTAGAGTTGGTGATTAAACACTTTCTTGTTTACTTTGTACCCACTGTTGTTATTACTGTTTAATCCATACGAAAGGGAGATTAAGGAGAGACAAAACAAAAGAGGCGACAGGGAGTCTCTCGTTGGATTCCTCGCTGGATTTTCAGGCGTTTGGAAGTGGTAGCGTCTCTATTGATATTTAGGTACAATTTGGTTTTCCACATTCCCATGAAGCGTTTACGGATTTTCGAAAAGACTTTGTGCACTTAAGAATCCAAGAGCGTCGCAAACTATCAAAGGCTTTACGGTAAATTCTACTCCAGCAGCTTCTTTTCTCGCACTTCACGCCTGTGGAATTCTCTTCCGCATAATTGCTTTCCTGACAGTTACAATCTCCAGGAGTTTAAATGTAAAGTCAATAGTCATCTCCTGTCTCACTAACTTACATCCTCACTCTCATGCTTTTCTACATCCACCCCACTCTCATCAGTACTCTCTTCCCTCTCCTACTCTCTTCCTGACATCCCTTGCAACTTCTCACTCCTCATAACATTCCTCCTCGTCAACCCTACTCTCATCAGTAATCTCTTCCCTCTCCTACTCTCTTCCTGACACCTCCTGCAACCTCTCACTCCTCAACATTCCTCCTATGTAACCCCCTGCACAACAGTGGCAGTAAAATGCCTTGCTTGGAGCGACACGATTATATAAATATATAATATATATACCTTTTTCCTGCAATTTTCTAGAATCATTTTGTTTTTCAATAGTTGACCTTTGCAAACATATGAACCTGTAGCGTAGAGAGATGGTTAATGTTTCTTTAATTCGGCCTTGTGTCAGACTTAACCGAACTCTCTACAGCTTACAAGTTTTATACAGAATTATCATCATCAGATTTATCAGAAGGTTGGTTGTCGGCGAGATGGAATGTGTGGAATAATGTGGAATAGTGTAAGAATAAAAATATACATTTTGTATTTTAAAAATTTATTAAAAGGAGTAATAACAAGAATTCATAGAAATTAGTGTTCAATGAGAAAGTTAAGGATATCAAGAGTTCGTACAAATTGTTTGTAGTAGTAATTGTTTAAAGAGATAAGGAGAAAGGGAAAGAGGACACTGTCCGAGTCGCTTAAAATTGAAGTTACATTTTAGATGTTTCGTCTCGCGGCTCCCATCTGTCTCTCTGACTGACTGACCCTGATGAAGTCCTTTTATTGTAATCTAGATTTTTCGCACTTACCTGCAAAGTCATTTTTGGTCTTGCAAGTCGCTCCCATTCGTCAAAAATCATTTTAACACCTACTTGCGAAATCAGGTTTCGACTTTTTCGTAAAGCACATGGTCAGTCCTTTTTCTGTTTGGAAAAAAACCAGGATTTCGCACGTCATTGTGAATTTTTGTAAAATTGAAGGAGAGTTGATTTTAATTAATTTCTTATCCGATACAAACCTCTCCGATATCCTTCCTGTTCCATAGGAAGAAATTTGTTTTCTTCGTGAAAAGTTTGTCAAGACGGACGTGATCAGATCAGAACCAGTAACATTGCAGATTCTTTTTGGGGTTTTGTCAAGAATTTCTAAATATATAGCAGGAGCACACCAGACCAGATTTAGGACATAACATTTATTCTTTAGTGTTTATTTTAGTCGTGTGCATCTTTTTTGTCCTCAGTTGTGCTTCGATGACAGAGGAGCTACAAACCAGTTAAGCTGCTTTGTTGTTTTTTATTGAATTTTGTTTTGTATTTTTTCTTCTCGTTTTTTTATTTGTTTTAATCGTTTCACCCCAGTCAAGGCAGTACTGCCACTGGTGTGCAGAGGGTCACAAGAGAGGAGAGTGAAAGATACAGGGGGTTGCGCAGAAAGGATAAGAGAAAGATGGAAATCAAGAGGATAAAAGATGGCAATTGACGTTGCACTTAAACTCTTGGAGTCTGTAGCTATGAGAAATATAAGTGTACAGAAGGAAGTTCCAAAAGCGAAAAGCGCGAGAAAGAAACTGTTAGAATAGAAGAGGAGGTTACATTTGACTGCTTTTATTGTAAAAGAGTGGAACGTAGTTGTCAGTCTAGTAGCACGAGTAAATTCGTATAGAGGGGGTACCAGGAAGATAAGCTCGTCAGAGCAGAGGCACGAAAATATTTGTAGAAAAGACAGTGGGAAGCCACATCGTGTCGGAGAAAAAGTGATTGAAGTCAAGTTGCTATATTATGATCGATAACATTGCCGATCCTCCTTTGGATTTTGTCAAAAACCCCGAGATGAATAGCAGGAGCACCCGACCAGATATGGCAACAGTATTCAATGCACGGACGAATGGGATATTTATAAATGTGCAAGATGGATTCTGATGTGAACATAGAGACGAATAGCAGGAGCGCCTGACCAGATATGGCAACAGTATTCAATGCACGGACGAATGGGATATTTATAAATGTGCAAGATGGATTCTGATGTGAACATCGAGACGAATAGCAGGAGCGCCCGACCAGATATGGCAACAGTATTCAATGCACGGACGAATGGGATATTTATAAATGTGCAAGATGGATTCTGATGTGAACATCGAGATGAATAGCAGGAGCACCCGACCAGATATGGCAACAGTATTCAATGCACGGACGAATGGGATATTTATAAATGTGCAAGATGGATTCTGATGTGAAAATCGAGACGAATAGCAGGAGCGCCCGACCAGATATGGCAACAGTATTCAATGCATGGACGAATGGTAGATTTATAAATGTACAAGATGGATTCTGACGAGAACATCGAGACGAATAGCAGGAGCGCCCGACCAGATATGGCAACAGTATTCAATGCATGGACGAATGGTAGATTTATAAATGTACAAGATGGATTCTGACGAGAACATCGAGACGAATAGCAGGAGCACCCGACCAGATATGGCAACAGTATTCAATGCATGGACAAATGTTGGATTTATAAATGTGAAAGATAGATTCAGACGAGAACATCGAGGCGAATAGCAGGAGCGCCCGACCAGATATGGCAACAGTATTCAATGCACGGACAAATGTTAGATTTATAAATGTGAAAGATGGATTCTGACGAGAACATCGAGACGAATAGCAGGAGCGCCCGACCAGATATGGCAACAGTATTCAATGCATGGACGAATGGGATATTTATAAATGTGCAAGATGGATTCTGATGTGAACATCGAGACGAATAGCAGGAGCGCCCGACCAGATATGGCAACAGTATTCAATGCACGGACGAATGGGATATTTATAAATGTGCAAGATGGATTCTGATGTGAAAATCGAGATGAATAGCAGGAGCACCCGACCAGATATGGCAACAGTATTCAATGCACGGACGAATGGGATATTTATAAATGTGCAAGATGGATTCTGATGTGAACATCGAGACGAATAGCAGGAGCGCCCGACCAGATATGGCAACAGTATTCAATGCATGGACGAATGGTAGATTTATAAATGTGCAAGATGGATTCTGACGAGAACATCGAGTCGAATAGCAGGAGCGCCCGACCAGATATGGCAACAGTATTCAATGCACGGACAAATGTTAGATTTATAAATGTGAAAGATAGATTCTGACGAGAACATCGAGACGAATAGCAGGAGCGCCCGACCAGATATGGCAACAGTATTCAATGCACAGCTGGATGGTAGGTTTCTATATGTATTTGATGAGTTCTATCGAGAAAAACTACCTTGCCCGACACAGTGACCCAACCTTCCAATCACTTTTTTATCGCGATTAATAAATAGAGTTTTGCAAGCATTTCATTTTTGATATTTTTTCTGTCTACTGCTTTTTATTGTAATTTAATTTTTATTCTATTCTAGTTTTATTTTATTTCATTAGAAAAGCCTTTCAAATATCCTGATGAAGACAGAAAGCGTCCTCCTATTCCGGGCAAAAAGGATGTCCCGTTGATGGGGTTAAAGACAAACAAAAATTTCGTGACAGAGAACGCGCTGGAAAACGTCACAGCCATCCCGAGGAAACCAACCAAAATTTACTGTGACACACGCAAAGGAGACAAACATCTACTCCAGCTATCCGGCCTTGAGCCAAATTACGTTCAGAAAATGGTAAATATATTTTAATGCATATTTATTTGTTAGTTTTTGGTCATAATTAAATTTGTCGAAAATTTATCCGTTTTCAGCTAAATTCGACTAGAAATAAAAACCCGCAAAAATAAAAGGGTAAAAATGAAACGAGGGGAAGAAAAGAATAACGTTAAGAGTGGTCTTGTTTAAAATAAAGATGAAAAGATTTATTCACATAAAATTGCAAATGATTCCCTTTGCGGGCATCCTACAGCGCCGATTAACAAAGCAACAGCGTACACACTGTTCACATAAACAGGAAAACAGAATTTTCATATTACAAACGGCCGTTTTAACAATCGACTACCATTAAAAAGAAAATATACAAACGAGTAGTACTTCCTAATAATATGGACAGCACATACAATAAGTACAATAGGAGGTACTCACATTATAAACTGAATTTGAAGATCAAAGGTTATCACCATGGTATACAGCAAATCACTAGCTGTTCGACAATATGACCTGAACAGTCTAGATCTGCCTGTTTGAAGGCTTATAAATTCTTTAGGATTCTTTTCCCTCCAAAACGCCCATACAGAAAGCAACGTCGCCAAGATTTGAGGAGGAATTCACCTCGTCGTGAATTGGAGTTCCCTCTCACAGGGTATTTCTTCAGGCTGGAAGAGCTCAGGGAATCCACTCTCAGCAGGGGTTAGGAAATTCACGTCCTCACGCCAAGCCGGCTAGATTCGAAGAGAGTGAATTTTCGCGCCGGAATTTGTGACGTCAGCCCAAAGGAGCTAGTATTGCTTTTCATTCAAATTAATGGTAGTTTCGTATGTATATAATCAGGCCCAAACTAAATTCAGTAATAGTGTAAGTTACAATATGTACAAGTGGTTACATAGTTGTTGATACATAAAAATTCCAACAAATTAGACCAATACACAGTTATATTAAAAAGCGTTCAATACTGTTGAATAATATTGTAGAACTTTTGAATGTGTTTGGAAAATGATAAAATCAATTATTGCAAATCGCCTCAAGATACCGTATAGTTAAAACGTAGGTTGCGGAAATAACTCATTTCCAAATAAAAAATTTATTGATATATATTGTTTATATATAAAAATAATATTAATAATGTCTACAAAGTTGTAGTAAGGGATTCATTTGAGTCCTACTTGTTATTACAAAAAGGTTTAATTCATGAAGTAGTCGTAAAAATAAAGAAATTAGAAATAGAACGTTTGGAAGATGCTAGAATGTTCAAGTAAAATTCAAGTAAAATCTAGAGAATTCTAAAGGATTCTAGATTATGCAAATTGTGTGTTAGCCTCTATAAAAATAGGTTTTGGAAAGAGAGTAGTGAGTTATTAACAGAATTTGCTGACATTATCAACTCCGGTCCGGTTCTTGGATCTGTGCATCCAACGGAAGCAATCTCTAAGAAAATTTGCCGATAAACTAAAACCTGAAAGAGACCCTCATAAAACTAAATGGGTAAATAGATATTTTCGACTCTTTTCACTAATAATTATTCTTTATATACACATTTGAGGATTTCCAAAAAGTATAGCACTTAAACTTATTCGCTATCCTGACTGGGTAAAGATACTTGACACCTTCCTTCCCCTTCGTAACACTTTGCCTACCATTAGTATGTTTTTCTTTTTGAATGAAAAACTAATGATCAAAGCCCGAATAGTGCTTTTAAACGCACACTTTCCCAATTTTTCTAGATATTCATATCTGCTCTGTTTTCATATCCTAATGAAATCAAAGACAATTCATTTAGGAATTTTTTTACGAAATGGGTTAACTACGACATATTTTTAATTAATTTGTTAAAACGTTATTTTTAATAGATATTCGTATTCGGGTAAATGCTCTATGTGTCATACTTATAAAAAAAACAGAGCATCTACCCAAATACGAGTATCCATTAAAAATAATGTCTAAACATAATATATATATATATATATATATATAATAATAATAATAATAATAATAATAATATTTATTAATAAATTATAACATTGATATGTTATAATATCACTACAAAAGTAGCTATTTTGTTTCGACACTTTTTGTGTCTTTTCAAGTGATGTTGTTATTTCAAATGAATGGCTTTAAAAGGTTAAGAACAAGCAAGACCTCAGGGAGGCATTATTGTATGTACAATGTGGACCAATCAGAGTAAAGCAACTTTTACTTTGGAGAATATGTGGGAAGATTTAAAATTAATCTTGGTGGGCATTGGTATTAAAATTTTATAAAATTAAGATCAGCATTATTAATTAACTATTATATCTACTATATTTTTATTGCTAAAAAAAAAAAAAGAAAAAAACTATAAGTATATATATTTTAACAATTTTGTAGATTTAGAAAATTATTAATATTTTAGACGGGGGAGAGAAAAAGAACGCATACATGAATAAACTTACAAACATTTACATATGGAGAAATATTCACAAACATTAGTAAGAAAAAACATATACATAGTAATACACCCATGTATATATACATACACAAATTTCAAAATTTAGTTTTTATCGAGATGTCAATTTGTCTGTTAACTTTTAGGCAGGCTAAATTGCTACATATTGGATACAATCACGGCGGATTCATAAAATCACTGGCCTCATATGAATGGGGTCAGGATAGACATAATCATATTTCAATGCATGAACACATAAGCGGGAATAAATATATACTTACGCAAAACCATAAAACAAACTTAAATGCGTATGCATGTGCAAAACGTCATACATATATATATATAGAGAGAGAGAAGTTTGTTTTATGGTTTTGTTTTAAGTTTGTTTTATGGTTTTGCGTAAGTATATATTTATTCCCGCTTATGTGTTCATGCATTGAAATATGATTATGTCTATCCTGACCCCATTGCGTAGTTCTATCGAAACAACTAAAAAGTGCCGCGCACGAACTACGCAACCACCTTCACATAATTGTAAAAAAAGCTGACAAGGCTAACATCTTTGTTATAACACGTACATACTCAAACAAGAAAATAATAAGCAGAAACTAAAAATCCTCGAAGCACTCTACATTAAACAATTTAAACCTGGTTTGAATACAATCAATTTCGATATTTCCAACAACGTACTCAAATGTCTGTAATCAGACCAGGGACCATAACACCACTATTTTGTCACTGTCTTCGGCCATCCGCCACGGTAGGGATGGACTTATATTTTCAATTCAATTCTCTTTATTGTTAATAGCTTAAATGTTCTATGTTTACTGTGTGTTAATATTTACTCTTTGATAATGGCTTATGTGAGCCGAAAGCTTAGACCCGATAAAAAATTCAACAAATACTGTGATTTTTTGTTGTCTTTCAACGACATCACCATCAAGTATATCAGACGGTATGAACGGATCCTACACAAAATTAATAGACAAAACTTGTCTATACTATTCAATGAAACCTGCATTAATATATATATATATATATATATATATATATATATATATAAACTTATTTATAAATGGAAATTTGTGTGTGTGTGTGTGTGTGTGTGTGTGTGTGTGTGTGTGTGTGTGTGTGTGTGTGTGTGTTACCTATAGACTCCGAAACGGGTGAACCGATTTTCTTGAAAATTTACACAGTTGTACTATAAGCGTCTGCGAGTGTTCTTGGCTAGGTTTTGTGTCGAGGTACCCCCGAAAAATATCGAAAATCGATAATCGAAAAAATCGGGTTATAGAAGGAGTGGTCCGATTTTAATCAAATTTGATACACTCATAGACAAAGACATAAGAAACAAATTCAGAAGTTTCAAGGTTGCAGTTATTAAAATAGTGCAGAAAATCGATAATATATATATGTATAAATCGATACAAGGAAATCAAAATTTGACTTACATCCATTCATTTTTCTTTCAGTCTACGGTTTCGCTTTAACTGGAAACTTTTAGTCTTTTGTGCCAACATCCAAAGAGTCTGAGCTCCAGTACCATAGATTAGTTTTAAAGCTTTCATTACACCTGAGCAACGCCGGGCTACACTGCTTATATATATATATATATATATATATATATATATATATATATATATATATATATATATATAGCAGTATAGCCCGTTTTTCGAACCCTAACCAAAGATTCCAGACGGCACTATCACGTAGATTCTGGAAAATGAAGGAGGAAAGAGCAGGACTCTATAATTAGCTGGAAATTAATAGGCTCAGCTTGTACCCCTAAAAATTTTCGTGATAGGTGCCGTCTATGTTTATTGGAGAAGATTCTGATTTTGAAGTATCCTCATCAGGACTTACTTTTGAATCTTAGAAAGGAATCCATTAATAAGTGCCGTCATAGGGCGGATTTTAAATTTTAAATTTTAAATTTTCAATTTTAATTTTTAAATTTCAAGTTTTTTAATTTTTTTAATTTTTAATTTTTTAATTTTTAATTTTTTAATTTTTAATTTTTAATTTTTCTTTTTATAATTTTAATGTATATGTGTATGTTTGTGTGTGTATGTGCATATTTGTATATATGTGTGTATATATGTATATATGTGTATATGTATGTGTGTATATATGTATTAATGTGTGAAAAAAATTTTTAGCTATTTAAATGCTCTTTTTTATAATATTCATTAATTTTTTATATTTTTTATATGTATGTGTGTGTGCATATGTATAATGTATATATATGTGTGTGTGTGTGTGTGTGTATGTATATGTGTGCATGTGTGTGTACACATATATATATTGTGTGTGTGAATTTTTGTATATGTGTGTACACATATATATGTGCGTATGCGCATGTATGTGTATAAACGTATATCAGTGTGTATGAAATTGAATGTATGTGTGTGTATGTGTATGTATGTATATATGTATTCATAATCGAAGAATTGTGTGTGTATGTGTATGTATGTATGTGTGTACTTCTACATGTATGTATAATTGTAAATGATTTTTTTTTTTTACCTAGCGATGTCTTTATTTAATTTAAATCAAATGACCTATTTTAATAAAAAAAAAAAATTTTATTTTAAATCCTATATCTTTTTATTCCCTTTAAAAATAATTATGCCTTTTTAAGTAAAGGCCTTTTTCTAATACTTCAACGTTTTTGGGAAGTTAGGTTTTTGAATATGTCCAGCGTCTGTAATATATAATTTTTTTTATTTTTTTTATTTTTATTTTTCCCTCCCTTCCTTCCTTTATCTCCCTTAGTTTTATCTCCCACCTTTTTTCCGTGTTGCTTAACCTTACATCAATTCAACACGGCCGTCTGTTAATTTTTAAGTTACAATTCTCTTTCCTTTTTTCGCGAACGCAGACGATGTCAATTTTTTCTTTTCTTGTTTATTTGATTTTATTTTGTTTTATCTTTTTCCTTTTTTCTTTTTCTTTTTCTTTTTTAATTTCTTTGCAAATCTATTTAAAAAGGAAAATTAGACTGATTTTTCTCCAGTTTCTGAAAGGATTTTTCTGTTGCTGAGGTGATGTGTTATCCCCCGTGGGGATTTTCATATCGAAATGGTCATTCAACATCATTGAATTAATCCTTATTATTATTAGATCATTATTACGGTCATATCACGTTGAATACACTGGTTCCCGCTCGATCACCGAAGTTAAGCAACATTGAGCCTGGTCAGAACTTAGATGGGTGACCGCTTGGGAATACCAGGTGTTGTAAGCGTTTATGGATGGATGTGTGTTGTGGTGCGGTGGATGTCGACTTGGAAAGGGAAATCGGTGAGCCGAGTTCCAATTTCAGTCGAACATTCTGCATTCACTTGCGTACTGGTACCCTTGGGAAAGGTATTAATCCGTCCATTCCCTCCAGTTATGGGTTAAATAACTGAGGTCAGCTGTTCATACGATCTGTGACGAACTTCTGCACCGACTGTTATCAGCGTGTGGATGGTGCTACACAAGCCTTCACCACTCTAAATAATTCTTTGTGTGGCAGTCTGAGTTAAACACTCATACATCGAAATCGACGGGAGAGTCCATAATATATATATATATATATATATATATATATATATATATATATATATATATATAGTGCATCGATGCAGAAGATAATTTTCTAAACATTGTTAAATATAAGAGACAATTAATGTTTATTTTGTTTAATCATGAGCCTAAACATTGTATTTTGGCTTTCATTTCAGGTGAAAATAAAGACAAAAATTGTTGAACACGTGGATAATTTTTTATGTTGGTTCTAAGCTTTCGACTAACATGAGCCATCTTCAGAAAAGTTACAGGAGCGTTAGCATAAAGACATCCAACATCAAACATGATTTTATCTTGTATTGGCATAAAACATTGCTATGCAACGCTAACAGTCACCGAATAGCAGACGCAATTCGTAAAATTGTAATACGGTTCTATGAGGTCACACCGCATTTCATCTGAAATTAAAGCCAAAATACGATGTTTAAAACGGCTCATGATAAAACATAATAGACATTCATTGTCTGTTATATTTAATAATATCAAGCTGTTGTCTGTCAACCATTACAGGCAACCTCTCCTGCCTCCCATAAGCATGGACCAAGTGATTCTCCCTGAGAGTAATACACTACGCCTCCTCGGACTTACCCTGTCCTTAGACCTCAAATGGAACCACTATATTGAATCCATAGCAAAATCGACTGCTAAGAAGGTTGGGTCACTATGTCGATCCAGGATGTTTTTTCCACCTGAATCCGTCCTGCATATATACAAGTCAACCATCCGTCCGTGCATGGAGTACTGCTGCCATTTATGGTCAGGTGCCCCTGCCGTTCTCCTCAGTGTTCTTGACAAGCTCGAAAGGAGAGTCTGTAATGTGATAGGTACTGATCTGGCGACTCGACTGCAGCCACTTCCCCATCGTCGAAATGTGGCCTCCCTTTGTCTATTCTATAAATACTTTCATGGCTTCTGCTCGGACGAGCTTAAGTCACTGATGCCTCCTCAACAGGTGTTTACTCGTGCAACCAGACTGGCAACTGGGTCCCACCCATTCACAGTCAGGTTAGCCAAATGCAGACGACAATTCTACTCCTGCAGCTTCTTCTCTCGCACTTCCCGCCTGTGGAACTCGCTCCCGTATTCTTGCTTTCCTGACGGCTACAACCTCCAGAAATTTAAATGCAAAGTCAATACTCATCTACTAACCACTGGACTCTAGCTCTCTCCCCACCCCTGTATAACCTTCCCTTTCTCTCCACCTATGTATCTGTCATCGTACCTGCTTTCTCAGCTTTCTGTTGTTCCTTTCTAACTAGTTTGTACTCCTCACTCTTTTCTAATTAATCTTTTTACATTTATGTAACCCCTTGCACATCAGTGACGTTTCCGCCTTGCTCGGGGTGAAATGATTAAAAAAAAAAATATATATATATATATATATATATATATATATATATATATATATATATGGTTAAATAAAATAAAGACAAGAGGAAAACTGTATCTTAAATCGCCTACGCGTTTCGTCCGTGATGGACTTTTTCAAGGCAGAAAGTCCATACTGTCCTTAATCTCGGATTAAAACTGAGTATATTTTTTCATATATATATATATATATATATATATATATATATATATATATTTGAAAAGATTCTTTGTGGTACAAAATTTTATTATGGCAAGGAATATGCGGAAATTTAATGACGTACTAAGAAATAAAACAAAAACTGGTTTCGTCCCACATCTCAGGTTAATTTTTTGGGAAATTTATTCTAAAATTTAAATTAAAAACTTTTTAAAAAATCTTTTAGAATAAATTTCAAAGAAAATTAACCTGCGGAGATGTGGGACGAAACCGGTTGCTAATTTTAGTTCTTAGCATGTAATTAAATTTCCGCAACCGTACTGATGAGCTACAATACAGCGAAACAGATCTGTCTGCGGATGACTATTTAGGCTCTCACACCCTGATTGAGCACTCTGGAAGAATGGTAGGCTTTGAAAAGCAGTAGCTACTCTAGTATATACGCATCGCTCATTCAGTAATGATTTAGATCACTTTGGCTATTGAGCGTGTATAATGATAATATACACGCTAAAAAGACTGCCTCCTTCTACCGAGCACCCATAACTCAAAGGTAGAATCGCCGACTGACGCCAATTCGGTCGGGTTTTCAATCCTGGTTAAAAAGCAATCGGATATCTAATCGTACTGATGAGCTGTGATACAGCGAAACAGATCTGTCCGCGGATGACTATATATATATATATATATATATACCATGCAGGTTTCATTAAAAATGACAGACACTGTATTATGATTTAGTTTTTTATATAATTTTCATGTGCAACTCAGAATATTTTAGGAGTAGGACTCGGTTATATAAAAAATAATCATGTAAAAATTATTGTTAAAAATTCCATAAAAAAAATCTATTTCCTTTTGTTTTGCGGAAACGTGATTCGATGTTTTGTGTGACATTATAAACAACATTGCGTTTGTTTTTGTTTCAAAATTACAGGGGAAAATATTTACATTTTTTGTTGACTAAATGAATTTAACATAAAAATAAAAATTATTTATTTTGTTTTACTTAAATTAGAAATATAAAAACTATTACGCTCTCAGTTCAGAAATTTTCGAAGAATATTTAAAAATGTTGACATTTAATTTAGAGGAAAAAGTTATATTAATGTCACACGAATTACAGATAGTTAATTTCCTGCATGAAATATTTAGCGAAAAAAAAAGCTTTATTTTTTTTGTAATTTTATTTTATGAAGTATGAAATATTAAATCTGAAAAAAAAGACTTAAATAATTAAATTAACCATTGCCACTGTTTTTTTACATATTTTGTTTTTGTTTGAAAAAAAAACTTTTTTTTTTAATATTTCTGTTGTTTCAAAATTACGGGGAAAATATTCACATTTCATTGCTGACCAAGTGAATTTTTAATACGTCGGAATAAAAATTAAATATTAATAAGAAAAATATTTTAGTCGCGTTTGACACGTGTGATTTGATTTCTGTGACGTAATTCAGCAACCATCTTAGATCTTAGATGTTTTACGGAGCAAAGGTAAACAATAGGCTCCATTGGCCAAAAAGTGCGAAAGGGAAAATTGCTGAACTTAAACTCATTTCTCGACCTGTCTTCACTGTAGATATGTGTCCCTAGAAAGTTTGAATGGGAACAGTCACACACAGTCTCAGGGATTGCCTTTTATATATATAGATGTTTTATTACTTTTTGTTGTTGTTTTTTTTTAATATCAAAGATCGGTGTCTGGAAGTTTCCATGGCTGCTGATGCTAGCCGTGTGTTTCACCACTGACGGAACCCTTTGACATTTCCTCTCGAGAAAAATGTCCAGAGGTTAATGGTCAGCCATTCGTCCGTGCATGGAATACTGCTGTTATATATGGTCAGGTGCCCCAGTTGTTCTTCTCAGTGTTCTCGACAGGCTCCAAAGGAGAATCAGAAATGTGATAGGTACCGACTTGGCGGTTCGACTACAGACACTTTCTCACCGACGGGATATGGCTTCCCTCTGTCTGTTCTATAAATATTTTCATGGCTTCTGTTTCGACAAACTTAAGCCACTGGTACCCCTGCAACAGGCGTTTACTCGTGCAATCAGACTGGCAACTGAGTCTCACCCATTCACAGTTAGTTTAATGAAACACAGCCGACAGTTCTACTCCATCAGATTCTTTTCTCGCACTTCCTGTCTGTGGAACTCCCTTCCATATTCTTGCTTTCCTCTCGGAATTTAAATGCAATTTCAATACCCATCTCTTAACCACTTGACTTCAGTTCTTTCTACATCACCCTGTATAACTTTTCCTTTCTCTCTACCTTTGCAACTGTCATCACACCTGTATTCCCCTCCTTCTCTTGCTCCCTTCTCTGACACCCCCTGCAACTGGTTCGTCTTTCTCTTTACTCTCCTTTTATCTAATATTTTGCTTTTATGTAGTCCCCTGAGCATCAGTGGCGTTACCGCCTTGATCGGGGTGAAACAATTAAAAAAAAGCTATGTATGAATTAAGAAATACTTTGTGTGTTTCTATTCTTGGCTGGGGTTTGCTGTTTCAACTCCTTCCCAGTGTTTCTTTTTGTTTTTCTTAGGGTGTGTTGTAGCGAAGTTTTTGTAGCCTGTTAGGGTCAGTAAGAAAGACACGGAAACAAGAAGGTAGGTTCAAACAGTGTATGAGAATAATATATAGTAATCAGCAGATAGAGGTATAAGTCTGAACGGTATACACTTACGCTGCGTCACGACTGTTTCGTGACTGTCTTTTGACTGCTTCTCAGCTACGTCTCCGGAAGTCACTCAGGTTAGTATTTATTGACGTAGGAAGAGTCCATTCCTGTAGATAGGGCACCAGAACAGGGTCTTTATAGTAAAGAAAAAGAAGTCATTCGCTACAGATCACTCAAATCGAAAATATATCTTGCAAGTTTCTCGCTACACTATCGCTATTTCTATGGCAATTGCTCATAAGAGCTTAAACTCTGGTTCCACCAGTTCAGAACTTTGCAATTAGGTCGCACCATAATTCAAAATATGAAATGATTCAAAACCCAAAATGCCTAGTCTTACTTTCGTACTATTTTTCATTTCCTCTTTCAGAATTACGGCGAGGTTCCTCCATATCTGAAGAAAAGAGAGGAGGAGATGAAAAAAGCACAAGAACAATACGATGCTTACATCAGCGAGCACATGAAACAGGGGGCCATGAAACATTTGAGTGAGGAAGAACGTGAAAGCATTCTGGCCGGTCTGAAAAAGAACTGGGAGGCTGTGCACCACGATTACCAAGGGATGTCGGTGGTGACTGACACGATTATGAAGAAGAACACCAAGGAACGGCTTGAGATGATGATGAAACAACTGGAACGAGACATCGAAATCATTGAGAGGCACAGGACCATCTACATTGCCAATTGAAGCTCTTAATAAAAAAATGACTTCCTTATTCATTAACGATGTTTGTGTTTCTCTATAACAGTGGTTCACTAAAATCTTTCTAGTTGCCATCCCCCTTGGCCCCCCTCAAGCTATATATCCCTAAGCCCCAACCCCCGCCTTAAACTCATATGAGGACATTCCTTTCTGGGTATTCTGCAAATTTAAAAGACCAAATAATCATTCATATTTTTCGCCTTTTCTTACGTACCGCCAGACAAACATCCATGGCTATATCATATAGTTTTATTTGCATTCTCTGGAATATAAATTTATAGAAACTATTGTTGCTATAAAATGAGGGATCATTTTATATATTGATTGTAATGTAGAATTGATCCCCCACTTTATAGCCACATTATTTCTTGTTTGTTCATGAAATTCGGTTTATGCATGAATCCACTTTTTCTCTCTAGCTATGGGTTAATTAATAACACATCACTAAATCATCAGAATCATTTTTTAATCGGTATCACTCCTTGCAAGGTAATAAAGCCACTAAGACAAACATCCATGGCTATATCACATAGTTTTATTTGCATTCTCTGGAATATACATTTATAGAAACTACCGTTGCTATAAAATGAGGGATCATTTTATACATTGATTATAATCTGGAATTGATCCCCCAGTTTATATCCACATTATTTCTTGTTTGTTTATGAAATTGGTTTCTGCATACATCCACTTATTCTCTCTAGCTATGGGTTAATTAATAACACATCACTAAATCATCAGAATCATTTTTTAATCGGTATCACCTCTTGCAAGGTAATAAAGCCACTAAGACACAAATGAAGTAACTACATGTGGAAAAATTAAGAACAGAAACATTAAATGAGCGGGAAGAGAAAAGAGTATAATCAGGCGGACAATTTTCTTTAAAGAAACTGTAAAAGTTTTTAAGTCCGGTTAACTATTAACGACGAGGGTCATTCAAAAATAAGATGAATTTTCGGTAATGTGATCGATACCAACTTAGCAGACCGGCTGCAGTCACTTTCTCACCGGCGTGACGTGGCTTCCCTACGCCTCTTCTATAAATACGTTCACGGCTTCTGTTCCGATGAATTTAGACTTAGATCCCTGGCGCCCCCTAGGTACGAATTTGCACGAGATACTAGATTAGCAACTAGGTCCCACCCTTTTACAGTGAAACCGATAAAATGTAACCGCAATTTCTACTCCAACAGCTTCTTTTCTAGCACTTCCCGCCTGTGGAATTCTCTTCCACATACTTGCTTCCCCGACAGCTATAATCTCCAGGAGTTTAAATGTAAGGTCAATAGACACCTCCTAACACACTAACATGCACCCATTCTCTCAAACACTCTTCTCATCTACATCCTTACCCGTCTATCACCCTCCTTCTGACATTTCCTATATCTAACCACTCTCTCATCACCTTCCCCTATGGAACCCCCTGCTCAGTAGTGGCAGTGGAATACCTTGCTTGGGGTGAAATGATTTTTAAAAAAAAGATAAGGACTTCTAATAGTGATAGAAGCTTACTTTTTTTTCTTTACTACTTTTTCAAAGGGATTTAATTTTTTTTTTTTTTTTTTTTTTTTCAGATTGAAAAGAAAACTTTGAGAGTTTTGGAGATTAACAAAGATGGCCGACCAAGAGGCATGCTCCAGGATTGAACAGAGGTCAGTTATCAAGTTTTTAGTTGCTGAAGGGTGCAAACCAGTTGAAACTCATAGGAGAATGTCAACTGTGTATGGCTCCACATGTTTCAGCCAAAAACATCTCTACAAGTGGGCTAAATTGTTTAAAGAAGGACAGAGCAGTGTTGAGGATGAAGACAGGCCTGGGAGGCCTACATAAGTGAGGTCTCCTGAGGTGATCGAATCAGTCAATGACCCCATTCAGTCTGACAGAAGAGTGACAGTGGATGACATTGCAAGTACATTGAGCTGATCTGTTGAACAAACGCAGAGGTCATCAGTCACATGATGACATCTGCGTTGTCTTTTGCATCAAGACAACGCAAGGCCTCACACAGCAGCCCAGACCTTGTCCCTTCAGACTTTCACCTGTTTGGTCCCTTGAAAGCGTTCACGAGAGACACGAAGTTTGAAAGTGACGATGAAGTCAAAAGTGCTGTGAGCGATTGGCTGAGACATCAGTCCAAAGATTTTTGCCCTGAGGGAATAAGAAAGATTGGCACAAATGGGAAAAGTGTGTGACACTGCTGGGAGACTACGTTGAAAAATAAAAATACAATAAGCTTCTATCTGTATTAGAAGTACTTATACCGAAAAATTCACCTTATTGAATGACCTTCGTAAATAGTGAGTTTGAATCTCACTGGGTTCTCCCTACTTCTGATTATTTATCAAACCAATTTAAGCTTAATAAATAACAAGGGGGCCTTGGTGATTGGTAATAGTTAATTAGCTACTTTGTAAAAAATGCTATTTTTTCTTATCTTTTCTTTTTCTTTTCTTTTTCTTTTTTTTTCTTTTTTTTTTTTAGCGAAAATTTATGAATTTTCTAAGAACGGTAATTTATCATTTTTAACGCATCAGTGGCGTTATCGCCTTGCTCGGGGTGATATGATTAAAAAAAAAAAAAAATATATATATATATATATATATATATATATATATATTCTAAACATATACTGTTAAATATGAGACAATGAATGTCTATTATGTTTAATCATGAGCAGTTCTAAACGTCGTATTTTGGCTTTAATTTCAGTTGAAAATAAAAACAAAAATTATCCAACATTTGGATAATTTTTTATTCATTTGTTTCTAAGCTTTCGGCTCACATGAGCCATCTTCAGAGAGGTTATTAAGACGGTAATACAATAACATCCACCATCACCGACAATTTTATTTTGTGTTTACATTTAAACTTAATATTAATAACAAAATCCCATTCCTTGATGTATTCATTGATTCTAGCACACATAGATTTACTACTTCTCTATATAGGAAACCAACTAGCATAAACTCGTGTCTTCCTAATTGTAATAGTGAATGCTCCCAACGATATAAGTTAGCTGTTATAAAAGACTTAATTCAACGCATACAAATGATATCTTCTTCCAAATCTATATTTTATAAAGAATTACACAACATTAAGCAAACACTAGTCAATAATGGATTTCCTAACTCCGTTATTGATCAACAAATTAAAATGTATCTCAACAAAATTAACAATAGCTCTAACAATAATGATAATATTAATAATAATGGTTTACATCAAAATAAACATAACACTATTAACTTATACTATTGCAACCAAATACATAATAATTATAAACAAGATGAAAAAACTCTCAAAAACATAATACGTAGAAATGTTAAACCAGTGGAAAGTAATAATCAAATTAAACTCATTATATATTATAAAAATTCAAAACAATTGACCTCATAGTCTCTAATAACCCTACAAGCACTAAACTAAATTCTCTACAAAAAAAAAAAAAAAAAAAATGTAGTGTACCAGTTTACATGCCCGTTCAGAGATTGTATCTCTGGTACTAATAATAAACCCAGTACATATATTGGTTTTACTACAACCACGCTCTCCCGTAGACTTACATGTCACCTTTCTGATCAGATTACAATTAAACAACATTATTCAGGAAAACATAGTCATGTATGTATTATCAAACAGATTTTAGTCAACAATACAATAATCCTAATTCATACACACATTAAAAAGAACCTTCAGATATTTGAGGCCATGTACATTAAATCTAAACAACCCACACTTAATAAAACCACTTTTAAATCTGGCCATAACACATTACATTGCATTTGAATACATGGTTCTGTTGTCATTTCGCGCTATCACACGGTGTGACGTCATAGAACCGCATTGCAAATTTGCGAACTGCGTCTGTTATTTTTTGGTAACTATTGCCGTTGCCAAGCGGAGTTTTATAACAACACAAAATAAAATCGTCGGTGATGGTGGATGTTATTGTATTACCGTCTTAATAACCTCTCTGAAGATGGCTCATGTGAGCCGAAAGCTTAGAAACAAATGAATAAAAAATTATCCAAATGTTGGATAATTTTTGTTTTTATTTTCAACTGAAATTAAAGCCAAAATACGACGTTTAGAACGGCTCATGATTAAACATAATAGACATTCATTGTCTCATATTTAACAGTATATGTTTAGAATATATATATATATATATATATATATATATATATATATATATATATATATATATCAGACCGAGCAAGGCGATAACGCCACTGATGCGCAGGGGGCTACGTAAGAGTAAAAAGATTGGAAAAGAGAAAACCGTTAACCACATCCTAAACGGCGAATAAGGGATGAGCCTCTTCACCTGTTCAATAGACGTGGGTGGAGTGTGAACCGGGCGATAGTTTAGTCTATCTACTCCAATTGAAAAAAAAAAGAAAGAAAAGAGTGAAAAGATTGGAAAAGAGAAAACCGGAAACCGCGTTCTAAACAGGGAACAAGGGATGAGCCTATTCACCTGTTCAATATATGTATGTATATCATGAAAAGAGTTAACCAGTATGAAAATATTCCCAGGGATTGAAACTCCGTTACAAACCGGTTGTCTGGTCGGGAACAAATCTCATGTTGACAGTTCGACCATTGAAAGAGGCCGTAAAACACTAAGTGCCAGGTAAAAAGGTCAAAGGTTACTCGACAAAAATTTAGGTGTTTAAAACCCTGCGAAGGGAATTTAGCTGGTAAAATTTATTTTGGCTAAAACAATTCACCAGTGTTGAATGATTCGCCTGAGAAAGCCAATTTATTGTTTATTGGGAGAGTAATAATAGTTGTTTCACTTTAGCCCAATAACAGAGAAGGTGGGAGGACCTGTCTGCAGCCCATTGAGAAAAGTGGAAGGAATAGTGGGAGGAGCATTGCTTGCAACCTTTATCCAAGAGAGAGGGAGACCATCACCTATCTCTACACTAGGCCAACACCGATAAAGTGTGAAAGGGTGAAAGTAAAGAGAGAAACTGAACAGAATGAGATCCGAGATTGGGGCGGTGAGGACGGATGGAGATTGACCGCACGTGACTACTGCCTGAGCATAACTCCAACACACCAGCCTTGAGCCAGGCTTAACAAGAAATTGTGGTAATACAGAGCAAAAGCGATGGACCGGATGTTTGCGCTTTCACGACCAAAAAGCAAATGACCAAAAGTTGTCGCTGCGCCGCCGGCTCCGCGCAGATGCTCCGGTTGAAAACTAAAAATTAATTAAATATTAAATTTCCAGTTCGCGAGCCTACGAGAATTTTATTTATCAGCCAATGAACCAAATACAAGTGTGAAATCACAAATGAGCTGCTGTGATCCAACAAGAAGATATAAAAAGCGGATACAGAAATCTTCGACAGGTAGACTGACTCGAACAGAAGAGAGTAATAAATATCCCCTTGACCTAAGTCAAGCGGCTACTATGTTCGCCTCCCTTCACCTCTCCTTACCTTCTTTCCTGCCTCAAAAACTACTTACTGACCTAAGGAGCGAATACATCAAAGACATTCCTTACTTACACGCTCCCAAATTCCTAAGCATTAATTCTCTTTCCGTATTTTATTGCCATTAACATTATAAAGTCCGTTGTGCCCATATTCAAAGACTGTTTCCTTACATACAAGACGTCTCCACACATACCTTAAGCATTAATCCTGCCTGCAGCATTTTATTACCGCTATAAAATCACCAGAAATCAATTGAACAAACTGTGTTAACTGTACTTCAGCCAAACTATACCAGTTTAACGAAGTGTCATGTCTAATTTGGGAACAATTTAGACTGACAACCCTTCATGTACACTATTAACGAAATCATTGTATAATATACTCGAGATAAATCGTCATATTTTGTTTTTATAATTCATCATTCTTCTTAGAGTAATTATTCAATTTTCTCTATTTTTGCTGTACGCTTTCATTCTGCTTGGAACGAACCGAGGCGGGATATTGGCGAAAAATCTCGGCTTGTCTGCGATCAAATTAATCACAATGTGCAGGCGGAATGAACTGAGGACTAAATAAATCAATTCATCGATCAACCATAGTGTTGAACGTTTCGGATGACCAAAGAGAGACAATGAACCATAGGCTGATGGGAAAAGGTTACATAAAAATCAATTGTCAGAAGACTGAATGCATGGGGGTTAACAACAGGAACAAGCAAATTAAAAATTTGATATAGATATATAGTCATTAGCGGACAGATCTGTTTCGCTGTATCGCAGCTCATCAGTACGGTCAGACATCCGATTGCTTCTAGCCAGGATTGAAATACATCTATATATATATATACAGATCTATATATATATATTAGATAGATAGATAGATAGATAGATAGATAGATAGATAGATAGATAGATAGATCTATCTGTCCGCTAATGACTATATATATATATATATATATATATAGAGAGAGAGAGAGAGAGAGATAGATAGATAGATAGATAGATAGATAGATAGTCATTAGCGGACAGATCTGTTTCGCTGTATCTCAGCTCATCAGTATGGTCAGACATCCGATTGCTTCTAGCCAGGATTGAAACCCGGCAGAATTGACATCAGTCCGCGATTCTACCTCTACACTTTAGCGTGTTATATACAGTAGCCAAGAGTGTTCAAATTAATTACTGAATTAACGATGCGTAGATGCGTGAGTAGCTACTGTTTTTTCAAAGTCTACCATTCTTTATATATATATATATATATATATATATATATATATATATATATACTAGCAGTATAGCCCGGCGTTGCACGGCTGTAATGAAAGCTTTAAAATTAATCCATGGTCCTGGAGCTCAGACTCTTTGGACGTTGGCACAAAAGACTAAAAAGCAATAGTTGTTTCCAGTTAAAGCAAAACCGTAGACTGAAAGAAAAATGAATGGATTTAAGTCAAATTTTGATTTCCTGGTATCGATATCAAATAAGTTTTTTTCGTCGTAAACTGAATTTTGAAGGCTAAATAAGTCCTCTGAGTAAATGGTATCATGGCTGAGACTAAGAACTACAATTATACCTACTTAGAGACAAACCCGAAGCGAAACTAAAATAAAAGGGCTGAAAAAACTACAGACATACAGGCAGATAAACAGACACACACACAAACATCTTGCCTTTTATATATATATATATATATATATATACATATATATATATATATTATCGATTTTCTGCGCTATTGTAAGAACTGCAACTTTGAAACTTCTGAATATCGTTTCTTATGTCTTTGTCTATGAGTGCATCAAATTTGATTAAAATCGGACCACTCCTATAACCCGATTTTTTCGATTATCGATTTTCGATATTTATCGGGGGTATCTCGACACAAAACCTAGCTAAGAACACTCGCAGACACTTATAGTACAACTGTGTAAATTTTAAAGAAAATCGGTTCAGCCGTTTCGGAGTCTATAGATAACGGGGACACACACACACACACAGACACACACACACACACACACACACACATACACACACACAGAGACAAAGTTCCATTCATTATATAAGTTTAGATTACCAAAAGTGAGTTGGACAAACTTTTTTAACTGCACTTCAAACAATCTATACCAGTTTAACCAACTGCCGCATCTGATTTGCGGACAATTTAGATTGACAACCCTTCATGTACACTACTGACGAGGTCATTATATAATATACTCCAGATAAACCGTAATGTAACACCCCAACGGTCTGTCCGAACAATTTTCTCCGGCGGCCGTTCTCCACGCTGTGATGCTTGCCGGGAGTTCGTTGCAAATGTCGGACGAACAGCTAGGGGTACAAGATTGAACTATAAGGAACACACTTCCACAACTTGGATGAGTTGAAAAGGATGCTTTATTCGTTTAGAGTTAGCCTTTTCGGTTGGGGCAGGCGAATGTGACACACAGCTCTAACTCTAATTAATGGAGATCAACAAACCCGGACTGAACGAAACAAGACGAACGGAGATTCTTACTTCAAGCACACGCCCGGCAGGACTCCTCTCTTAACTTCTGACTAGGAAAAATTACCTGAATTTATCCAAAATTGACCGGAAATCCGGAAATGCTTTAGACCACCGGTGACAAACACCGGCGACTGTAAGTCTGAAATTTCAGTTATCTTTTTTTTTATCTTAATAAGGCTTCCGCCGGAAAAGGCTTAATGTGTGGTCAAGATACAGTAAAGGACAGCCTTTGACCGGGTCATCGAAAACCTACCTGCTGAACTTTATCACTGAGTCAAATATTTACCGGAGGACAATTTTCCTCATAAAAGAAAAAGCGTTTATTTATTTATTTTTTCCTCTTCTTTTTCACTTTTGTTAAATATGTTTTTAAACTATTTTCTATTCTAATCTATTTTCTATTTTAATCTATTTTCTATTTTAATCTATTATAATAAAATACATATATGTCTAGTTATCGTGTCACAGTAATATTTTTGTTATTATTCATCATTCTTCTCCGAGTGGGCTTACGGCCTATCACGTTGAATACACCGGTTCTCGCTCGATCACCGAAGTTAAACAACGTTGAGCCTGGTCAGTACTTAGATGGGTGACCGCTTGGGAATACTGGGCGCTGTAAGCGTTTAGTGATAGATGTGCGTTGTGGTGCAGTGGATATCGTCTCGGAAAGAGAAATCGGTGAGCCGAGTTCGAATTCCAGTTGAATACCCTGCATTCACTTAAGTACTGGTACCCTTGGGAAAAGTATTAATCCGTCCATTCCCTCCAGTTATGGGTTAAATAACAAGAATAGGACTTGGGGATCCTGCCCTTAAAAACATATCCCAATGAAACTTGGTACTCGAAAAGAAAAATGTATTAGTAGACACAAAACTTATATAAAAAAACAGCAATAAATTATTGAAAGAAAAAGGTATTACTAGCAATAAATAAATAAAGTTTAGTTGGCAATAAGTCGCCGAGATTGATTTTCCATAAAAACAAAACAACCAACCAAAATCTTCTCCGAGTGATTATTTTTTATTATTATTATTTCATTTAATTCTTGTTGTTTCAAGATCAATAAAAATTTACTGAATGAAAGATCAGAAGTAATATCCAGATGTAATATCCAGATGTATTATCCAGATGTAATATATCCAGATGTATTATCCAGATGTATTATCCAGATGTAATATCCAGATGTAATATCCAGATGTAATACACATTAGGATAATACAAACCTGGATGAAAGCGTTTTAAAACCCTTTAGTAACTCCTCTTTTTTTAAATTTTTCGGTTGTTTAAAGAATTCCAATCGCGCATTCGTAAAAATTCCTTGTTCGTACGTTTAAAAAACGGAAAAATCAGTGATTTTAAATAGCCTGAAGATACCAAAACGTTGAAACTTGAATTGTGAAAATAATTGATTTCCAAATGAAAAATATTCAAATGCTCTACAATATAAATGCATTGATTACTTTTTAATGCAACTGAGTATTTGTTTAATTTAATTATGACCAAAAACTATATATATATATAGATCTCTCCGTTAATGACTATATATATATATATGTATAGATCTGTCCGCTAATGACTATATATATATATATGTGTGTGTGTGTGTGTAGATCGGTCCGCTATTGGCTATATATATATATATATATATATATAGCCATGACGTCACACCGCGTATTGTATACGCGGTGTGACGTCATAAAACCGGAGTATAGTGAATACAGCCAAACCTTACAACGGTGGCAAAAAGTAGACTGTGCCAGGAAGAAAAGTTCGAGATTATGCTATTCCCAAACAAAAATGAACTATTGAATGAAAGAACGGAAATTATGACTAAGTTTGACCATACTAAATAATACCTATTAGGTTCATACAACCCCAGGATGAAAACGTTATAATTTCTTATAATTTTAAAAATTGCGCGTTCAAAAATTCCCTGTCACGTGAGAGTTCAAAAAACCAGTTACGTGAGCGTTCTTATAAAAAAACGGTAATCGGTAAAATCAGTTATTGCAAAGACACCACTCATGGTAGAAACCTGGGTCGCGTAATAACTCGTTTACAAATGAAGAATATTCAAAAGTTCTACAATATAACCTTTTACGCTATATTTAAAAACAAAGGAAATTAATTAAATTTCCTTGCGCAGTGAGTTCAATTTTAACAGACCCTAGTCATATCTCTCCTGTTTTTTCTTCTGCCATAATTTTAGTATCCTATTCCAGTTTTAGGTTCCGCTACAAACCTAACTTAATTTATAAATAAAAATATTCGCACATCCGATTTCATACCCATAACGAACTTTAAGAACGGAACGCAAATAACTAATTCAAATCGAGAAAGGCCCAGTTGGATATGCACCTGATGATTGCAAAAACACATAAAACTCCGAGTCATACCTAAAACGTGGGCCCGTGCATTGAATACTGCTGCCATATCTGGTCGGGTGCTGCTGCTATACACCTAGGTGTCCTTGACAAAATCCAACGGAGAATCTATAATGTGACAGGTTCCGACTTGGCAGCTCGGATACAGTCACTTTCTCACCAGTGCTATGTGGCTTACCTGTGTCTCTTCTACAAATACTTTCACGGCTTCTGCTCTGATGAACTTAGCTCGCTGGTGCCCACTATGTATGAATTTACTCGAACCACAAGATTAGCAATCTAGGTCCAAGCCTTTTACTGTGAAATCAATAAAATGTAAATGCAAATTCTACTCCAGTCGCTTCTTTTCTCGCACTTCCCGCCTGTGGAATTCCCTTCCATTTACTTGTTTTCCCGACAGCTACAATCTCCAAGAATTTAAATGTAAAGTCAATCTCCTATCTCACTGACTTGCATCCTCTCTCTCTCTCTCATGCTCCTTTCTCCGTCCACTTCACTCTCATCCTTCTTTTACCCACTTCCTGACACCCCCTATAACCTATCACTCTTTCTCGTAACTTTCTTCCTATGTAACACCCTGCAAAACAGTGGCAATAAAATGTCTTGCTTTGGGCGATGTGATTATAAAAAAAAAATGTATATTTATTAATCGATATTTTTCCTCTCTTATACAGCATTCACACCTAATTAATATTTATATATTGATGTGTATCTACGCGTATACACATCTATATATACTTATTTAAATCCTTACCTATATATGATATATATATATGCTATGCTAACGACCATCACCGAGTACATATACCAGGCACTCGACAGGAATGGCGAAGCCCGAACCGTTGCATTAGATATATCTAAGGCGTTCGACAGAGTTTGGCATGCTGGCCTTCTATGTAAACTGCGGAGCTATGGTATAACTGGACATTTGTTTGAACTAATCCAATCATTCCTCTCTAACCGCACAATGAAGGTGGTATTAAACGGACATGTCTCTCAGAACTACCATACAAATGCAGGTGTCCCCCAAGGCTCCATCTTAGGTCCTACACTCTTCTTGATATACATGATCTCCCTGATTCCATAAGAGCCCAAATAGGTTTGTACGCCGATGACACCACAGTTTACTCCCGCCTCCTACAAAAATCTGATGTAGGCGTCAAAGCTAACCTCGCAGCCGAGATTGAAAAAGACCTCCAATCCATATTGGACTGGGGTAAGATATGGCTAGTAAATTTTAATGCTTCTAAAACGAAGCTACTCTCAATTAACCACCATCGTCAATCTCACCTACCTCCCATTAGCATGGACCAGGCTTGCCTCCCTGAGAGTAAAACACTACGCCTCCTTGGTCTCACACTTTCAGCGGACCTCAAATGGAATGACTATATCGAATCCATTGCTAAATTCGCTGCTATGAAAGTCGGTTCTCTGTGTAGGGCCCGGAAGTTTTTTCCGTCTAAATCTATCCTGCACATTTATAAATCTACCATCCGCCCGTGCATTGAATACTGCTGCCATATCTGGTCGGGTACCCCTGCTGTTCTTCTCGGGCTTCTCGACAAGGTTCAGAGGAGGGTCTGCAATGTGATAGATACCGACTTGGCAGACCGCCTGCAGTCTCTCTCCCACCGGCGCAACGTGGTTTCCCTGTGTCTCTTCTATAAATACTTTCACGGCTTCTGCTCCGATGAACTTAGATCACTGGTGCCCCCTAAATACGAATTTGAACGCGATACTAGATTAGCAACTAGATCCCACCCTTTTACAGTGAAACCGATAAAATGCAACCGCAACTTCTACTCCAACAGTTTCTTTCCTCGCACTTCCCGACTGTGGAATTCTCTTCCACACGATTGCTTCCCCGACGGCTACAATCTCCAGGAGTTTAAATGTAAGGTCAATAGACACCTCCTAACACACTAACCTGCTCCCATTCTATCAAACACTCTTCACATCTGCCCAATCCTCATCCACGCTATCCTTACTCATCTGTCACCTTCCTCCTGTCATTCCCTATGTCTAACCACTCCTTCTCTTTACCTTCCCCTATGTAGCCCCATGCGCAATAGTGGCAGTGGAATGCCTTGCTTGGGGTGAGATGATTAAAAATATATATATATTTTTTTTATATATATTTATTATTAATTATTTCGTTAGAACATCCGAAAAACTGCGACAAAAGTGTTCATTTTGTTTCAACATTGAAAGAACAAAGTCTCATCAGGTAGTTAAATGACGACAAACGTTTTTATTTATTAAAAAAAAAATGAAATCCCATCCACAAACAGAAATATTATTCATAAAAATAAAATAAAGGATATTTAAAGAAGCAATACGAAGATATACATTCATTCGACAGATATTCTAAATTAGAATAAAAATAAAAAGCTCTCTTTCTCTCTCTCTCTCTCTCTCTATATATATATATATACATATACACATACATATATATAAAGATATACAGCTAAATATAAGAGGTAGTCAGTCAGTTAAGTCTCATACGTAATACACGCGTTGGGTGATCATGTCTCAAAAGACATGACTGAGTGGGCAGAAGATTATCCCGCAGTGGGTTGCCATTGCTTTCTGCAGTAAACTGGTTGCCAGCCAAGGCTATAGAACCCAATCTGTCCTGTTATTTAATCCATAACTGGAGGGAAGAGGCGTATTAATACCTTTCCCAAGAGTATTTGTGCGTAATTGAATGCCATGAATTCAACTGGAATTCGAACTCGGCTCCCCAATTTGTCGTTCCGAGTCAATATCCACTGTCCCACAACGCACATCCACCACTTGACCATTACTATTCATAAATTGCAAGATAAAAAAAAAATTAAATAAATATCATTTTGAAGTCTAACAAGGATTTGTTCATTTTTTTTTTTTTTTTTTTTTTTTTTTACAGCTTAACTCTTAGTGGGTTATCTAAACCCAAAAGTTTGGTTTATAATGTTTGGTTTTTTCTTTATGAGGGAATATTGCATCAATTTTTTTTTAAACAATTTTCCTAATACAAATCCTACTATTTAGTCTATAGCTGAGGACAGAAAGCAATTTACAATTCTTCTAATAAAGGAATTTGCCCATTAGTGAATTTACCGAACTGGAATATTAATAAGGTTCCATTGAAATTTCTTGGTGTTAAGATCATTTAATGTTGCGGCATCATGTAACTTAAATTTAGTGTATCGAGGCAGCAGATAATTTTCTAAACATAAACTGTTAAATATAAGAGACAATTAATGTCTATTATGTTTAATCATGAGTCGTTCTAAATCTGGCTTTAATTTCAGTTGAAAATAAAGACAAGAATTCTCCAACATTTGGATATTTATTTATTAAGTTGGTTCTAAGCTTTCAACTCACATGAGCCATCTTCATTATTAAACGACAAATAAACACAGCCAAATAGGAATTACAACTAATCAACACTGAAATTATGGTGGATGTTTTTATGTTAACGTCCCTGTAACCTCTCTGAAGATGGCTCCTGTAAGCTGAAAGCTTACAACCAACTTAAATAAATATTCAAATGTTGGAGAATATTTGTCTTTATTTTCACCTGAAATTAAAGCCAAAATACGATGTTTAGAACAGCTCATAATTAAAAATAGATATTTATTGTCTCTTATATTTAACAGTATGTTTATATTAATATTATATATATATATATATATATATATATATATATATATATATTTAAATGCCAACATTACAATGTCGTAACTGAGATCAAAAAGTTAATACACGTTAATAACTGTCTGCAACCCATTTCCGTTCTAATTTTGAATTCTCTTTAGCTGTTTTCATTGGCTTTTCCATTCTCAACATTTTCTCATTTATTTTTCTCTTCACTTTCTATTTCTGACGTCTATTTCTTTCCTTTTCTTTTACTTGATTTCTCATCTTATATTTTCCCCCCTTTTTCTTCTTTGTTAAATCATTTTACCTTTTACGAAAATTTTTCCAAAAATAAAAGGAAGGTGATTTCATAAAATCAAAAAAAGAAAATTAAATAATAACATGTATTACCATCATTGATAACTACCTGATGAGACATTGTTCTTTCAATGTCAAAACAAAATGTGCAATTTTGTAGTAGTTTTTCATATGTTCTAACGAAATAATAAATATTCATTGCTCTATTTTTATTTTTATTTATTTATTTTTTAATCATATCACCCCGAGCAAGGCGATAACGCCACTGATGCGCAGGGGGCTACGTAAGGGTAAAAAGAATGGAAAAGAGAAAGCCGGAAACCACATCCTAAACAAGGAATAAGGAATGAGCCTCTTAACCTGTTCAATAGAGGTGGGTGGAGTGTGAACCGGGCGATTGTTTAGGCTATCTACTCCAATTGAAAAAAATAAAATAAAATAAAATAAAGAGTGAAAAGATTGGAAAAGAGAAAAACCGGAAACCGCATCCTAAACAGGAAACAAGGGATGAGCCTTTTCACCTGTTCAATAGACGTGGGTGGAGTGTGAACCGGGCGATTGTTTAGTCTATCTACTCCAATTGAAAAAAATAAAATAAAATAAAGAGTGAAAAGATTGGAAAAGAGAAAACCGGAAACCGCATCCTAAACAGGAAACAAGGGATGAGCCTTTTCACCTGTTCAATAGACGTGGGTGGAGTGTGAACCGGGCGATAGTTTAGTCTATCTACTCCAATAGTGAGAAAAGTTTATATTGAGAAAGTTTCACTGTATCAACTGGCTGTGAAAGTAACATTTTCTAGCCCATTTAATGGGTCATATAACATTTTGCTTTGATTTACCTTATGTCTTTTCAACATTGCAGTGTAAAGGATAAATAAATAAATAAACTAATGCTACAATTATCAGTTTTCCTGCTGTTTACATTTATATTATACGAATGTGATATTGGTTTCTCATGTTTATTTTTTTATGTTTGAGTTTAGAATTTTTATGTGAATGAAAACTCCCTGATGATGTTTTAGAAACAATATGAATTTTATTTAGCATTATCGAAAAATTTCACAAAGTCTTCAATTTTCCTTAAAATTTTTCAAAAATATATACTTTGATATCTACCACATCAACTACAATGAAAATGAGAAACATGGTATATAATTTTGCTTTTGCACAGGGGGTTCCTTGAGACGTAGTTTATTTTAAGGGTTATACAAGAGTAAAAAGTGATGGACTTTTTTCTTTTTTTTTTATTAATACTTCCACAAATTTTATTAAACATTGGTTTTAGTAGATACTTGTGTTTGAATTGATGTTCTGTTTAGTTATTTAACCGAATATTTATTTTTGTCTACCGCTGTAATATATTTCTGTAACCCAACAGAAATATGACTGACATCAAAAGCAGCGGTCAACAAAAGTATGATCAACATCAAAGCTAACTGGCTTGAATGGCAATAGCCATCGAAGATGATTGACGGCTGTGGCTGGCCATAGATGACACAATTAAGCAAAAACTGAAGAAGGTAAAAATGCATGGAAATTTCAGGTTATATAAATTTGGGGTTTTCTGGACGAAATCAGAACACAAAGAAAATGCAGGGAGAATGCAGAGAAGACAGAAGCAAAGACAACTCCCAAAAACTCCCTTGCAGGTGTGTGATTCTCTCTGGCTACATCTACCCCAACACAACCACCACTGACAAAGAATAAAAATTTAAGTTTATATTTTTGGATATACATGTTCTTGTTCGTCGTAGCTATTCAAGAAATCTGTCTAGACGGTGCAGGTTTCAATCTTTTAACGTGATTTCTTGAATATTCAGGCAGGTGGACAAAAACAAATATAATGTTTAATAAATAAACAGAGAGTATACTTAAATACAAGTCTGTCAGACAAGTGCCACACGTGATACACAATTGGTTAATTATGTCTCTTTTGATCCATGATTGACTCGGCAGAAAATTTTTCTGCAGTAGTTTGCTATTTCTGCAGTAGACTGGTTGTCAACCAAGGCTAAAGAACCCAATTTGTCCTGCTATTCCAACTCATAGATGGAGAGAGAAGAGATGGATTCACACCTTTTCAAGGGTTTGTGAGTGTAAGTGAATGCAACAAATTCAACTGGAATCTGAAGTCAGCTTTCTGATTTCTCATTCAGAGCTAACATCCATTGCATCACGATGCACATCCCTAAAAATAATGTTCAAACTGCTTAAATCTGTCTGATTAATAAATAAAACCCATTACTTATATATATATACTACCGGCTATAATTATTAGGCCACCCCAAGTTTTTTAAAAGAAATGATGTATTTCATACTATTTTTAGTATTTATTGCTAAATGAAAATAGAATGGTTCTTTCGTTTTTAGTACTTTGCAAAATTTTACAAGGCAAGGAAACAAAGATGAACTCGTCCGAATCGCCCTAAATTATCTTCATTCTTTCATTGATAAAACTGCAATATCAGTAATTATTAAATGTTTATAAATTCATTTGATGTGCATGTTATTGTGCAGTATTAACAAAAGAACCATTTTATTTTCATTTACAATTATTCACTTGGCAATAAATATAAAAAAATTTTTTAAAACACTGGAGTGGCCTAGTAATTATGGCAGGTAGTGTATATATATATATATATATATATATATATATATATATATATATATTAGTTATTTTTGTAATAACATACTGCTACTCAAAAGCCGTCACATTTCGGTGCTCAATGCACCATCATCAGGTAGTGAACTGTGGTTCAGTTACATGGTTATATAAGGAAATTTAAAATAAAATTAAAAAATGCCACCATGGTAGTTGAATGTAGTGGATTGAGATGTTATGATAGCTTTAAAGAATTGTGGATGGAGATTAACGCATATTGGGACATTTGTGTAGCAATGTATGTACGTATAGACAGGAGGAAGTGTCAAATTTTTTTACAGATTAGAATAGAACAAAAATGTATCCAATATTATTCTGGATGCGACAAGATTGAAATTAAAGAAATGAAAAAGAAAATATTTGGTCTGAAACGGTTTTGTTAATATAAAAACAATTTTAATGTAAGGAACTAGACATAAAGTTCGGATTAACTGTTAAAGACAAAATTACTTGATATTCATTGATCTACACCCAAAATTCTTTTAAGCTATAACTTCTCACTCCAATATATTCAACTAATTATGGTGACATTTTTTATTTTAAATTTCCTTATCATATATATGTGTGTGTGTGTGTGTGTGTGTGTGTGTGACCACCCCATAACTGAACCACATTTCAGTGCCTGATGATGGTGCATTGAGCACCGAAACTTAGTAGCTTTTGAGTTACAGTATGCTGTTATTATAACAATACTAATAACTAGATATCTATAAATGCTCTACATCTGTACTGAGCACTTTTTTTATAAAAAGTAAATATAAAACTGCGGATTATATATCCATTAAATGAAACTATATATATATATATATATATATATATATATAAAAATTAAGGCAGACACATTATTTCATGGTAAATCGGAAATATACGTCTATTTCAGGCGAACCATCATCAGCTTCCGTCTTTATTTTTGCAATGGATTTTACACAAAAAAAAAAATAAAAAAAAATTAAAAAAAATCGTGTAAAATCCTTTGTACAATAAAGACAGAAGCTGATGATGGTTTACCTGAAATAGGCCGATACTTCTGATTTACCATGAAATAATGTGTCTGCCTTAATTTTTCTTATATTTGCTCTATATATATATTTATATACATATATATTTAGAACTCTCTTAGAGAGTTATCCTACCACTGTATGTACAGGATACTCCTTTGGATTCTTCTATACCCACACTGCATCCTTATATATATATATATATATATATATATATATATATATATATGAATAAAAAGACAAGAGGAGAAGAAAACTATTTCCTCAGTCCTCTGTGATTGAAACATGTTAGCTGAGAATAGTTTTTCATTGTCTTTTTATTCCTTTACAGATACACTATCTAAAAATAATTTTTATACATATATATTAACAAAAAAAGTCTGTAGATAAAAGACTTCATTCTTAAAGTTCATGTCAATGTAGCCGACAATCAAAATAAAAAGTTAAGATGAACTTTTTAATCTATTTTCCACCCCCACCCCCTTGTGCCTGGTGAAAGGAGTGGACTTTTCTTTTTTACTTGACCTCATATTATGAGTTTTGTTTGGGGCTCCTCAATGTGATGTAATGGTTAGCAAGCTTGTCTCGCTAGAACAGTCATGACTGAGAAGTGAGTTTGATCCTTGCTGGTGTGCCCCATACTTTTGGCCTTGTGCCATAAGTATGCTATGCTTAGATAATCATCATATTATGAGTTTTATTTTTTTTTGTTGCTTTCATTATTATTTTTTCCGTTTTTTTTTTTTAACTTTCACTACAAAAGACTGATTTTTGAGGGTGAAGACAAAAAAAAAATGTATTTTGTTAAAAAGAAAAATAAATAAATAAATAGAATTGTTTATGAGCCGTGATTTGGAAGATGTTGTTCATAAACCGACTCGCATGTTGGGGATTATTCATCTTCAAAAGCAAGTACTTAGTGTTATATCTTTTTTATTAATTTTTTTTTTTAGTTTTTTTTTTCCTTTTTTTATTTTTTAATAAAAAATAAAAAAATGGCGAACATTGCATCCAAGTGATTTTGAAACATTTGTTTTTTGCCAGATTCCCAAAGTGAAAATAAAATATGTAGGGGTCCAGTTAAAAAATAGAAGAAATCTTCGGGCTAGTGAAACTGTCACTTTTGGGACATTTTCATGTTTTTCTAATCGACAAGGCTTCACGGTTGCCTAAGTGTCCATTCTTTCCTCTTTAATTGCAACGGAATCGGTTAAAATATTGGCAGCTGCTACAGCTGCTTCTTCGGATTGCTTCCGAGCCAATTCCTCACTAGTTTCTTGACTGAGGTACTTCTTGGACGATTGGTCCTTTAGTGGATCGTACATGTCATAGTAGACCTGAAAAAGAATTTTCAAAAACAATTATTTGCATTTTTACAATAAAGAATTAGTTCATTCTTTTTATTTATTTATTTTATTTTATTTTTTTACATGAAGTAAAGAGGGGGAAAAATTTCTAAAAGTAAATAAATAAATAAGAAAAAACTCAACATTTAAGGATTGAAATTCAACCAAATTTGTCATCACTTCAAAAGTTTATTGGTTCGTTATTTTTATGTCTTACCAACCCTTTGCAGATTATTTCAAGCCTTAAAATATTTTTAAATTGTAAAAAAAAACCCATGACAATGGAATCACTCCCTCCCCTCCTCAAAGTATTCAAGAGAGAAAAGCAATAAATATATAACGAACCTGTTTCTTCTCGGGAGTCAAACTTTCCCACTGACTGGTCAACCGTTTCGTCAATTCATGATGAGGAATTTCTTCACAATGTTGCTTGAATAATAAAAGAAAAAAAAGGATCAGTTATAGTCGTGGGTCATTATGGAAGTTACGGGCACAAATTCCCAGCTTATATGAAGGGGTGATTGTCAAACTCAGTAATATTTTTATAGTAATAAATTAAACATATCATTTTCACATATTTAGTGACAGCAGACTGAAAGTACGATTAATAATTACTAGCAAAATAGCCCGGCATTGCTCGGGTGTAATGAAAGCTTTAAAACTAATCCATGGTCCTGGAGCTCAGACTCTTTGGACGTTGGCACAAAAGACTAAAAAGCAATAGTTGTTTCCAGTTAAAGCAAAACCGTAGACTGAAAGAAAAATGAATGGATGTAAGTCAAATTTTGATTTCCTGGTATCGATATCAAATAAGTTTTTTTCATCGTAAACTGAATTTTGAACGCTAAATAAGTCCTCTGAATAAATGGTATCATGGCTGAGACTAAGAACTACAATTATACCTACTTAGAGCTAAACCCGAAGCAAAACTAAAATAAAAGGGCTGAAAAAAATACAGACATACAGATAAACAGACACACACAAACATCTTGCCTTATATATATATATAGATATTATCGATTTTCTGCACTATTGTAAGAACTGCAACCTTGAAACTTCTTAATATCGTTTCTTATGTCTTTGTTTATGAGTGTATCAAATTTGATTAAAATCGGACCACTCCTTCCATAACCCGATTTTTTCAATTATCAATTTCCGATATTTATTGGGAGTATCTCGACACAAAACCTAGCTAAGAACACTCGCTTATAGTACAACTGTGGAAATTTTCAAGAAAATTGGTTCAGCCGTTTCGGAGTCTATAGGTAACGGACACAAACACACAGAGACAAAGTTTCATTTATAAATAAGTTTAAATAAAAATAGGACCTTGTCTAATAAACCTTGATCATATGACAGAAACTTTAACAGTATAGATCTTTTACGCCGTATTTGAATTTCATATAGTACTGAGCTCGTTAACATTCACTAACTGTAACTTACATTATTTTATTTGAAGCTCTTTCAATCTTTCGGTATTTTCAGGTGTTTTATAACACCTGAAAATACCGAAAGATTGAAACCAAGGTAGCGTAATTGGCTGACTTTCCAAATTAGTGTGTATATATATATATATATATATATTTTCCTATATATATATATATATATATATATATATATATATATATATATGTAGGAAAAACTGCTAAAAAGTTTTAAGTTTAAAAATGTATTTTTTTGACAGTATTTGTTTATTTCTATTATTATATTTTATATTTCAGACCATCCTCGGTCCTTCATCAGAAATAAATGATTTTAAAATTTAAATTAGAAACGTATTTCACGAGAGCGTTCGTGGAGAGAGATTGTTTACCTCACAGAAAGCGACAGATTTTTTTAAAAAATATTTGTAAACGTAAACCTATCTTTAATAATACTTATAAATTTTGTTTTAGAGAAATTTTTTTTTGTATCTAAATGTTTATATATATATATATATATATATATCAACATGCAGTGTGGGTATAGAAGAATCCAAAGGAGTACCCTGTACCTACAGTGGTAGGATAACTCTCTAAGAGAGCTCTAAATATATATGTATATAAATACATATAGAGCAAATATAAGAAAAATTAAGGCAGACACGTTATTTCATGGTAAATTGGAAGCATAGGCCTATTTCAAGCAAACCATCATCAGCTTCCGTCTTTATTTTACAAAGGATAAAGATGGAAGCTGATGATGGTTCGCCTGAAATAGGCCTATACTTCTGATTTACCATGAAATAATGTGTCCGCCTTAATTTTTCTTATATATATATATATATATATATACACACACACACACACATATATTGTCCTACATCTATGGTATGATTGAGTTTCATGCGTTATGCACTCATCAGGTGCATATTTTAAACTGACTGTATAATAGAAAGTTCAATCAATGTTCATAGGAATTAAATCTTATAAAGTTAAGTTACTGCTTTTTTAATAACAAGATTAAAAATTTAAATATCCTACATGTGTATAAAAAATTTAAATTTAAATTTAAAATTTGAAATTAAATAAAATAAAAAAATAATAAAATGCAGGGAGAAGAAATCAAAGGGGCGTAAATCATGAGTTAAAATATTTAAATATTGCATGTACATAAAAATGTAGGAAAAATTAAAATTTAAAAAAAAATAAGATAAAATAAAATAAAAAAATGATGAAAAGAAAAATTAAGAGGTAAAATTTAGAATTAAGAATTAAAAATGTAAGGAGCAAAAATAAAAGGGATTTAATTCATAATTCTTAAAAGTAATATTGCACGGAGAAACAGTTTAAATTTTGTTTAACGGCATATCAACCTCTGTGGGTTATTTAATGACAAAAAGGTGGGCTTTTAAGGGTTTTTTTTTTAAATTTTCGGTTACAGTGAGAAGGTTGATTAAGTCAGATTTTGATGAAAAGTTTTTGTTTTTATTCTTTTTATTTTAGAAAACTGAAAATGTCTTCTATTTTTGTATTCAAAAATGTTTTGCTGAGAATAATTTTTTTTCATTCAAAAATTTGTTATGGCAATAATTTTATTCCTTCAAAAATGTATATTTTTCTATAAAAGTCTTTTTTTATACTTTCATAGTGTTTTGACTCCAGTTTGAGGGTTAATTATTTGCCCATAGCTGGGACCCTAACAGGTGCTACCACTCCAGGTCACGGTAGACCTGGGATCAACAGCAATTAAGTGTTGGTTCCATGCTCCTCACAACCTCCCAATCAGAGGCCTTGCTGCCAGATGCAGCTTACCTTCATGCCCAGGACTGCAACAGACAGGAAATGTGAGAAAAGAAACTGTTAGAGTAGAAGTTACGGTTATATTTTAACTATTTCAAGAGTAAACGAGTGGGACCTGGTAGCACGCTTAAATTCATATGGTCAGGAAACTAAGAAAAAAAAGCTTTTATATTAAAAAATATTAGATTCCTTCAAACCTCGAGTTTTAAAATCATTTTTAATCATTGACATGAGCCATTTTAACTATAAAATGATGATACCTTTCTGCCAATCGAGCACTGGGCTTAAATTCATAAACTCTAGGTATAATATAGGAAAATTTATCAAAATAATCTATATTATAATTCTGCTTGTTCCTTCCTTAGTTACTTAGTTCCTCTGTCCGTTATACCACACTCTCTACATAAGCTTTTCCTTCTCCTCTATCTTTTTACTTTCCTCAGCCTTTCGCTCACCTTTGCCAAACGGAAGGGTAGTAAAGAGTGAGAGAGTAGGAGGAGAGAGCTTATAGCATTATCATATCAGTAGCAGCTTAAGCTGGTGGTTGTAGTGTAATTGTGTCTGTGTATATATGTAGTATATGTACAATATAGTAAAAATAGGTAGGTTTGTTGTTGTATCCCATGACCTAATAACGAAATTTCTGGCCTCTTTTGCACCCTTGGCCATTACTTGGTTGGTCTTTTCTGTTTACAATGGACACAGGAGCCTTTAAAGTAACTTTAATTATTTTTTTTTTATTTTTTAATCCTTTATAACATTTTTGAAATTTTGTCAGAAAGTTTTGTTTTGATTTGAGTTATCAGCTAATGAAACGTTACGACTGTTTTACAATGGAAATGTAATGATTGCATCACACACTTTTTTTTCAGTGACAAACACATTAATTTGGAAATTCTCACCAAAAATCAAATAATTGTTGGATTTTAATGAAACTATCAGTACTCATTCACAAATGAAGGAAATTTTTTTTTGAAATTATTATTTTTTAAAAATTTTTACAATGGACACAGGAGCCATGATTTTTCAGTAATAAAAAAACATTTTCTCTTTCAAAATCTCTCACAGTAAAGTAGCTTCTATGGACATTACTTTTATAGATATTTTAATAAAATGACACTCTGTGTTATCATGATTTTATTATCCAATACCTTTATGTTTGAAGACGTTACTATCATTTGTAGTATGACAAAGTAAAATTTTTACAAGAAATCATAATTATCTTTCTGTGGAAACTCTACGGGTTCCGCTAGTTACCATGAAAGTATTTATAGAAGAGACACAGGGAAACTACATTACGGCAGTGGGAAAGGGACGGTCACAAAATCAGAATTGATAATTGAGAAGTGCAAGAGAAGTTTTAGTGAAGATCTTATGGTTATGCGCAGCTATTTCAACTATAAAATGAGGAGACCTACTTGCCAATCTAGTACTGCACTTAAATTCATAAAGTTTCAGTAACATAGAGGAAAGTTCATCAGAAAAATTACTATGAAAATATTTATAGAAAAGGCAGAGGGAAGATACATAGCAGCGAGAAAGCGACTGAAGCCTAGATACCAGCTCAGTTTCCATTTTTTTATTAAAAAAAAAAAAAAAAAAAAAAGAGGGAGAAAATGTCAGGTGACCACCTACCTGATAATATTCATCACGAATAATCTCTTTTTGATGTTCCCTGAAAGTCAAGAATGCATTTTGACGAGGAATGCGGTCATCAGGGTCACTAATACAACCGCTGTCCTTTTTCTCTGCCTTCATCTTACGTAGTTTCGCCATAGCTGACGATAAAGGGCCTTCTCCTGTCATGTCCAACAAGCTGCTGTAGGCTAAAGTTGATTTGGAAGTGGTTGCAGTACCCTCCTCACTATCATTCAAGGGACTTCTGTGTGCACGCCGATTCAAGTGATAAATCTGATCCTCCTAATAAACAAAAAAAGGCAGGGAGATAAACTGTCATAGTTCAGCTAATACAAAGATATATCTGTTTACATTTAATAAATATTGTTGGTTCAAGTACAAGTTTTAAAAAAAAAAAAAGACTAGAGTAATCCATTTTTTTTAATCATTTAACATGTGAGTTAATACAATTGTCAGATTAAATATATATATATATATATATATATATATATATATATATATATATTTTTTTTAATCATATCACCCCGAGCAAGGCGGTAACGCCACTGATATGCAGGGGGCTACGTAAGAGTGAAAAGATTGGAAAAGAGAAAGCCGGAAACCACATCCTAAACAGGAAACAAGGGATGAGCCTCTTCACCCATTCAATAGACGTGGGTGGAGTGTGACCCAGGCGATAGTTTAGTCTATCTACTCCAGTTGAAGGGAGGGGGAGAAAAAAGTGTTGGTGACCTGCTAAGTTTTAACTTAGTTAATGTCCACTTAAAGGAATTTCTGCTAAGAAACAAAGCCAATCCTTCAATTAAAGTTTTAAGTTAAGCAATAATTTGGCAGAAAACGAACAAAAATTTCTTACTTCAAACAATATTCATGTTAGTTGAATCCAGCCCCATAACCATACACTTCTACCAGTGAGTTGAAAAAAAATAATAGTTTTTAACTTTTGGTCAGAGGATTCTGGGACTTGCGGCCTGACCCAAACGCTAGCTGGCAGTGTGTGTGTGTGTGTGTGTGTGTGTGAGAGAGATAGAGAGAGAGAGAGAGATATTTATTCTTGACCAGAGATATTTGATAGGAGAGAAGGTAAGCAATTTTTGTAATTTTGTTATTACAATAGTTTATAAAAGCATTATATCACTACACAAAATATTCCATGTTTCAGAATACTATTTTTCTTCTTCAGGTGATATTTTAAAAACAAGTGAAAATTATTTATTTTTGAAATTATAAAATAAATCCATGGTTATTCAGAAAGTTAAGGAGGATGGTTGGATGAAATTAAAATGATTATGGGTAAATATACATACAAATTTTTTTTTACAAAACCAGTTATAAAATGGATTATCTCTAACATATTTTTAATTTCTTTGTTTAAACATTATTTTAATGAATACTTGTCTTTGAGTAGATGCTCTGTTTTTATAATTAAACAGTGTATTTATTTACATCTACCGGCCTGAATAGTCAAGAAATCTTGGTAGGAAATATGCATCCACCAGCAGGATTGAAACCTGCGCCGACAAGAGAAAATCGAGATATGATGTGTCTCGACCACGTAGGACACACCATCAAACAAAGCCCGAATAGTGCTTTTAAATATACCATTTAATCATAAAAAAAAAGAGTATCAACTCAAATATGAGTAGCCATTAAAAATAATGTTTCAACAAATGAATTAAAAATGTTGGATTTAATCTATTTAAGAAAACAGTAGATAACGATTGACACTGCATTTTAATTTTTTGTAGATCAAAGTTGAGTGGAAAGCAAGAAGCTGGAAGAGAGTTCTACAAGCGAGAGAAGAAACTGTTAGCATAGGACTTATAATAATATGAGAAGAAGAAAATATAATTAAGGAGAGAGAACAATAAAAGAACAGGAATTAAGAAGACAGAAGATAACGATTGACATTGCATTTAAATTTTTAAAGATCAAAGTTGAGTGGAAAGCAAGAAGCCAGAAGAGGGTTTCACAAGCGAGAGAAGAAACTGTTAGCATAGGACTTAGAATAATATGAGAAGAAGAAAACATAATTAAGGAGAGAGAACAATAAAAGAACAGGAATTAAGAAGACAGAAGATAACGATTGACATTGCATTTAAATTTTTAAAGATCAAAGTTGAGTGGAAAGCAAGAAGCCAGAAGAGGGTTTCACAAGCGAGAGAAGAAACTGTTAGCATAGGACTTAGAATAATATGAGAAGAAGAAAACATAATTAAGGAGAGAGAACAATAAAAGAACAGGAATTAAGAAGACAGAAGATAACGATTGACATTGCATTTAAATTTTTGAAGATTAAAGTTGAATGGAAAGCAAGAAGCCGGAAGAGTTCCACAAGAGAGAGAAAACTGTTAGCATAGGACTTATAATAATACTAGCAGTATAGCCCGGCGTTACTCGGGTGTAATGAAAGCTTTAAAACTAATCCATGGTTCTGGAGCTCAGACTCTTTGGATGTTGGCACGAAAGATTAAAAAGCAATAGTTGTTTCCAGTTAAAGTGAAACCGTAGACTGAAAGAAAAATGAATGGATTAAGTCAAATTTTGATTTCCTCATATCGATATCAAATAAGTTTTTTTCATTGTTAACTGAATTTTGAAGGCTAAATAAGTCCTCTGAGTAAATGGTATCATGACTGAGACTAAGAACTACAATTATACCTACTTAGAGCCAAACCCAAAGCCAAAACTAAAATAAAAGGGATGAAAAAATACAGACATACAGGCAGATAAACAGACACACAAACATCTTGCCTTTTATATATATAATCGATTTTCTGCACTATTGTAAGAACTGCAACCTTGAAACTTTTGAATATCGTTTCTTATGATTTTGTCTATGAGTGTATCAAATTTGATTAAAATTGGACCACTCTTTCTATAACCCAATTTTTCCGATTATCGATATTTATCAGTGCTACCTCAACACAAAACCTAGCTAAGAACACTCGCAGATGCTGATAGTACAACTGTGTAAATTTTCAAGAAAATCGGTTCAGCCGTTTCAAAGTCTATAGGTAATGGACACACAGACAAGGTTTCATTTATAAATAAGTTTAGATGAGAATGAGAAAACAATTAAGGAGAGTTACATCAAAATGGATGTGCATTGTGGGGCATTGGATATCAGCTCGAAACAAGAAATCGGGGAGCCGAGTTCGAATTCCATCTGAATTCATTGCCTTCACTTACGTGCAAATACCCTTGGGAAAGGTATTAATCCATCTCTTCCCTCCAGTTATGGATTAAATAACAGGACAGATTGGGTTCTATAGCCTTGGTTGGCAACCAGTCTACCGCAGAAAGCAATGGCAACCTACTGCGGGATAATCTTCTGCCCAGTCAGTCATGTCTCTTTTGAGACATGATTGCCCAAGCGTGTATCACGTATGGCACTTAACTGACTGACATCAAAATATGTGAAGTCCAAAAAAGGGAGACTAACTACATAAGTACATCAGTGAGCGAGTGACTAACGCTTCTAATAATAAATGTTATTCTTTATAACTTTTTTCTGTTTAATATTTTTGCATGCAGTTTTCAAAAAAAAATTTAAATTCTGATGATATCTTTTGTCATTTTTGTCAATCAAACTTTTGCTTATCACTTATCATTTTATCAGAATTGATTATCAGAATTAATCGTAAATAATCAATTATTTTTTTAATTTTTTTAAATTTTTTTCTTTTTAATATTTTTGAATGCGGTTTTCAGCATTGTATTTATATGAAATTAATAACAACGCCTGGAAAAATCATGGATTACATGTAAAAATGCGTGCATGAAAAGTAATATTCTTAAGATTATATTTAACCTGGAAAAGAACAGGACAAGTTTATTAAACCTGGAAAAAAATAAACAATTTCTTACTTAAAATATTGCAGTTAAAAATAAAATTTGAATGCAATATTTTTTGTGAGAAATTGTTTATTTTTTACTTCACTAGAATATCTTGTCCTTTACTTTTCCAGGTTTAATAATTTGTCCTGTTCTTTTCCAGGTTTAATAACTTGTCCTGTTCTTTTCCAGGTTTAATAACTTGTCCTGTTCTTTTCCAGGTTTAATAACTTGTCCTGTTCTTTTCCAGGTTTAATAACTTGTCCTGTTCTTTTCCAGGTTTAATAACTTGTCCTGTTCTTTTCCAGGTTTAATAACTTGTCCTGTTCTTTTCCAGGTTTAATAACTTGTCCTGTTCTTTTCCAGGTTTAATAACTTGTCCTGTTCTTTTCCAGGTTTAATAACTTGTCCTGTTCTTTTCCAGGTTTAATAACTTGTCCTGTTCTTTTCCAGGTTTAATAACTTGTCCTGTTCTTTTCCAGGTTTAATAACTTGTCCTATTCTTTTCCAGGTTTAATAATTTGTCCTATTCTTTTCCAGGTTTAATAACTTGTCCTGTTCTTTTCCAGGTTTAATAATTTGTCCTATTCTTTTCCAGGTTTAATAATTTGTCCTATTCTTTTCCAGGTTTAATATAATCATAATATTTTTTCATGCACGCATTTTCCATGTAATAATATGAGAAGAAAACATAATTAAGAAGAAAGAACAATAAAAGAACAGAAATTAAGAAGACAGAGTATAACGAATGTCATTGAATTTAAATTTTTGAGGATGAAAGTTGATGGGGAAGCAAGAACCTGGAAGAGAGTCTCACAAGCGAGACGAGCAAAACATCCTCAAAATAATTTGGCCATTCTCAGAATTGATGACCAACCTTCGGCCTGTGTTAATTATTTCTGTTCCACTTCTTGAATAGTTGATAATTCATTACTGCTTACCTCCCACATGACAGGAACAGGCGTGTCACGATAATTGTCCCCATGCTCATCCAATTTACTCAACAGGAACCTAGAAATTAGAAACAAAATTAAATCGTGGAATGTGGGGTTTAGTAATTGTGATAAAAAGCAATTGAAATTGAGATGCAAAAAAAAAAGTCAAAAATGAATAATGGTTGACAATATTTTACAGGTGGTCAATTGGTTTAGACCAAGGAGTTGTAAGTTGACTGTAATTAATTTTGCTATATTTTTCTTTTTCTTTAAACATTATTCTATTTTTATATTTTTTACACTTAAAACCATTTGAAACATCATAACACTTGATACCATTTGAAACATCATAACACTTGATACCATTTGAAACATCATAACACTTGATACCATTTGAAACATCATAACACTTGATACCATTTGAAACATCATAACACTTGATACCATTTGAAACATCATAACACTTGATACCATTTGAAACATCATAACACTTGATACCATTTGAAACATCATAACACTTGATACCATTTGTATCCCCCAGTTATGCTTGATTCTATTTGTATCATCTTCAGGCTTGATACCATCGGTATTATCACGATTTTCTGTTTATCTTTTATGACATCAATCTTTTGCAGGTTATTTACAGCAAGAAAAGTTTTTAGATTGTAAGAATTTTCAGTTATCATGGATGGGAAAGAAAATGTTTCCGACAGCTTTAATAATAATAATAATAATAATAAAATAATCTCTTTCTCTGTTTATATGTTTCTTGGTCAACAAGACCACACAGACTGTTACCAATGGTAACTCTAAGCTAGTAATTATTCTTTGTTTATCAACTTGTTTTATAAAAAAAATCTAAAATAATGTCCACTAAAAAGTTTTGATGAATTTCACAGAAATTAAAACAAACTTTAATTTTAGGAACCAATCTTTATTTTTGTAGAGATATTTTTCTTTTGGGTGACCGACACAAACCAGATGTTTTCTTGGTTCTTTGTCCGGAACAATTTAAATATTATTTCAGTGACCATCCATTTTCTTTACTGGCAATATACATTTTCTAGGACCAACATCTCCAATGATAATTTGTCTCTTTCTTATTGGCGTGAAGTGGGGGAATGATTGGTAATCTTAGTTTTACACAATCTTACTGAATTCAGTCTATTAAATTTGGATTCGATCCTCCTTGGAACTGATTTTGATTTCATTTTATTTTAAAAACATAATTTTTAAATTTGGATTCGATCCTCCTTGGAACTGATTTTGATTTCATTTTATTTTAAAAACATAATTTTTAAATTTGGATTCGATCCTCCTTGGAACTGATTTTGATTTCATTTTATTTTAAAAACATAATTTTTAAATTTGGATTCGATCCTCCTTGGAACTGATTTTGATTTCATTTTATTTTAAAAACATAATTTTTAAATTTGGATTCGATCCTCCTTGGAACTGATTTTGATTTCATTTTATTTTAAAAACATAATTTTTAAATTTGGATTCGATCCTCCTTGGAACTGATTTTGATTTCATTTTATTTTAAAAACATAATTTTTAAATTTGGATTCGATCCTCCTTGGAACTGATTTTGATTTCATTTTATTTTAAAAACATAATTTTTAAATTTGGATTCGATCCTCCTTGGAACTGATTTTGATTTCATTTTATTTTAAAAACATAATTTTTAACACATTTTTCATTTTCTTCAACTTTTCAATCCATTTCCCTGAAAATATTAAAAATTTAAAAATTTTAATAATTATCATCCAGTTAGTAGTCGCTTTTCATTTTAGTTTCATTTGATTAACTCCCTGTGGTCGCAGACATTCGGGTTCAATATGAAAAATATTTCATTTAAGATATAAAGAAAAATTCTAGACAATATATTTAGAGAAAAAGAATTTGAAATAAAAAAATTGCCAAGGTAAATGCAGTCAAAAGGAAATGGTATTAAAATATTATTATTTAGAAAATAAAATAATAAACTTACCTTCTTTCTTTCTTAAAACGCTTGATTAATTTCTTCACATGTTGGATACGATTCACAATCCTTTCATTTGACTGAAAGAAAGAAAAACTAGTTTAGACAGGTCTTTATCACAGCTGAACCCAAATTTTTTTTTCTTTTTTAATTATATCACCCCAAGCAAGGCGATAACGCCACTGATGCGCAGGGGGCTACGTAAGGGTAAAAAGAATGGAAAACAGAAAGCTGGAAACCGCATCCTAAACAGGAAACAAAGGATGAGCCTCTTCACCTGTTCAATAGATGTGGGTGGAGTGTGAACCGGGCGATAGTTTAGTCTGTCTACTCCAATTGGAAAAAAAAAAAAAAGTGAAAAGAATTGAAAAGGGAAAACCGGAAACCGCATCCTAAACAGGAAACAAGGGATGAGCCTCTTCACCTGTTCAATAGATGTGGATGGAGTGTGAACCGGGCGATAGTTTAGTCTGTCTACTCCAATTGGAAAAAAAAAAAAAAAAGTGAAAAGAATTGAAAAGGGAAAACCGGAAACCGCATCCTAAACAGGAAACAAGGGATGAGCCTCTTCACCTGTTCAATAGATGTGGGTGGAGTGTGAACCGGGCGACAGTTTAGTCTATCCACACCAATTGGAAAAAAAAATAAATAAATAAAAGAGTGAAAGGATTGGAAAAGAGAAAACCGGAAACCGCATCCTAAACAGGAAACAAGGGATGAGCCTCCTCACCCGCTCAACATATGTGGGTGGAGTGTGAACCGGGCGATCGTTTAGTCCATCCAATCCAATTGAAAAAAAAAATGGGAAAATGTTGTTGAATTGCTAAGTTTTAACTTTAAAGTCCAGGCAATGAAATTTCTAAGAAAACAAAATCAATCCTTCAATTAAGCATAAAAAGTTTTAAAATCAAGCAAAAATTTGGCAAAACGATCAAAAAAAAAAAAAAAAATTAATGGCTCACCCAGAACAGAATTCAACAGTATTAAAGACATTTTAACTCCAAGCCGAAAACAAAGCTACTGAACTTTGAAAAAATATTTCTAACTTTTTCATCACAGAATGTGGGAATGGGAGGCTAGCCAATCAGCCAGCGGAGAGGAGGAAAGCATGGCAAACTAAGACAAGAGTCCAGGCAATGAAATTTCTAAGAAAACAAAATCAATCCTTCAATTAAGCATAATGTCAAAGTTTGTGTAACAGGGATAACTGAAATAGGAATTTTTAAAAAAAAAAAAAACTTACAATTATAAAAAAAACTCATGTTATATGCAAACCAAATAAAACATTAAAATCTAATTACCTTTAAGGCCACAAAACTTCCAGAGAAATGGCTTAATATACCCTGATTCCAAAACTTTCAATTAGCTCTTGGACTATAAGTCTCGGTACACAGTTGGTTTTTAAATCAGCTGATCAGCCTTAGCTAAATCTGAAACGTGAATTCACTTACGTTAATTGTTTTCTATTCCAATGCAAATATTGGCTGGTAAATATGTTTTTAGTTTAAAAATAAATCAAAAAACACTTAAACATAATGGAAATATCTGTTCCTTAGCACAAACACCTGGATGATTGCAAAGACAATATCAATCACAAGTAGTATGCATGGTCCTGTAGCAAACCAACTATTGGTAGACAAATGAAATATGTTTGAACTTTGTATTCCCTGGAGTCCTGATTTCTATCTTAATCTTTATCACTCTGCATGAGATTGTTTAATTTACCGTACAAAATGTTTATCCTGCCACTGAAGGTAAGAGATCTTTGAAAAGTGGAGTTTGAATTTCATCGTTGTGTTGTCATATACTGCTATTCTTATTTTGTAGTAGTGTTTCACTATAGAAATGCATTGTAAATGGGGAAGAAAGGGATTGTCAGTGGTCAGGAATGAAGGCAAGCATTACTGGCAGAATAGGGCTAATAGATGTAGAATCATTATTTTGTAGTAGTGTTTCACTATAGAAATGCATTGTAAATGGGGAGGAAAGGGATTGTCAGTGGTCAGGAATGAAGGCAAGCATTACTGGCAGAATAGGGCTAATAGATGTAGAATCATTATTTTGTAGTAGTGTTTCACTATAGAAATGCATTGTAAATGAGGAGGAAAGGGATTGTCAGTGGTCAGGAATGAAGGCAAGCATTACTGGCAGAATAGGGCTAATAGATGTAGAATTATTATTTTGTAGTAGTGTTTCACTATAGAAATGCATTGTAAATGGGGAGGAAAGGGATTGTCAGTGGTCAGGAATGAAGGCAAGCATTACTGGCAGAATAGGGCTAATAGATGTAGAATTATTATTTTGTAGTAGTGTTTCACTATAGAAATGCATTGTCAATGGGGAGGAAAGGGATTGTCAGTGGTCAGGAATGAAGGTAAGCATTACTGGCAGAATAGGGCTAATAGATGTAGAATTATTATTTTGTAGTAGTGTTTCACTATAGAAATGCATTGTAAATGGGGAGGAAAGGGATTGTCAGTGGTCAGGAATGAAGGCAAGCATTACTGGCAGAATAGGGCTAATAGATGTAGAATTATTATTTTGTAGTAGTGTTTCACTATAGAAATGCATTGTAAATGGGGAGGAAAGGGATTGTCAGTGGTCAGGAATGAAGGCAAGCATTACTGGCAGAATAGGGCTAATAGATGTAGAATTATTATTTTGTAGTAGTGTTTCACTATAGAAATGCATTGTAAATGGGGAGGAAAGGGATTGTCAGTGGTCAGGAATGAAGGCAAGCATTACTGGCAGAATAGGGCTAATAGATGTAGAATTATTTTGTAGTAGTGTTTCACTATAGAAATGCATTGTAAATGGGGAAGAAAGGGATTGTCAGTGGTCAGGAATGAAGGCAAGCATTACTGGCAGAATAGGGCTAATAGATGTAGAATTATTATTTTGTAGTAGTGTTTCACTATAGAAATGCATTGTAAATGGGGAGGAAAGGGATTGTCAGTGGTCAGGAATGAAGGCAAGCATTACTGGCAGAATAGGGCTAATAGATGTAGAATTATTATTTTGTAGTAGTGTTTCACTATAGAAATGCATTGTAAATGGGGAGGAAAGGGATTGTCAGTGGTCAGGAATGAAGGCAAGCATTACTGGCAGAATAGGGCTAATAGATGTAGAATTATTTTGTAGTAGTGTTTCACTATAGAAATGCATTGTAAATGGGGAAGAAAGGGATTGTCAGTGGTCAGGAATGAAGGCAAGCATTACTGGCAGAATAGGGCTAATAGATGTAGAATTATTATTTTGTAGTAGTGTTTCACTATAGAAATGCATTGTAAATGGGGAGGAAAGGGATTGTCAGTGGTCAGGAATGAAGGCAAGCATTACTGGCAGAATAGGGCTAATAGATGTAGAATTATTATTTTGTAGTAGTGTTTCACTATAGAAATGCATTGTAAATGGGGAGGAAAGGGATTGTCAGTGGTCAGGAATGAAGGCAAGCATTACTGGCAGAATAGGGCTAATAGATGTAGAATTATTATTTTGTAGTAGTGTTTCACTATAGAAATGCATTGTAAATGGGGAGGAAAGGGATTGTCAGTGGTCAGGAATGAAGGCAAGCATTACTGGCATAATAGGGCAAATAAATGTAGAATTATTATTTTATAGTAGTGTTTCACTATAGAAATGCATTGTAAATGGGGAAGAAAGGGATTGTCAGTGGTCAGGAATGAAGGCAAGCATTACTGACAGAATAGGGCTAATAGATGTAGAATTATTATTTTGTAGTAGTGTTTCACTATAGAAATGCATTGTAAATGGAAAGAAAGGGATTGTCAGTGGTCAGGAATGAAGGCAAGCATTACTGGCAGAATAGGGCTAATAGATGTAGAATTATTATTTTGTAGTAGTGTTTCACTATAGAAATGCATTGTAAATGGAAAGAAAGGGATTGTCAGTGGTCAGGAATGAAGGCAAGCATTACTGACAGAATAGGGCTAATAGATGTAGAATTATTATTTTGTAGTAGTGTTTCACTATAGAAATGCATTGTAAATGGCGAGGAAAGAGATTGTCAGTGGTCAGGAATAAAGGCAAGCATTACTGGCAGAATAGGGCTAATAGATGTAGAATTATTATTTTGTAGTAGTGTTTCACTATAGAAATGCATTGTAAATGGGGAGGAAAGGGATTGTCAGTGGTCAGGAATGAAGGCAAGCATTACTGGCAGAATAGGGCTAATAGATGTAGAATTATTATTTTGTAGTAGTGTTTCACTATAGAAATGCATTGTAAATGGGGAGGAAAGGGATTGTCAGTGGTCAGGAATGAAGGCAAGCATTACTGGCAGAATAGGGCTAATAGATGTAGAATTATTATTTTGTAGTAGTGTTTCACTATAGAAATGCATTGTAAATGGGGAGGAAAGGGATTGTCAGTGGTCAGGAATGAAGGCAAGCATTACTGGCAGAATAGGGCTAATAGATGTAGAATTATTATTTTGTAGTAGTGTTTCACTATAGAAATGCATTGTAAATGGGGAGGAAAGGGATTGTCAGTGGTCAGGAATGAAGGCAAGCATTACTGACAGAATAGGGCTAATAGATGTAGAATTATTATTTTGTAGTAGTGTTTCACTATAGAAATGCATTGTAAATGGAAAGAAAGGGATTGTCAGTGGTCAGGAATGAAGGCAAGCATTACTGGCAGAATAGGGCTAATAGATGTAGAATTATTATTTTGTAGTAGTGTTTCACTATAGAAATGCATTGTAAATGGAAAGAAAGGGATTGTCAATGGTCAGGAATGAAGGCAAGCATTACTGGCAGAATAGGGCTAATAGATGTAGAATTATTATTTTGTAGTAGTGTTTCACTATAGAAATGCATTGTAAATGGAAAGAAAGGGATTGTCAGTGGTCAGGAATGAAGGCAAGCATTACTGACAGAATAGGGCTAATAGATGTAGAATTATTATTTTGTAGTAGTGTTTCACTATAGAAATGCATTGTAAATGGCGAGGAAAGAGATTGTCAGTGGTCAGGAATAAAGGCAAGCATTACTGGCAGAATAGGGCTAATAGATGTAGAATTATTATTTTGTAGTAGTGTTTCACTATAGAAATGCATTGTAAATGGGGAGGAAAGGGATTGTCAGTGGTCAGGAATGAAGGCAAGCATTACTGGCAGAATAGGGCAAATAAATGTAGAATTATTATTTTGTAGTAGTGTTTCACTATAGAAATGCATTGTAAATGGAAAGAAAGGGATTGTCAGTGGTCAGTAACAAGTCAAAGCATTTGCATCTATTGAAGTGGAGAAAGGACTGAAAGAAACCTTATCTAGTATGATTTTAATTATAACAGCCGTGCTTTTTTTATTTTTATTTTTCTGTGATAAGGTAATATTTACGCTATTTTTCATTATTCAGACGGTTGTCTTCATTTTCTTTATGACATTTCAGCTGTTGTACACTTTGGCCTTCTTCAGGTGCTAGAAATTCCGAAACAAACTCTTTATTATACCCCAGTCATAATAATAAAGATTTCAGTTTAAAATTCCTAGCACCTGAAGGCAGCAGCAATGAACAATGGTCAAAACATCGTAAAAATGGCAACGAAGATGAGGACAATAGTCCGAATAACGTAAATAGTGTAAATGCATTTTTAGTTCTTGAAAAATTTCTCGCTCAACGACGTAAGGAATGCATTCTTGAAAAGTAAAAATAAAGAATCAGTAGAAGCAGTTGCTGTTGCAAGGTGGTGGAGGGGTGAGGATTGAGAGGAGATGTGAAGTGGTGGGGTTGGGGTTGGAAGTGCCGAGACTTTGCAAAGAGTCTCTCCTTAATTACAAAATCAACTTGCATTCACTCCTCATCAGCTGCATTCCATTGACAATCATGAGGGCTCGTGTTCACACGTCCTATTCCTAAAGATGCAAACTTGTAGGAATTTGACAAAGAATGCGAGAGAATAGATACAAATTTCTTCAGCAAATGACTCCACAAGTGAGTCAGAAAAAAAATTTGCCATGACCAAGCAGGAGAACTTCTGCAGAATGTGTGTGTTATGCATGTGTAAAAACTTCAGAGAGAGTATATCTGTAAAAGGACAATATAAATAAATCCTAAAGGAAAACTTATCTTAGCTGACATATTTCGTCATCTGAGTGACTTTATCGAGGTAAATAAGTCTCTCATAGGACAAAATGCATTACCTAAGATAAATTTTCCTTGTTTTTATATATATATATATATATATATATATATATATATATACATACAGAGTGGCTAAAAAGTAACTCTCCATTTTCAAAATATTTATGATTTACATTATTTGGACTATTGTTCTCATCTTTGTTTCCGTTTGTACGACATTTCAGCTATTGTACACTCCAGCCTTTTTTAGGTGCTAGGAATTTTGAACCGAACTCTTTATTATAATTACTGGGGTATATAAATTTCAATTGTAGTGTAGTAGTGCCTCTTTTGGTAGTCATGAGTTATCTCCCTCTAACCCTGTAAGTTACATTCTCACCACTACCAGAAGAGACACTACCATGCAAGGAATGAAGTTCATATATCCCAGTGATTGTAATTAAGGGTTCCGTTCAAAATTCCTAGCACCTGAAGAAGGCTGGAGCATACAACGGCCAAAACATCATACAAATGGCAAAAAAGATGAGGACAATAATCCAAATAATGTAAAAAGTGTAAATACTACCTAATCTTAGAAATATAGACAAATAGAATGATCTATTATTAAACATTGTACAAATGGAAACCAAGATGAGGACAATACTTCGAATAATGTAAATACAGTAAATATTACCTCATCTCAGAAATATAGACAAATAGAATGATCTATTATTAAATGTTGTACAAATTTTACAAGTCAACCATCCGTCCGTGCATGGAGTACTGCTGCCATTTATGGTCAGGTGCCCCTGCCGTTCTCCTCAGTGTTCTTGACAAGCTCCAAAGGAGAGTCTGTAATGTGATAGGTACTGATCTGGCGACTCGTCTGCAGCCACTTTCCCATCGTCGAAATGTGGCCTCCCTCTGTCTCTTCTATAAATACTTTCATGGCTTCTGCTCGGATGAGCTTAAGTCACTGATGCCTCCTCAACAGGTGTTTACCCGTTCAACCAGACTGGCAACTGGGTCCCACCCATTCACAGTCAGGTTAGCCAAACGCAGACGACAATTCTACTCCTGCAGCTTCCTCTCTCGCACTTCCCGCCTGTGGAACTCACTCCCGTATTCTTGCTTTCCTGATGGCTACGACCTCCAGAAATTTAAAAGCAAAGTTAATACTCATCTACTAACCACTGGCCTTTAGCTCTCTCCCCTCCCCTGTATAACCTTCCCTTTCTCTCCGCCCATGTATCTGTCATTGCACCTGCTTTCTCAGCTTTCTATTGTTCCTTTCTAACTAGCTTGTACTCCTCACTCTTTTCTAATTAATCTTTTTACATTTATGTAACCCCCTGCACATCAGTGGCGTTTCTGCCTTGCTCGGGGTGAAATGATTAAAAAAAAAAAAAAAAAAAAATGACAACCAAGATGAGGACAATAGTCCGAATAATGAAAATACTGTAAATACTACCTCATCTCAGAAATATAGACAAATATTTATAATTTATTATTAACTATAATTTCTACAAGAAATGAATATGAGAGGAAAGCATTTAGCATGAAGTTTACTTAAAATTTAACATGGGCACCAGATTTTGCTACTAGCTTCTCAAGCTGCCCAGGAATCATGTCAACTGATTTCACCAGGAACTATTGTGGTATGAAAGACATAATTTCTTGTATTCACCCTTCAAGTTCTTCCAAAATCTTGGTTTGGTATAGTAGACTTGCTCCTCCTTTACCCACCAGCCAAAACAAAAGTTACTAAATGTAAAATGGCAACAATTTACCCATCTCACTATATATATATATATTTTTGGGGAAAAACATGTAAACTGTGGGGTTTCATACATTGACACCCACACACACACACACACACGCATGGTCACTCGGTGTCCACGTGATGACTGGTTCCCGCCAAAAACGATGCTAATAAAAACGGAAAACATCACGTGGTACACTAGTTAGGATTTCGTCCCGGGACAAGAGCAAACATGTCTTCCTAACTCACACAAACACACGCGCACTAATTGCGTGTAGCAATTAGTGGCGCAAAAATTTCTTTTATTTTTCTTCTCCTACATTAACACTATGCACATTAACTTTCATTCAAACAGGACTTTACATAAAATAACTTCCTACACGTAAATCCACAATTTTTCCAACCTTCGTCAGTAGAAATCCACTGACTGCTACATTCGCATGTAAGTCTCTCTCTCTCTCTACTCAACGCACACACAGACACAGAACTTTGTCTTCTGTCTGACTTTCTTCATCAAGGATTTGAACTTTGAACTCTTTACGAAAATCTTAACAATTGTTACAAACCTTTCTTTCAGCTAGAGTAAAAACTTCATACATCTTATTTTGTTTCTACGAACAGACGAAGGGGAATGACTTTCCTTTTCACTTTCTTATGCATGCTCTCTCAACCCCATGTAACCTTTGTCAATACATTGTTTTTCTGGTTACTTTCACCTTACTCGTTCTTTCTTATTGACTGTTCTATTTCACCAACCAGTTACGTCGAGTCGACTCGTAAATCTAAATTAATAAGTGGATGCTCCGTCCACTACAAAACTGTGCCAAGAAGAAAAATTAAAAATTAGAAAAGACATTCCCAAAATAAAGATGAACTGTTAAATGAAAGAACGGAAATTATGACTAAATGCATCCACACTAAGAAATACCTCTTAGGTTCATACAACCATGGATGAAAACGCCATAATTCATTTTAATTTAAGAATTGCACGTTCATAAATTCCCTGCCACGTGAACATTCAAATAAAACACTGTTAGAAGAGCGTTCTTAAAAAGGTAAACGGTAAAATCAATTATTAAAAATCGCCTGAAGACATCACTCATGGTAGAAACCTGGGTAGTGAAATAACTTGTTTAAAAATGGAAAATATTCAAGTTCTACAATATAATTGTATTGGACATTTTTTAATACAAATGTGTACTGGTCTAATCCTATTATGACCAAAAACTAAGTATTAAACAATATATATATATATATATATATATTGTTTAATATTAAACAATATATATATATATATGTATTTGTGTATTTAGGCAGCAAATTTTCTTTTAAACATGTCAGATTAAATAAATTGCAAACATCATGTTTACTTATTTTTAATATAATCCATTCATACTCAAGGATAATTTTTTGCATATTACAATTGAAAGATGTCAGAAATGAGCTGTAATATTGACAGATGTTATTATCATTCATTTTTCAAGGTACCCAAGTACTTTCAACCCCTTTCCAAGATCATTTTCAGGGTGTGAGTTATGGTAACAAATAAAAAAAACAAACGCAAAAAAAGTTCAATAATTTCAAATTGTCGGTTGTTTATAACCAATTTTGTTAATTTTTGTTAATTTCCGTAACATGCTTACATTTTTTGACATTACGATACATTTCAGTGCAGATATGGTTATTTGCGTGAATGGAAAATTGTATTATAGGCTTGATTTGACTTCGTTTAGACTGTTGGTCATTCGTGTGTGAGAGGTCTAAGACATGCCAGATCAATTGGTGGCTTCTCCTATGTTGGTAGGGGTTGCAGGTTCGAATCCTGCCGAATGACACACATTTTCTTAACAAAAATTTATCGTAAATAATCGGGCTGGTAGAAATAAATATATATACTATTTGATTATAAACAGAATATCTACTTAAATACGAGTATCAATCAAAAATAATGTTCAAATGATTTCAAATTGTTGGTTGTTTATAACCATTTTGTTAATCTTCATTTATTTATATATATATATATATATATATATATATAAAAATGAACACTGAGGCTGATATGGAGCAGTGAGTCCCTTTCCAGGTTAGAGGTTTGTGCTCAACCTTTTATATTTACATATGCCCTATCCCTGATATCGGACACTTATGCTTATAAATACAGCATATATATAAAATGGCAACAATTTAAATGTGTGTGTGTGTGTGTGTGTGTGTGTGTAATTATTTAATTACTCAGTTTTTGGTCATAATTAAATTAGACCAGTTCACAGTTGTATTAAAAGGTGTTCAATATAATTATATTGTACAAATTTTGAATTTCTTTAAAAAACGGTAAAATTAGAATTTGTTTGAAAAATGGTAAAATCAGTTATTGTAAATTGCCTGAAGATACCAAAAGGTTGAAACCTAGGCTGCGGAAATAACTCATTTCCAAATGAAAAATATATAACAAAATACATCCTTTTTTGGAGCAGCTTTACTTCCAGTAACCGTTACACATGTTACTGTCAGTTATTTTCAGATTTCATTTTTCTTAAGAATATTAAGATGGAGATAAATGAATTCTGCTCGCCGAAAAAAACACCAGTTCTTGAAAATGACCGCGACAGTCAAAACAACTGAAACAAAACAACAAAAGAAACATGAATTTTAAAACGTTTATCCACCATTTCATTTCTAATATACGACACCTTATTTGCAAATTTGGGCACCTGGACGTAGTATAATGGTTAGCAAGCTTGTCTCACTAGAATCTGTTACAACTGAGTAGTGAGTTCAATCCTCACTATGTAACCCTATATTCTTGGCCTTGTGCCACATCTAAGCAGTGCTTAGAAAATCAGCACCTTATTCGCAAATTTGAAAAATACAATAAGAATTTAAACGGACAGACGTCTGTTATTTTTAATCAGATCTGGTTGGATTGTGGGTGTGTGTGTTGTTTATGGGTTGAAAATCAGATACATGTTTATTTCTTTTCATATTACTGCCAAGATGGATGCAAAACAAATGAAATTAAAAGAATTTAGGGTATTTCAAAAATGTAAATAAAATAATTCCTCATCAGGGTTGGTCTTCAGTGTATTTCTTACAGATGTCACAGCGAGTAGCTTAAGCAAGACGAGTTATAACGATGGCAACAGGAATCATACAAGTTATAACTGGAGTGACAAGAATATCAAAGCTTGTGCTGAGTGTTAACAAGTAGGAAAAATACATAGTTGTTGGTTCAGTGCACAGGATATCAGAGCCGATGAGAATTTGAACTACATTGGCTTAAATATTTTCTCTTTGGTGTATGTAAAAAAAAAAAAAACATACAATTATGGAGGAAATCCTAGCCCAGGTCATAAAAATTCAGCAACATCAGCAGTTGTTAGGACTCCAGAAAAAGTAACAACAGTTAATGAAAATAATTCTGAAGGAAACAGAAAATTCTCCAGGTTCTTTTACTCCTGACAATGTGGCATAGCTGAATTTACATACATTCCAGATAACGAAATTACCCTTTCTGCTTATTTTCAAAGATACAAGCAAATTTTCAGAAATTAATGCAGAGACTGGAAAGATGAGAAAAAAACAGACTAATGTGGAGACTGTTAACACCAGTAGGACATGAAAAATAGTGTAATTTTGTAGAAAAAATTTGTTTTGAAGAAACTAATATTCTGACAAAATTTTTAGTGACAAAAGCTCTTTTTTCAAAACTCATTGGAAATGTATAAATCTATAGTGTTTTTTTAAAGTGAATTTCAAAGACAATGTTTGGATATTTATGCATAGATTTGTTCAACTACATATGTGCCATTTTATTTCACTATCTTTTTGCCATCATTAAGGTAGCTTCACGATTCCAATCTATAATACTTTGGCATCTTTCTGGGTGATTAACTACCCTAAGTGATTTTTACAGAGAGTATTAAAGTGCTTTAAGAGAATTTTGTAAGAATTGAAATAATTGATAATTCAAAGGTGCAAAGTCAGGTGAGTAAAGTGGGTGTAGTATGACATCCTAGTCAAGCTGTACTAATTTCTGCTGAGTCTGCAAAAAGACATGAGGACTATGGTTGTCCTAATGGAACACAACACCATTTCCATTGGCAAAATATTCATCGAAATTTAGCTCTTTATTCAACACTCATTGGAAATGTATAAATCTGATGTCAAAAGAAAACAAAGTCTTGTTTGTTTGTTTGTTTCGAGGTTTAACGATCTATCAATCCTTATGGAATCATTTAAGATCATAACCAATGATTTTGGGTAAGGTTATTTTATTTTTACATTTTTCTTTTCGAATATCAAGATTCATTGGGATTTGTTTTTAAGAGCAGGGTCTCCAAGTCCTACCCTTGTCATTTAATGCATAACTGGAGGGAAGGGATGGATTAATAACTTTCCCAAGGGGACCAGTGCTTAAGTGAATGCAGGGTATTCAACTGGAATTCAAACTCGGCTCACCGATTTCTCTTTCCGAGCCGACATTCAGTGCACCACAACGCACATCTGTCACTATACACTGACAGCACCTGGTATTCCCAAGTGGTCACCCATCTAAGTACTGACCAGGCTCAACATTGCTTAACTTCGGTGATCGAGTGAGAACCGGTGTATTCAACGTGATAGGCCATAAGCCAGAAAACAAAGATTTTGTCACATACACTGAAATTGTTAACAAGGAGTGTGAATTGAGTTTGAGTTTTGTTTAATGGCATATCAATACCTCTGTGGGTTATTTAATGCCAAAAAAGGTAGGATTTTAAGGGATTTTTTAATGTTCAATTATACTGAGAAAGTTGATTTAGTCAGATTTTGATGAAATTCTTTTTTTATTATTTTAGAAAACTGAAGATGTCTTCTAGTCTTGTATTCAAAAACATTTCTGGTTATAATTTTTTTTTTCTTCAGAAATGTGTTATGGTAATAATATTTTCCTTCTGAAAAGTATTGTTGGTAATATTTATTTTCCAAAAATGTACATATTTCTATAAAAGTCTATTTATATAGTTTCATGGTGTTTTGACACCAGTTTGGGGGGGCTAACTATTTGCCCATAGCTTGGACCTTAACAAGTGCTACCAATCCAGGTCAAGGTGGACCTGGGAACAAGAGGTGGTTCCATGCTCCTCACAACCTCCCAATCAGAGGCCTTGCTGCCAGATGCAGTTTACCGTCATACCCAGGACCAAGGAGTGTGAAGGATTCAGATTAAACAAACAGACTCCAGCTACGTTTAAAGGGTTCATTCAAGGGTTAATGGTGAAAAAGGACACAGAAATACGGGCGAGAATTCTAACCAAACTTGAACAGTATAACAAACATACACTACAAGAAATATTAGACGAATGTCAGAGAATTCTAAATCCAAGACGCGATGACAAAGAAATTCAAGAAAAACAAATGTGCATGCACACAAGCAGTAGATAAATGTACAAGAAAGATAATGAATCCTTGTTGATGTGGAAGGTGACATTTCGGAGATGACTGTTCCTTTAAGAATATGACAGTTTTTACACACTTTGTATACAGAAAAGTAAACAATTGTATGAACACAAGAAGAATTAAATAAAAAACTTAATTGCAGTACCTTGTCAGTCGTCTTTAACAAAATTTGTATAAAAAGGGGATTGCTGCTGAAATGGACAATTACCATATATATATGTAAATGTAGCAATAAACACGCCTCTAATTAAAGCAGATAGACATAACATCAGGTCATAAAACAGCGCCTACCACCATTCTGAAGGAGATGTGAAAATGCCAAATCCTGCGCACATGCTAAACCATAAATTAAAGCAGACAGATATATCATCAAATTGTAAAACAGCGTCTGCTATCACTTTAAAAAAGAGGCAAAAAAGCCATATCCTACTACTGTGCACTCTTATATAAACCATAAACACACACACACACACACACACACATACATGAACTAACCCACTTACAGGCACACACACATACTCACTACAATTAACGACAGCAGTAGCAGCAAAAGAGGAGCATTCATTTAAAGGTATGGCCAAAAAGCACACAATTTAAAACCAAGCTCTCCTGTCATTCTGAAGATTAGATTCTGATCTTAAAATATTAATGAATAATAAATAGGTAATACCCAACACCTTCTTTGCTTTCCTTTATTATACTAAAGGCATTGGGATAGCCTTCAAATACCTACTGATCTTAAAATATTAATGAATAATAAATAGGTAATACCCAATACCTTCTTTGCTTTCCTTTATTATACTAAAGGCATTGGGATTGCCTTCAAATACCTACTGATCTCGAAATATTAATGAATAATAAATAGGTAATACCCAATACCTTCTTTGCCTTCCTTTATTATACTAAAGGCATTGGGATAGCCTTCAAATATCTACTGATCTCGAAATATTAATGAATAATAAATAGGTAATACCCAATACATTCTTTGCTTTCCTTTATTATACTAAAGGCATTGGGATTGCCTTCAAATACCTACTGATCTCGAAATATTAATGAATAATAAATAGGTAATACCCAATACATTCTTTGCTTTCCTTTATTATACTAAAGGCATTGGGATAGCCTTCAAATACCTACTGATCTCGACATATTAATGAATAATAAATAGGTAATACCCAATACCTTCTTTGCCTTCCTTTATTATACTAAACTCATTGTGATGGCCTTCAAATACCTACTGATCTCGAAATATTAATGAATAATAAATAGGTAATACCCAATACCTTCTTTACCTTCCTTTATTATACTAAACGCATTGTGATGGCCTTCAAATACCTACTGATCTCGAAATATTAATGAATAATAAATAGGTAATACCCAACACCTTCTTTACCTTCCTTTATTATACTAAAGGCATTGTGATAGCCTTCAAATACCTACTGACCTCGAAATATTAATGAATAATAAATAGGTAATACCCAATACCTTCTTTACTTTCCTTTATTATACTAAACGCATTGTGATGGCCTTCAAATACCTACTGATCTTAAAATATTAATGAATAATAAATAGGTAATACCCAATACCTTCTTTGCTTTCCTTTATTATACTAAACGCATTGTGATGGCCTTCAAATACCTACTGATCTTAAAATATTAATGAATAATAAATAGGTAATACCCAATACCTTCTTTGCTTTCCTTTATTATACTAAAGGCATTGGGATTGCCTTCAAATACCTACTGATCTCGAAATATTAATGAATAATAAATAGGTAATACCCAATACCTTCTTTGCTTTCCTTTATTATACTAAAGGCATTGGGATAGCCTTCAAATACCTACTGATCTCGAAATATTAATGAATAATAAATAGGTAATACCCAATACCTTCTTTACCTTCCTTTATTATACTAAACGCATTGTGATGGCCTTCAAATACCTACTGATCTTAAAATATTAATGAATAATAAATAGGTAATACCCAATACCTTCTTTACTTTCCTTTATTATACTAAACGCATTGTGATGGCCTTCAAATACCTACTGATCTTAAAATATTAATGAATAATAAATAGGTAATACCCAATACCTTCTTTGCTTTCCTTTATTATACTAAAGGCATTGGGATTGCCTTCAAATACCTACTGATCTCGAAATATTAATGAATAATAAATAGGTAATACCCAATACCTTCTTTGCTTTCCTTTATTATACTAAAGGCATTGGGATAGCCTTCAAATACCTACTGATCTCGAAATATTAATGAATAATAAATAGGTAATACCCAATACCTTCTTTACCTTCCTTTATTATACTAAACGCATTGTGATGGCCTTCAAATACCTACTGATCTCGAAATATTAATGAATAATAAATAGGTAATACCCAACACCTTCTTTACCTTCCTTTATTACACTAAACGCATTGTGATAGCCTTCAAATACCTACCCATACAACTTATATACACAATGCTTCAAGCAAATTACAAAACTCTCCTATATATATATATATATACTTTTGTAGTGATATTAACATATCCATGTTATAATTTCTGAATATACATATAATTTTTCATATATTTGTAAAATTCTTTTTTTTTAGAACTCAAATTATATAAGAACTGTTCGTGTGGATTTGAATTATTCTTCTTCTATGTGCCATGTCCCTTCAGGATGTAGGCGATCATAGCCCTCCACATCACCCTTTCACTTGTCACTCTTAATACTCCTTCTCTTGTTATCCCACTCGATCCAACCATCGATCTGCTAAAGTCTATCAAGTATGTCATGTATTGCTTTCTCTTGTCTCTCTTCCCCTCTATTCATCCTGTGAGCATCAGGTTCTCCAAGCCCTCTTTCCTCATTACATGTCCCAAAAACTTCAGCTATCTTTTTCTGATGTTGAATATCAGTTTCCTTCTCAAGTCCTTCTTCTCCAAAACTTTATCATTGTTCATGTGTTGCATCCATCATATTCTCAACATCCTTCTGTAGAACCAAATTTCAGTTGCTTCAAGTCTTCATCTTTGATGAGATTGTCCAGCATTCCCTGCAATATTGAAAAACAGACATCACATAACAATCCAGTACTCTCTTCTTTGTTTCCAGTGAAACTTTCCTGTCTCTCATCTTCTGGGAGTCATCCTTGGCCATTTTAATACACCTTCAGATCTCCATATCACACTTTCCATCCTCTGTTAGAACACTTCCAAGGTATTACCTGTTTGATTTTAGTATCCCCAACTTAGATTAGAGTTAAAAATTGGTCCTCAGTAAAGGGATACACTGAAAGTTTACATGTTGCTAATATCCAAATCAAAATGGCAGTGCCCTGAGAAAAGTCTCTTTATCAACATTTATTTCCAGAAAATTGCAATTTCAAATTCTTTTTGCAAACAAGCCATCACAACAAAGCAACAATGTTATAACAATACAGAAATAAAATATGACAGTCCGCCATTCTCACTGCTCTTGATTCTTTTACAGCAGCGGTTCCCAACCATTGGGTCGTGGTACATTTGTACCTGACCACAAAGAAAGAATAAAAACATTTTTGTTTTTCATTTTACTGATTATCCCAATCTTGTTTATTGTTTTGTAAAACAAGTAACTAATGCCAATTCCCTACACACACACACACACTTGGTAAGTGGAAAAATTGTCTTGCATGACACTGGTCCATGGTGAAAATAAGGTTGGGTACTGCTATTTTACAGCACAGTTTTGACCATAACCATCTTTATAGTAATTCATTTCCAGTAAATGGGCCAGTACAGCCAGGCAACAATCCTTTAACAATGCAGCAGCAAAAGTGTTAAGAGCAATTTCATTTGGGAGATATTTACGTCTCATTGCAACTGAAGAGGTTAAGTCTCAAATCAAATCCACTCAGATCTGTTACTTTAAAACATTAATGAGAAGGGTAAAGTTTTGTGCAAACAAGCCTAGCTTCTGATAGAATTCAAAGAAAGGACAATGAAGTCGGTAGAAAAATGGTGCTTTGTTCTGAAGCTACAAAGGTCAAATTGCACTATCAACAGCTCAAAAATAACACATAAAGAGACTGAGTTATTTGTACCAATTAGTACCAAACTTGCACATACAAAACTTCATTGTCCACCTCTTTAGCTAAATAGAAGGCATTTATTTAAATAAACTGACCCACTGATGGAAAAAAATATGAAAAAATATTTTTGGAAACAATTTTTGTACATTAGCAGTCTAAAGAAATGATTATGAGAAAAGAAAAAGTGGTCAGGAATGAAGGAAAGCATTACTGACAAAATAAGGCTATTATATATAGAATTATTATATTACAAGTGTACCTCTGCCGTCAAAATATTTGAGAGGATTATTAGCTGTTTCCTCACAGGTTATCCCCCCTGAGCATAACAGGAGGGAAAACATATATATATATATGTTAGATTAAATGGATTGCAAACACTATGTTTGCTTATTTTTAATAAAATCCATTCATACTCATGGATAATCTTTTGCGTATTACAATCAAAAGATGTCAGAAATGAGCTGTAATGTTGACACATTATTTTCATTCATTTCTCGAGGTACCCAAGTACTTTCAACCTCTTTCGAAGATTATCTTCAGGGGTGTGAGTTATGGCAACAAATGTAACCGGAAAACTGTTGCTAAAAATTACTGTAAATTTTTTTTTCTACTTCAAATATAACGGTTGACAAACTGTTAGCGTTCATTAGAACGTGAAAATTATCCAAAATGGAATTTTTTCATATATTGTAATGTCATGGTCATGCACGTGTTAAAGCATAAAAAAACTGTTATTTTTACCAATATTTTAGAACATTACTACAGTATTCATAGCTGATTCTATTAATTGGCAGCTTAAGTGCTTTAAATGTACAGTAATTTTTAGCAACCCAGTTTTCCGGGTACATTTGTTACCATAACTCACACCTCTGAAGATGATCTCGGAAAGAGGTTGAAAGTACTTGGATACCTGAAGAAATGAATGAAAATAACATTTGTCAATGTTACAGCTCATTTCTGACATCTTTTGATTGTAATACGCGAAAGATTATCCATGGGTATGAACAGATTTTATTAAAAATAAGCAAACATAGTGTTTGTAATTTATTTAATCTGGAATGTATAAAAGAAAATTTGCTGCCTAAATACACAAATTTTAAAATATATATATATATATATATAATTTATTCTAGTAGAAAAGATATATATATTTCTTCACTACTCGATGACATAACTATTACAAAAAAAAATAAATAAATAAAAATAAGACAGTGTTGAATTCCTTGCATTTACTTACGCACAAATACCCATGGGAAAGGTATTAATCATCTCTTCCCTCCAGTTATGAGTTAAATAATAGGCCAGATTGGGTTCTATAACTTTGGCTGGCAACCAGTCTACCACAGAAAGCAATGGCAACCTACTGCGGGATAATCTTCTGCCCAGTCAGTCATGCCTCTTTCGAGACATGATTGCCCAAAGCATGTATCACATATGGTAATTAACTGACTAAAGAGCAAACAAATGGCAAGAGGTTTAATAACTGGTAAAAAAAAAAAGAATGGACTGAGCGGACGCTACCTCGCGATTGTCTCTCTCCATGATCATGACAGGCAGGAATTAAATATATATATATATATATATATATATATATATAAATTTAGTATATCGAGGCAGCAAGTAATTTTCTAAACATATGCTATTAAATATAAGAGACAATGAATGTCTGTTATGTTTAATCATGAGCCATTCTAAACGTTTGATTTTATTATTTCAACACTCAATAAAATCAACTTTAAAACAGGAAATAACATATTACATTGCATTTGACTACATGGTTTTGTTGTCATTTCGCGCTATCCCGCGGTGTGACGTCATAAAACCGCATCGCAAACTTAAGAACTGCGTTTATTATTTTTGGTAACTATTGCCGTTGCCAAGCAGAGTTTTATGTCAACACAAAATAAAATCGTCGGTGATGGGGGATTTTATAATATTTCAGTTTAAACAACCTCTCTGAAGATGGCTCATGTGAGCCGAAAGCTTAGAAGAAAACCAATAAATAATTATCCAAATGTTGGATAATTTTTGTCTTTATTTTCAACTGAAATTAAAGCAAAAATACGACGTTTAGAACAGCTCATGATTAAACATAATAGATATTCATTGTCTCTTATATTTAATAGCATATGTTTAGAAAATATATATATATATATATATATATATATATATAAAAAACACACAAATACACAATGGTCATTATTATAATGTCTAATAATTGAAATGCATTATAAATTAGGAAGATAGGGATGGTTAGTGGTCAGGAACAAAGGAAAGCATATGTGAAAAAGATTTTACCCAAGTGAAAATTTCAGAAGACCAAAAGCTGGTCAGGTATGGACAAGCCCTAAAAAACGACAATTCTCATCTATCACTGAACTGTGTTACCATTTAAAATCCCACCATATTAATATGGAAAATTTTGATAATCAACCATAAAAAATTTATTTCAACATTAAAACTTCAGAGGCACGAGAGAAAGTCAAAAATTATTCGCACTATTGATGCAGATATGCTATAACAAAAATTCATGTTTTTCAAAATCCCACATTAAAATTTATCTATTTCTGGAGCTTGAAATTTTGATTTAAATGGCTTCTGGTGCTGACAAAATATTTTCATTTTTGGAGAGTTGCTGAATTTCAAAATTTTTATTATTCTATATTAAAAGCCACAACCTTCCCAGGGTCAATTTTCTACAGCTGAATTCTATATGGGGTTAGGGTTCATTTAAAATATGTAGATGTGTAACTGAAAAATGAAAATATAAACAAAATCCATAGAGATTTTGAAGTCATTATATGATAAAATGAATTACACTAACTTTGATGATTTGAGGGGGGCATGCTTTTGACTGAGCAAAATAATATTTTCTATCAGGTATAAAGTTAAAATAATTAAATATTTGGATTCTGTAGTCCTTATTTGTCCTTCCTACCACATTTCAGAAATATTGAATATGTGGGAGTATTTCTTTTTAATTTTTAAAAAACGCTGAACTTCTTTAACATTTCATGACCTTAATTTAAAAGTAAAATATGAAAATTTTACACACCCCTAAAATCAGAACGGTAAGGTCTTGCACAAAATAATTTGGTACATTTTCCTAACTCATGAAGAGGAATATTTGTGCCAAATTTCAAGTAACTCGGTGTTGGTGGGTGTAATGCCCTGGTGAATTCACATGGAATGACCCTGCTGACAAAATATTTTCATTTTTGGATTTCAAAGTTTATCACATTGATTTGGTTGTATGTTATTTTTTTTTTTTTGCATCTTTTAAAGTCCGGCCATTGAAATTTACCAAAGGGACTCGACAGATTTTAGTGAAACCAAAATTCATATACGCAAAAAAAAAAAAAACAGGCACTTTTCATTTACATGACGACATAAAATGCAAGTGAAGAGTTGCAGAATTTCAAATGACTATACAAATATTTCTTTTAATAATAAATATTAATTTTAAAATTTTTATTATTCTATGCTAAAAGCCACAACCTCCCCAGGGTCAATTTTCTACAGCTGAATTCTATATGGGGTTAGGGTTAGGGTTCATTTAAAATATGTAGATGTGTAACTGAAAAATGAAAATACAAACAAAATACATAGAGATTTTGAAGTCATTATATGATAAAATGAATTACACTAATTTTTTATTTGGTACTGTCAAAAAGGATATATGTGTGTGTGTGTGTGTGTGTGTGTGTGAAATGGATAAATTGTCATCTAAATTATGCAAAAATGAAAATAACTCCGACATCTCATTTTAACAGAAACATTTAATAAAATTACCCCAAAACATCTCGAAATACTAAAGAGTAAATTGAAATGTTTGTATTAGATCTTATGGCATAAATTCAAGCAGTACAGCATGTAGTTCCTAAATTTCTGGCGGAGTGAATTGTATCATGGTGCTCTTTTCCTCACAGATGGTGCCCAACTGACCTTACTATACTGTGCAGTCGACAAAATCAAAAACAAAGTGCATTAGCAAATTAAAAGCATAAAATAGTGACAATTTACCCATCACATCCTATATGTATCTAAAAAAATGTTTAATGCTGGCTTAGCTGCAAAAAATTGACTATTGACAGTCAACCCCCTTTGGGGCTTCGCTCTCAGTTTTCTGTCTGGATTTATTTCCATATCTTTATCCATGTCTGGCAGTGGAGGTTCAAAATCAGGGTTTTCTTTCCCTTAGATAGACTGTCTTTCTGGGTTATCTAGCTCCATCTACCTGAAGCAGCTGGTCATGAGGCACCGGTTGTTCGCCATTCTGGGCTATCTAGCTCCATCTACCTGAAGCAGCTGGTCATGAGGCACCGGTTGTTCGCCATTCTGGGCTATCTAGCTCCATCTACCTGAAGCAGCTGGTCATGAGGCACCGGTTGTCTGCCATTCTGGGCTATCTAGCTCCATCTACCTGAAGCAGCTGGTCATGAGGCACCGGTTGTTCGCCATTCTGGGCTATCTAGCTCCATCTACCTGAAGCAGCTGGTCATGAGGCACCGGTTGTCTGCCATTCTGGGCTATCTAGCTCTATCTAGATGGGGTATGGGGTACCCAATGAGGATCGAACTCACTACTCAGTTGTAATAGGTGCTAGCAAGACAAGCTTGTTAACCATTAAACCACTCCAAGGTGCCCAGCATTTTACAGACAGTGAGTTTGTTTAATGGTATATCAACCTCTGTGAGTTATTTAATGCCAAAAAGGTGGGGTTTTAAGATATTGTTTTTAACATTTGGTTACAGTGAGAAGGTTGATTTAGTCAGATTTTAATGAAATTTTTTGTTTTTACTCTTTATTTTAAAAAATGTCTTCTAGTTTTGTAGTCAAAAATGTTTTGCTGAGAATAACTTTTTCCTTCAAAAATGTGTTATGGTCATCATTTTTCTTCAAAAATGTATTGTTGTTAATATTTTTCCTTCAAAAATGTATATCTTTCTACAAAAGTCTATTTTTATGTATATATTTCTATAAAAGTTTATTTTGATACTTTCATCGTGTTTTGACTCCAGTTTGAGGGTTAACTATTTGCCCATAGCTGGGACCCTCACAGGTGCTACAACTCCGGGTCAGGGTGGACCTGAGAACAACAGCAATTAAGAGGTGGTTGCCTGCTCCTCACAATCTCCCAACCAGAGACCTTGCTGCCGGATGCAGTTTACTGTCATGCCCATGACCCAGTCAGTTAAGTACCATACATGATACATGCTTGGGCGATCAGGTCTCGAAAGAAACATGACTGACTGACTGGGCAGATTATTAGCCTTTCTGTGGTAGACTGGTTGCCAGCCAAGGCTATAGAACCCAATCTGGTCTGTTATATAACCCATAACTGGAGGGAAGAGATGAAATAACTTTCCTAAGGGTATCTGCACTTCAACTGGAATTTGAACTCGGTTCCCTAATTTGTCATTCCGAGCCAATATTCACTGCACCACATCCAGATACATGATGAAAAAGTGCCGCAAAATGTAAAAAAGTTTTATTGATAAAAATATTTTATTATTAAGAGGAAAAAAACTAATTAATAAATTACATTTTTAATCCTTTTTAGAAACTTCAAAATTTTGGTTAAAATGTTTGTTTCTCTGGCATTAATGGGTGACCATAAATTAACATGGGAGATTTTAGTGTCGTTTTTGCGGTAAAAAAAAAAAATTTGATTTTTTAGAAAGTCTTTAAAAATCAGATAATTGTTCAATATTATTAATGAAACTTTCAGGACTTAGTCACAAATAAAATTATTTTAGAAAGGTTTTTTTTTTCTAGGTATGTTACCCTCACACACACTTAATTTTATTCATGAAATTTCAAGAAATTGATTTTTGTACACCGCTTTCATAAAATGTACTTTATTTGAAATCACTTTTTTTGGGGGGGGCAATAAATATTATTGCACAATATTTATTAGTTTTAGGTACCTTAACTAATTTTTTGATACTTAAGTAAAGTTTTAAAACGAATTGTAATTTTGTAAAAAAAGACAAAAAATTTTCTTTAATGAATGAAATTAATTTTTACATGACAATTTTTAATCTGAAATCAAAAAAAAAATGTCACAATTCACTCAGTTAACGTGCTATACATGATACACGCTTGGGCGATCATGTCTCCCCAGAGACATGATCACTGGATGGACAGAAGATTTTCCTGCAGTAGATTACCATTACTTTCCGAGGTAGACTGGTTGTCAACCAAGGCTATAGAACCCAACCCATTATTCAAGAAAGAAGGCATGGATTCATCATACCTTTCCCAAGGGTAAAAGTGAATGAAATGAATTGAATGAATGAATGAATGAACAGACACAGACAGACAGACAGACAGACAGACAGACAGACAGATAGATAGATAGATAGGAACAGACTGAGATAGATAGATAGATAGATAGATAGATAGATAGATATGAACAGACTGAGATAGATAGATAGATAGATAGATAGATAGATAGACAGACTGAGATAGATAGATAGATAGATAGATAGATAGATAGATAGATAGATAGATAGATAGATGAACAGACTGAGATAGATAGATAGATAGATAGATAGAGACAGACTGAGATAGATAGATAGATAGATAGATAGGAACAGACTGAGATAGATAGATAGATAGATAGATAGGAACAGACTGAGATAGATAGATAGATAGATAGAGACAGACAGAGATAGATAGATAGATAGATAGGAACAGACAGAGATAGATAGATAGATAGATAGGAACAGACTGAGATAGATAGATAGATAGATAGATAGACAGACAGATAGATAGATAGATAGATAGATAGATAGATAGATAGATAGATAGATAGATAGATAGACAGACTGAGATAGATAGATAGATAGATAGATGAACAGACTGAGATAGATAGATAGATAGATAGATAGACAGACTGGATAGATAGATAGATAGATAGATAGGAACAGACTGAGATAGATAGATAGATAGATAGATAGGAACAGACTGAGATAGATAGATAGATAGATAGATAGAGACAGACTGAGATAGATAGATAGATAGATAGGAACAGACTGAGATAGATAGATAGATAGATAGACAGACTGAGATAGATAGATAGATAGATAGATAGATAGATAGATAGATAGATGAATGAACAGACTGAGATAGATAGATAGATAGATAGATAGATAGATAGGAACAGACTGAGATAGATAGATAGATAGATATAGATAGATAGATAGATAGGAACAGACTGAGATAGATAGATAGATAGATAGATAGATAGATAGAAACAGACTGAGATAGATAGATAGATAGATAGATAGATAGATAGATGATAGATAGATATATGAACAGACTGAGATAGATAGATAGATAGATAGGAACAGACTGAAATAGATAGATAGATAGATAGATAGATAGATAGATAGATACAGACAGACTGAGATAGATAGATAGATAGATAGATATGAACGAATGAGATAGATAGATAGATAGATAGATAGATATGAACAGACTGAGACAGATAGATAGATAGATAGATATGAACAGACTGAGATAGATAGATAGATAGATGTACAGACAGACTGAGATAGATAGATAGATAGATAGATAGATAGATATGAACAGACTGAGATAGATAGATAGATAGATAGATAGATAGATAGATATAGACAGACTGAGATAGATAGATAGATAGATAGATATGAACAGACTGAGATAGATAGATAGATAGATAGATAGATAGATATAGACAGACTGAGATAGATAGATAGATAGATAGATAGATAGATAGATAGATAGATAGATAGATATGAACAGACTGAGATAGATAGATATAGATATGAACAGACTGAGATAGATAGATAGATAGATATGAACAGACTGAGATAGATAGATAGATCGATAGATAGATAAACAGACTGAGATAGATAGATAGATCGATAGATAGATATAAATAAACAGACTGAGATAGATAGATGAGTCGATAGATAGATATAAACAGACTGAGATAGATAGATAGATAGATAGATATAAACAGACTGAGATAGATAGATAGATAGATAGATAGATAGATATAAACAGACTGAGATAGATAGATAGATAGATAGATAGATAGATAGATAGATATAAATAGATAGATAGATAGATAGATAGATATAGATAGATAGATAGATATAAACAGACTGAGATAGATAGATAGATAGATAGATATAAACAGACTGAGATAGATAGATAGATAGATAGATAGATAGATAGATATAAACAGACTGAGATAGATAGATAGATAGATCGATAGATAGATATAAACAGACTGAGATAGATAGATAGATAGATAGATAGATAGATATAAACAGACAGATAGATAGATAGATAGATAGATAGATAGATAGATATAAACAGACAGATAGATAGATAGATAGATAGATAGATCGATCGATAGATAGATAGATGATTATTATATCAAAATATTCCTAAGGCTTTCGTCGCCTCAAAGGATTGTAATGTGATTTTTTTTTATTTGGCAGTGTAAAAAAATTGTTTTGTTTTTTTTTTAACATGAAATCAAACAAAAAATGTAAGACATAAATTTATTAAAAAATAATTAATAAATAAAATGAATTTTATTTTTTACCTGTTGTAGAACATCACATTTCTTCTTGAGAATGCAGTATTTATGTAAAAAGATATTTTCGTGGGTGTATTTCTCTAATTTGGCTTCAAGACTTTCTGCCATTCTTTGTTGTTGTTGTTTTTTTCGGGGGGGGGGGGGGCCTTTATTTTTTAATTCTTAAGTTTAAAAGTTTTTAAAATAAAGTTTTTGTTTTTGTTTTTATGACTTTTTAAAATTTTTACTTTTTTTTTGTTTTTTTACATTTGACTAGAATTGTCAATTTTTTCTATTTTTTTTTTTCTGTTTAAATAAATCTCATTTTCTTTTTTATCAAACTTTAAACATGTATTTTTGTTTTTTGTTTGTTCCGTTTTTTCTTATTTTTTTATTTTTTTTTTTTTCAACTCATTCCGGCCAAAAATACCGAATTAAATTCGAAGAATTTAAATATAAAAGCTTTTTTTTTTCCTTAATTTTTTGTTAATCTGGAGGAGACATCCGATTCCTTCCTTCTTGACAAATTAAAAGAAAAATTGAAGAGAAGGCAAAAAAATAACGAAATAAATTATTTTGCCTCGTTAGTTTTTTTTCGCAAAACTTTTTATCGCTTTGTTGAGGTACTCCTTGAATCCAGTAAAAAAAAAATGAGGGAATGATAAAAATATATATCTGAAGTGACAGGAAAATGCAGAGTCCTTTCTTCGATCTCCCGAATATGTAATTCTTTGCTTATTTTAGGCCCTTTATATAAATTTTGGAAGATTTTTCATTTTTTCCCTCTGATTTTTTGACGTTTTTCTTAATGACGCTCTGCAAATCCCAAGACTGCCAAGGGGAGACAACTCAGTTGGCTACTTCCGCTTTAATGGCGTCTACCCAGATTACATTTCTACGCCAAACACCTTTGAATTCTCCCTTCTTTTTTTTTTTTTTTTTTTTTTCTTACAGTAAAGAGTGTAGGGGCCTCGGTAATGCTTATCAAATTGGCCTTGTGCCAAACACAACCGAAGTCCCCACAATTTAAAATATTAGAAGGTTGGATGTTGAAATGTGGAAGGATAAAACATTTCGTTTGTACATTACAGTAAAATTTTCATTAACAGAACAACAAAATAAGCAAGAAGAAAAATAAAATTTTCATAGAGAAAATTTTAAAATGCATGTAGTTAATTGAGAAAGAGATTTAAATAAGTATTTAAATGTTCCACAGAAATTCAGAGTTCATAGTTAATAGTAGCAGAATGTGTGTATGTAAAAAGATTAAAAAGGTTGCTAATAAAAGAAGTCTTTGTTCTTTTCCTTTTAATGGCTGGAGAAAAAGTGAAAAGGAAAATCAGGCGATAAAGAAGATTCTACTTATCGAAGTTAGTTGAAGTATTTTGTTGTTGCTGTTTTCTTTGACGGTGCATGGGTGAAGACGAAGAAAGGAACATTGGAAGGAGAGGTAAAACGAGTTTGTGACGCGCCCTTACGTCCGAGTCGGCAAATTAAATTTTCTTATCGTCATTGCGATGAGGTACTTCAGATTCACGCCAATGTCGGACTGATTTGATCTGTCAATGAACGTGAATAAGTAGTGAATTTTAGTCATGTGATCGGCCACAAACAGCATATCCATTTTCTAGGTGGGAAAAAAATAGATCGGGGTCATAGATCAATTTGCTATTTCCTATCCAATCAGGATCCAGAATCTTAGTTTTGTAGGGGATTTGGTATTTGCTGGGTTGTATGTGCTTCCGTATTTTACGGGTCTGGCTCTCTAGATTATTTCCCCCACAAATACAACACTCTGTTTTACAATCGCGCAAAGTGGAAGGAATAATTCACAACGGACATTAAACAACAAACAATTTATTATGTGAAAAATAAAATGGTACAAAAGTGAAGATACAAAATGGGGTTTAAGAAAATGGTTGCAAAAAAACAGTGGTTTTGCGCAGACTTAACTGGAAGCAGTATAGTTCATTCTGTTAACAGTTCTTCTAATTTTCTGTTGCAACGTTTAGAATATATTCGTTTTCTAGTTGAGGAGGGATTCTGTTTTCTGATGCTTTGCTGCAACTGTTGGGACATCCTCGATACTATATTGTCTTCTAGGCCGCTCCATTTTTGGTTGAGTTTCACGGAGCTAAAATTAGTTTGTGTTGACTTGTTGAAATCACAGAAAAAAGAGGAAGATATGGACTGTTGTCAGCCCAAACCAGGGGCCAGTAATAACAACCTCTACAAAGGGAGACAAATCATTCATCTATAAAATATTTCCAATACCCATCAGACTGACTTGGCAGGTCAAGCAACGTGAATAAGTCGTCAAATTCAGCCATGTGATCAAATCCAATTGCAAACCCATTTTTTTTTTTTTTTTAGGTGTTAAGAAAATTGACAGGGTCATAGATCCATTTACTTCCTGTCCACTCGGAATCCAGAATCTTAATTTTCACACCGGTTTGTGAAATTTGACTTGGCCTTTTTTCTTTTTTTTTTTTCCCAAAATGTTTTCAATCATTCTGTTCCAATTTTGTGAATGTGCAATTCTACTTTGTGTGTTTCAGTTATTTGTTGGGATGATATAAGATTTGTTTCTGTAGTGAACAAAAAAAGATCTAAGTTTAAAATTCAAATGCTAAGCCTCATGCTGACTCATTGATTTTGTTAGAAATAAAAAAAAACATGAATTTACAAACTTTTTTTAGCACACAGGTAAAAGTAAATCCAAAACAAAACTGGTGAAATTTCGCACGAAGATGTGGACAATAGTCCAAAAATATAATTTAAGAAACTAACGTGAGCGCCTTTCTTATATAATTTTTAAATATTAGAAAATATTCCGTGTTATCTAATTTTTGGGAATGGTGTCTATAAATTTACTATAGTCATCACTCTGACTTTCTGATAATATCATGTATAGTCAACCATACTTTTAAAAATGGGCCCGTTACATAATATTTTATATATGTAATAAAATTAAAAATTATTTTAAAAATTCTTTATGCAAAATGATTTTTATTAAGGTTCTCAATTTTTGATTAGTTGATATAATTTTCATTTAATAACAATATCACCTGATGAGATTAAAGTCGTATTAAATTTAAAAGATTTTTTCAAAATTAGTATAATCTAAATGAAAAAAAAAACAAAAAACAAATGAAGGCTTAAAATTCATTATTGATCAATAGGGACTTTAATAAATCTTATTTATATAAACGATAAAAAGCTTTCCTGATTAAATAATGTCAGTTTTATTGCATTTTTTTTCTTACAATTTGATGCAGGTTTTCAGAAATAAATAGCAGTTTGAAAAAGATTAATGATTTACATTCTCCAAGGACTCCTGCTTTTAACTAATAAAAAAAATTGGGGATTAAAATTTAATTTCTCGAAATTCCATGAAAATAAGTAAGTTGGGGGTAACATATGTTGGGAAAAAATTACCAAGAGTTTATAAAATAATAATTTCAGAAATGATTTAATTCGTTTGTGAATAAATCCAGAAAGTTTCATTGAAATAAGACAACTTTTTTATTTTTGAAAGAATTTCTAAATTAATGTGCTTTTCACCTGACTAAAAAAGGCAATATACACTGTACACTAATCATATTACGTCGACCTCTGATGAAAAACAAAATTAACCAAAATTTCAAACAAGCTAGAAAGGATTAAAATATATTTAAAAATCAAAAATTTCCTTGGTTTTTCCTCCTAATAATAACAAAAGCATTTTAATGATAAAAATTTATTTTTATCAATTTTGGGGTCTTTTTTCACAAGGGTGTGCTGTTTTTCAGCAAATTATAGGAGGTTACAGTATCAACCATTTGTTAACCAATTCGTTTATACATTAAATTGAAGTTACAAAACATTTTTCACCGTTTTGTCTTATTCGTTCTTCCAATATTACACAAATTTTATTTTAATTAAGCACTATTTTTAAGTTTTATTTTAACTAAAGAATTACTATTTTAATTTTAGTTTTAGACAAAAACGAAGATATCTAAGGGACGTAACTCTAAATTATTTTTTTTTAAAATTTAACTCTCACATCTTCGAAGTTAAAAAAAAAAACATCTGTTCCCGGCTGATGTAATTGACTTTGGAGAAACTGTTTCAATTTCAGTTAATTACACGTTAAAAATTCTTTGCTCCAAAATTTGAACTTATTTTTTGTTGTATAATCTAAAATGGCATCGTCATGTATTTTACACTTGACCAAAAGGGCCACAATGGCCGAAGATCTCCTCGTCAAGGTAAAAAGCCAACTTGAAGCTCTGAAACAGGCCGCGATGTTAAACTTAGTAAAAGAGGAAAAAGACCGACTCGCACGCGAAAATGAAGTTTTGCGAAACGAAGTCCAGGATATTAAGAGGCAATTAATGCTTGCTGAGATCAACAACGGAGTCCGACAGATTCCTGTGCCGACCAAAAGAAGCATTAGCGAGTCTAACAAAGTTAACGAGCAGAAGAACGCCAAGAAAGTAAATGAAAAAGAAATGAACGAGAAAAAAGTGAAAGTTGATAAAAACACCAAAGCCCTTCCCAGCAACGATGACTCTATCAACGTTTCAAAACTCGATCTTAGGGTCGGTTTAATCGTGTCTGCCAAAAGACATCCCGATGCCGACAAACAGTACGTCGAAGAGGTGAACGTCGGTGACGAGGGCGGTGCAGTTAGAACTGTGGTTTCGGGCCTGGTCAACTACATGCCTGTTGAAGCCATCCAAGATCGACTGGCTGTCTTTCTTTGTAATTTGAAACCAGCTAAAATCCGCGGTGTCATGTCTGAGGCGATGTTGGTTTGTGCCTGCACTACTGAAAAAGTAGAGTTGCTCGTTCCCCCACCAGGGTGTGTACCCGGAGACCAAGTAATATGCGAGCAGTATCCCGGGAAACCTGAACCCCAGCTGAACCCTAAGAAGAAAATTTGGGAGACGGTGAAACCGGATCTGAAGACCAACAACAAATGCGTTGCAACGTTTAAAGGCCAAGTTCTGATTGTTAAAGGAAAAGGTGAAGTAACTGTTCCCTCCTTGGCTGATGCACAACTTTCTTGAGTGGTTTTTTTTTTTTTCAACCTTGTTTCTTTTTAATATTTTTACTTGGAGTGAATATTTTTAAACATTTTATAAATCCGCTTCAAAAACATTTTATCAGCATTTAATTATCTTAAGGCTATCGGTAAAGATTCGGTTAACTAATTAATTGCAGGTATATTTTATACTTTGTTACCATAATTACATTTTTATTTTTTTGTTGGAGGGGAATTGTGTAGTCGGTTTACATTCCTTAAACTCTAGTTGAGTATTACTTTGTGCGTATTATTTATGAAAAATAGGTCTTTTTCGTTAGTTTTTACTAGTTGTGTAATTTTTTGTTTTGTTTTTCTAACCCCAAGTGAGGCAATAAAGCCTCTAAGACGCGGGTGGACTGACTGTGAAAGGATTATGGTAGAAACAAGAACCGAAATTAAAAAAGTTAAAACGTAGATTAATTCGTTCTTCTTTCAAACCAGGAAGGAGAACGAACTATTTTCTTTTACAGACATTTGCTTGGCAATTGGTTATGCTTTTTTAATTTAAATTACAACACTTTCATTTTCATTGGTTTTTATCACCAGGTCGTTTGCTACTCATCTCATTTTTACGTAATTTACACAGGAACCAGTGGTTAATAAAGTCGGTAAAATAATAATTTATGACGTCCTGCAACTAATTCTTTTTAACATTCCAGACCATGAATAGCAAAAATTTTAAAATTTATAAAAATAATAAACTTAGGCTAAGAACATGCCTATGGTTTTTTTGACGGCAGCCACAACAAAATAGGCCTATGCAACGATTTCTTTAAAATCGAATCGAGCGCTCTAATTCTCAAGAGCAGATTTTCGGCCAGGTTGTCCACTTTAGAATAAAAAACATAGATGATTTATATGCCCCAATGAGTCCTGCATTTAACTAATAAAAAAAAATTTATACAGCTAATTAAAATTTATTAAAATTTCATGGATTTACGTAGAGGGGGGGGTAACAGGGTTAAAAAAAACTATTTTCACTAAGAAATTTTAAAAAATAATTTCAAAAATAATTTCATTCATTTGTGAATGAGTACTGAAAGTTTAATTCAAATCTGACAATTATTTGATTTTTGCGAGAATTTTCAAATTAATGTGTTTGTTACCGTGAAAAAGTGGGTTGTATCAGCATTACCACGTAACCTATTGTAATAAAGGCGTAATTTTTTTTTTTTTAGCCGCTAACTCAAATAAAACAACATTTTCTATCAAAATTTCGAAAATGTTAGCAGGGATTCAAAAATTTTTAAAAATAATTAAAAATTGCTTTGATCTTTCCTCTTAATAAAAATATAAATATTTTGATGGAAAAAGTTTGTTTTATTAAGTTTATGAACTTTTTTATTCATACTATGCTGTTTCATAGCGATATTTTGTACATACCTAAAATAGGCCTATGCAACGATTTCTTTAAAATCGAATCGATCGCTCTAATTCTCAAGTTAAAGTTTATTGTTTATTTAATATATTTTAGTTTTACTTTTTTTTTCTTTTTTACTATTTACTTTAAAAAGCGGACACAAAGTCCGGGTTGAACATTCCATGCCCTAATAATGTCGCATGCAGTGGAAGGAAGCCATTTGATAGCAAGCTAATTCACTCACTTCAAGTTTAATGACTTCGGTTTTTTAATTTTATTTTCAAAACTGAAATTCCAAAGAAAGTAATTTAATAAAAAAGCAAAACAAATTGAATTCAGGTGTTAAGTCTGGAGAAAAAAGAAATATGACATGGTTAGCAAAAAAAAACATCCCACAAAAAAGGTGGGGGGGACTAAAAAAATCCCAATCTCATAAATGGAAAATTCAAGGAACTTTTAATTATTTAATAATTAAAAGTTCCTTAGGTAAATTTTATTCAAATAGATTTTCTTTTCTTAAAATCTAGTCTTTGGGGAAGAGTAGGGCTCCCTTTTTTTTTTTTTTTTTTTTTTTTTTTTTTTTTTTTTTTAGGCCTTTTCCTTCAGACTATGCTGCTTTTTCTAGCGAACAAGCATACGTACCTATTATGAAATATATATATATCGAATTTAACTGTAGCATTTTTTGAATTTTGAATTTTTTTTTTTTTTTTTGTAACTATGAACTTCTGTTGCAGATCATAAATAAATAGATGACTTTTATTACCGTCCTCCATAAATTATTAATTGTATCCCCTCCTTCTTGTCTATTTTACTGGCCACATCCAAAATTAAATTGGAAAAAAAAAATCAATTTCTGCTAGAAGTCGAAACTGAATCTTTACCAAGTCAACAATTATTTTATTTTATTATTTTTACATTTTTTTTTTATTTCTTCATAAATAAAGAAAAAATAAATGTATAATTCTTCAATGCAATGTGACTCTCAAAAAAAGAAACTCTTGTTTAAGAAGACCTATAATTTAAATCTAAAAAAAAATGATTAGTTTTAAATCGGTTGATGTATTAATTAGTTATGATAGGGAAAAAATTGTGCTATATTCATTTTAGTTTCTTTTTAAAATGAAAGAAAATTCAGTTTCAGTGGGTCAAGTTCCAAGAATTATTGAGTGTTACTGTTAAATTAATTTTGCATACTGGATTTATTTCCCTTGGACGCCATGTTAAAAAAAAATTAATGTCGACAAAGATTATGAATTTAAATGCAAACCGAAAAATACCATCAGAAATATCAAATTTATTTCAATTATTTTTTTTTTTTTTTAAATAAAAGTTGGAATATATTCAACATTTGAGTTTTTTTTTTCTCCACACTTACATTATCCTCATCTTTACGTCGTTTCGGCTGTTATACACCCGGATTTCTTCAGGTGATTGGAATTTTCGAACTAAACACTTTATTTCGTTCACCGGGATGTTCTAGTTCCACAAGCCATGCCTCTTCTAGATGTTTCGGTATCATTTTCTCACCCTTTAATTCAACACTGAAAGTTTTTGTTCTCCTCCACTGTAGCCAGGCGTTGAACTCACATCTCTTTGTGTCAAGTCACTGAATCAACCACTTTTATCCATTGGGCCATATGTCCATGGCCCAGAGTGTACAACAACTGAAACATTGTTAATACAGCAACAAATATTTGAACAATGTAAATAGAGTAAATAATTACAATACCTCATCTCAGAAATATATAGACAGATATTTGTGACTTCAAATTCCATGTTTTCAAATACTAATTTCTTGTTTCAACATTTCTAAATGAGACGTTAAAAATGAGTCGACTAAAAATAATAATAATAATAATACCTACATGACATGTAATGGAGGTAAATCAGTGTTTTCTATGTGTAGTAACAAATCTTAATAATAAAAATTAAGTTTGTTTGTTTTTTTTTAGTTATTGCTTTGTTTAGTATTAATCAGTCTGCAAATTCTAGACAAATACGAAATCCAAATCTTTCATGGGAGAACTTACTAATGGAATTCTTTTTCCTAATTTACAAGCAAGAGTGAAACTGAAAGTCACATTGACAATTGATTTCATCAAATTTTATATCCCCAATTTCCGCCATATCAAATACTGAATAACTATGTTTAAATTTCTTTACCCGGCGTCATATTTTAACCCACATTAATCTCCCAGTCCCACTCATAAGTGATTTTAATCCATCTTTTCTTTTAAAAAAAAAAAAACATATGTATGTATGTGTATATATATATATATATATATATATATATTTTTTTTTCTTTTTTTTTTTTTAATCATATTACCCCAAGCAAGGCGGTGACGCCACTGATGTGCATGGGGCTACTTAAGAGTAGAATGATTGGAAAAAAGAAAGCCGTGAACCACATCCTAAACAGGAAACAACAGATGAGCCTCTTCACCTGTTCAAAAGATGTGGGTGGAGTGTGAACCGGGCGATAGTTAAGTTTATCTACTCCAATTGAGAACAAAAAAAAAAAGAGAGAAAGAAAAAAAAAGTTAAAAAAGATTGGAAATAAAAAATAAAAATAAAAAAAGCCGGGAACCACATCCTAAACATGAAACAAGGGATGAGCTTCTTCACCTGTTCAAAAGACGTGGGCGGAGTGTGAACCGGGCGATAGTTAATTGTAAATTAAAGTTTAGAACATGTACAAATTATCATTTACTACAAAGTGTACATTTTGTTTCGACATTGAAAGGACAATGTCTCGTTGGGTAGTGTGAAAAGAAATGGAAATTCTTTATCTTATATTTGGCAAATTGTGTGTGAGATGTAGGTGGGGTGGGAAATAAGATTTTTTTTTAAAAAGAAATAAAAGATTTACATAAAAAACGGGGTTTCCTAAATTTTAAATTACAGTTAAATATAAGTAGATTAATTATAAAAACTAAGTTTAAATACAAAAATATTTGTAGTCTTATAATTCACTAATACAGATATGTTTACTAAATAGCTAATCCTACTCCCACTTTATCGCACCCACTCCTACTCCTCCCCACCCCATATTCATTTCTTTATTTCTTCCTTTTGTTAAACCCAAAGGACTGACATAAAAGATGTAAAGGACCATACCTTATATTCTAATGTTAAATCTGTCTATAAAATTTTCAACATGTCCATTGATCACTTTTATCCCCTACCTCTTCCCGCTTTTCGTTCAACTTCTGACAACTTACAACCCCATTTCCCACCCCATCTACCTCCCACACACAATTTGCCAAATATAAGAACAAGAATATCCATTTTCTTTTCACACTACCTCAATGAGACATTGACCCTTTCTAGGTCAAAACAAAATGTACACTTTGTAGTAGATGATAATTTGTACATGTTCTAAACTATAATTTATAATAAATATTCATAGCTCTATTTTTATATTGAGCACTGTTTTAAATTAATGTTTTGAACATTGTCAATTTTTTCTTCATTCCTTATTCACTTGAATATATATATATATATATATATCGAGAGGGAGTTATTACCACCCTTTTAGATTTTAAAATCAAAAAATGGGAAAACATTTGAAATAAATTTACTTGATTTGTAACAATTACAGAATTTGCGGATATAACAAAATTCCAAATATTTGTAGTTATTAAGGTCAGAGAAGCAAAAAAAAATGTTCTTGTTAAACTTCCTAGAATATTCTCACTATATATATATATATATATATATATATATATATATATATATATCCCTTAATGAGTGGGCGGGCCAATTTCTGGAGGGTCTATCTGCAAAACTATAGTTGGGATGCTGAAGGAAGCATCAGTCAGCTAAGCGACAAATTTTATATTTGTATTAGTCACACACACACACACACACACACACATTATTTTACTACAAATTTAAACGGAAAAATAATTAATTTAATACACATACATTATTGCCAACCAACAAACACACCTTTGTACATCTGACCTCATGATCTTTTCTCACACACCTATTTAAAAAAAATCGCCTGTTGTAACACACTTGATACGTGTATTATTACACACACATAGATTTAAATAATCATTCCTATACATACATACACTTTACTAAAAACTAAAAATCGACCTGTTTCATTTTCAAGCTTAATTTCTGGAAATTAATTTAATCTTAGAAAGTAAAAGATGATAATATATTTTAGTATATGAAAATGTCATCAAAATTTTGCTTGTTTCTTGCTATTATTAAGTTTTGTACCACTAAGAATATGTTGAAATATTTAAAGCAGAGATACGAACTTGAATTTATGCATAGTTTAGATAAACTTTTACAACTGAAGGCACGTATACAACGACTAAAATTTCACTATGAGTACTCTACTTCTTTAGCAATTTTTTTTTTCGTCCCCCTCTCGTTATCAACTTTTACTTTTTAAGATTAAATTAATTCCCAGAAATTAAACTTGAAAAGATCTGGGACGAAACTGGTGGTCTTTTTTAGTTTTTAGTGTATAAAAATATCATCAAATTTTGCTTGTTTCTACAAAAAAAGTGAAAAACATGTAGATTAAAAAGCATTTACTTTTATAAAGAGTGCTTGATAATTAATATATATATATATATATATATATATATATATATATATATATATTTATATTTTATTAAATTATTTAATCCGAAATGGAAAAGTAGGAAGGTACATTCCAAGAACCTGATCCTAATTAATATTAAAAATTTAAAAAAATTTTTTTTGAATTTTGAAAATTTATATATATATATATATATATATATATATATATAAATAAAATCGTCGGTGATGGTGGATTTTATAATATTTCAGTTTAAACAACCTCTCTGAAGATGGCTCATGTGAGTCGAAAGCTTAGAAGAAAACCAATAAATAATTATCCAAATGTTGGAGAATTCTTATTCTTTATTTTCAACTGAAATTAAAGCAAAAATACGACGTTTAGAACGGCTCATGATTAAACATAATAGACATTCATTGTCTCTTATATTTAATAGCATATGTTTAGAAAATTACTTGCTGCCTCGATATACTAAATATATATATATATATATACACGCACACTTATCAACGCCCCAATATCGAGCACTTTATGATAAAAACCTGCCTGCCAAAATACATTTTATCAGTAAATCCCATTGAAAAAATACAACTACACAGACACTCGCGCGCGTAAAGAAATTTAAGGGAGGTAATTCAGTATGCAGAAATATGGGAGGTGGACATTGAATTTGATACCTAAAAATGTTATTCTTTTGTCTATGAATGGGAAATGTTAATAAACGGAAATAGAAAAGAATTGTAAAAGAAAAATTATTTCTTCCAACAAATTTTAATAAAAATCCAAACCAACACTTTTTTCCTTTTTGTCGTGATTTCTGTTTTTATTTACATTTATACTAACAAAAAAAGCGGATGTGCGTTGTGGCGCAGTGGATATCGGCTCGGAATAAGAAATCGGAGGAACCGAGTTTGAATTCCAGTTGAATTCCTTGCATTCACTTACACGCAAATACCCTTGGGAAAGGTATTAATCCGTCTCTTCCCTCCAGTTATGGGTTAAATTAATAGGACAGATTGGGTTCTATAGCCTTGGTCAGCAACCAGTCTACCGCAGAAAGCAATGGCAACCTACTGCGGGATAATCTTCTGCCCAGTCAGTCATGTCTCTTTCGAGACATGATCGCCCAAAGCGTGTATTGCGCATGGCACTTAACTGACTGACTGACAAAAATGATGCTCAATTTCAAACAATTCTGTGTGTCTAGTTTATCAGTTTTATGAAGAAAATCTGTTGCATCAATAAATAAAAAAAAGAATTCATTACATCCTTAGAAATAAATGGGGTTATGCAAAAAGCAGGTATACAATAATGAAAGACAAAATACATTCTATTGATAATATTATTTTTATATAGTCATACGGTAGGAGTGACCAGTATGGTTTTGATGTGTTTTGTTTTCTTGTGTTTTTTCTTTTTTTTTTTTTTTTTTTTTTTTTTTTTTTTTAGTCATTTCACCCCAAGCAAGGCAGTACTGCCACTGATGTGCAAGGGGTTATATAAGAGAGTTAAAGTATCAGACAGAAGGAGAGTGAAAACAAAGACAAACCATCTACAGGGAGTGACAGAGAAAGGGCAAAAGAAGGATGTGAAGACAGTTACGAAGGTAAAAGAATAAGATACGCGGGGTGATGTACAAAGGGCTGAAGTGAACAAGAGATGGGAATTGACTTTGCATTTAAATTCCTTGGGATTGTAGCCGCCAGGAAAGCAAGTATATGGAAGGGAGTTCCACAGGCGGGAAGCGCGAGAAAATAAGCTGAATTGTCGTCTGTATTTGGTTGATCTAACTGCAAAAGGGTGAGACATTGCTGCTAGTCTGGTTTTCTGTCACTTACATTCCTCAAAAGTTTAAATGCAATGTAACGCACGATAATATAAATAGAACAAAAATACATGTGCCAGTGTTATATATTACGACCCACAGGATATAATTTCACTGAGAAGTGTATTTACATTAAATAAACATTATTTAAAAGAGGAATGCAGACTGGCAAAGAAAAAGTGTGTTTACATTAAACAAATATCTGCTTAATATTGGTTACACTATAATGGCTTTGTTTGCTATGTTCGTTAATATGAGCTTTTATGGCATTGTTGCATGTTAAATGTAATGTTAGTTGACATGAAAATATTGAACTAATTTGACCAATGTATGTGTAAGATGAGTGGTTTTATTAACCTCAGAGATAATCTTTTGATGTACAAACAGTTCACATACTGGCCTTTGTAACACCCCAATGGTCGTCCTAACAATTTTCTCCGGCAGGCCGTTCTCCACGCTGTGATGTTTGCCGGGAGTTCGTTGAAAATGTCGGACGAACAGCTAGGGGTACAAGATTGAACTATAAGGAACACACTTCCACAACTTGGATGAGTTGAAAGGATGCTTTATTCGTTTAGAGTTAGCCTTTTCGGTTGGGGCAGGCAAATGTGGCACACAGCTCTAACTCTAATAATGGAGATCAACAAATCCGAACTGAACGAAACAAGACGAACGGAGATTCTTATTTCAAGCTCGCACCCGGCGGACTCTCCTCTACTCTCTAACTGACTCGGAAAAATTACCTGAATTTATCCAAAATTGACCGGAAATCCGGAAATGCTTTAGACCACCGGTGACAAACACCGGCGACTGTAAGTCTGAAATTTCAGTTACCTTTTTTTTTTTTATCTTAATAAGGCTTCCGCCGGAAAATTCTTAATGTGTGGTCAAGATACAGTAAAGGACAGCCTTTGACCGGATCATTCGAAAACCTACCTGCTGAACTTTATCTCTTTATCACATTAAATCACTGAGTCAAATATTTACCGGAGGACAATTTTCCTCATAAAAGAAAAAGCGTTTATTTATTTATTTTTTCCTCTTCTTTTTCACTTTTGTTAAATATGTTTTTAAACTATTTTCTATTCTAATCTATTTTCTATTTTAATCTATTATAATAAAATACATATATGTCTAGTTATCGTGTCACACTTATTCAGTAGGGCTTTCAGGAGCTGCTGTCATTTTTTACTATAAGGTTACAAGTTTGTAAATTTTCATAAGAGTTAATCCTTTATATTTATGTTTGACTAGCATCATAGCCCGGCGTTGCCCGTGCAACTCAGAACATTTTTTAATTAGATGATTAATGCAGCGTGTTGCGATTTCCAAACGCTTGTAGTCGCCACCTCCCTTTAACACTCAGTCAGTTAAGTGCCATACGTGATACACGCTTGGGCGATCATGTCTCAAAAGAGACATGACTGACTGGGCAGAAGATTATCCCGCAGTAGGTTGCCATTGCTTTCTGCGGTAGACTGGTTGCCGACCAAGGCTATAGAACCCAATCTGTCCTGTTATTTAACCCATAACTGCAGGGAATAGACGGATTACCTTTCCCAAGGGTATTTGCGCGTAAGTGAATGCAAGGAATTCAACTGGAATTCGAACTCGATTTCTTGTTCCGAGCAAAAATCCACTGCGCCACAACACACATCCCTTTAACACTCAGTTATATAAAAACTTTAACACTTAGTTATATAAAAAAAAATTAATTATATAAAAAATTGTTGCTTAAAAATTATTAAAAAATTCTATTAAAAAAATCTCTTTTCTTTTGTTTTGCGTAAACGTTGATGTTTTGTGTGACATTGTAAACAACATTGCGTTTGTTTTTGTTTCAAAATTACGGGGGAAAATATTTACATTTTTTGTTGACTAAATGAATTTCAGAAATTTTCAAATAATATTTAAAAATGTAGACATTTAATTTTAGAGGAAAATGTTACATTAATACCACACGAACTACAGACAGTTGATTTCTTGCATGAAATATTTAGCGAAAAAAAAGCTTTATTTTTTTTAAAATTTTATTTTCTGAAGTATGAAATATTAAATCTGAAAAAAAAAAAGATTTAAATAATTAAATTAACCATTGGTACTTTTTTTTTATATTTCATGTTTCAAAATTATGCGGAATAATAGTCACATTTTTTTGTTAACCAAATGAATTTTTAAAACGTCGGAATAAAAATTAAATATAAAGGCTCTTTTCTTTTTTTAATAAAAATATATTTTAGTTGCGTTTGACGCGTGTGATTTGATTTCTGTGATGTAATTTAGACACCATCTTAGATCTTAGACGTTTTATGGAGAAAATGTAAACAATCTGCTCCATTGGCCGAAAAATAAGAAAGGGAAAATTGCTGAACTTAAACTCAAAAAGTATGTGAAGACCTGACTTCCCTATAGATATGTGTCTCTAGAAAGTTTGAATGGCGTAGCTTAAAAAATGTAGGCGTGCTTAGGGAACAGTCACACACAGACTCACAAATTGCCTTATATATATATATATATATATATTCTATGACCACAGTATACAATTTTGCTCAGAATTGTATTTACATTAAATATTAAAGAATTGTATTTACATTAAATATTATTTAATGAAGGAATGCAGGCTGGCAAACAAAAATATTATTTTGGAAAAAAAATGCAGAGACCAGGTTTGCATTAAAGGAATGTAATTGTATTTTTTGTGAGCAGGAGTGTTCATGATCAGAGAGTATAATCCATGAACAGACAGGAAATAAAATGGCACATCTGTGACCCACAGAAGATTAAATCAGTCAAACACAAAATTTTAAATAATAGCAGAGGAATGTGATGACATCAAAGGTGGATAGCCAAAGGCAATATAAATAATAATGTCAAAATGATAAGCAAATAACCCACACAAAGATGACGCCATCTCAATTTGTATAAGATCAGGTTTTTCCAGGTAAAAAGAGAACCAAAGAGTCGGAGAAAACACAAAGGAAGACAACTTCTTCATGTGTGTGACTCCCGCTGACTACACCTCTACACACACCGAAAATAACAATATAAGATTATATATATATATATATATATATATATATATATATTGTGTGTGTGTGTATTTTGGCAGCATTTTTTCACTAATACAGGTTTTATTGACTAATACAGACAAGTTCTGTTTATTGATTTTGTGTATCGCCGTTCGTATGATCTGAATTAGCTTGATAATGGACCTGTCTAATTTTTTCTGTATAACTCCACTCTGTTAATAATAATTTAAATGTTCTGTGTTCACTGAACGTTAAATGTTCATCCTTTGATAATGGCTTATGTAAGCCGAAAGCTCAGACCTGATAAAAAAATCAACAATTATTGCGATTTCTTGTCGCCTTTCCATGACAACACTATCAAGCTAATCAGATCATACGAACGGATCTTACACAAAATAAATAGACAGAACTTGTCTATATTATTCAGTGAAACTTATATATATATATATATATATATATATATACTACTGGCCATAATTATTCGGCCACCCCAGTGTTTTAATTTTAAAAGAAACTGCTGGAGTGTTAAAAGTAATGTGTTGGCGACCTCAATCACCAGACCCCTTCACTAATTGAACTTGCATAGGATGAGTTCGACAGGAGAAGTAAGAAAAAACAGCCTAGGAATATTTGGGATTTAGTTAGGTGCCTAAAGGATACCTGCAGTGAGTTTTCAGAGGATTATATTGAAAAACTCGTGGCAGGAATGCCCAAAGTGTGTGCAGCCGTTGTGAAGGCAAAAGGAGGTTATTTGGATGAAACTGCAATATAGGTAATTATTAAATATTGATAAATTCATTTGATGCACATGTTATTGTGCAGTATTAATAAAGAACCATTCTATTTTCGTTTACAATTATCCACTTGCCAATAAATACTAAAAATAGTATGATCATTTTTTAAAACTGTGGTTGCCTAATAATTATGGTCGGTAGTGTACATGTTGATCGGCCAAGACAATCATCATTTTGCTTTGCACGTTATACAACATTCGTCAGTTTGGTATACAACACTTAAGTTTACTTGTTGGAACAAAAAACAGAGTCAGAAATCCAACTTTTCCTATGCAACAACAAAAATCGCACTTTGGCTCACCAAGCTCTAAAATTGTCCTTTTCTCTCAGCTCTCAAAAAATCTAAGACCCAATAAGCAAAAACGGGCTTTTATTAACCAAGCGAATTTTCTGATTGACCATGCAAGACAGAGGAAAGTATATTAGCATAGCTTCTGATACTCAGAGCAGTTTTTTTCATGCTAACAATTCTGTAATTTTTTTCAGCATATCACACTCTTTTTTGAGGTAAGCGATTTTCTCTTTTGTTATGATTGTCTTCCAGAACCCAGTTCTAGTAAGGCTTGACTTTCATAGCTGCAAATAAACATGGTGCGATGGATAAATTGTCATCTAAATGATGCAAAAATGAAAACAACACTGACAGACATAGTGGAACCTGGTGTATGCGACCTCATCGTCAGCGAACACCTGCTATTAACGGGCGTTTTTCTATGCACGGACGATTTACTAATGTTAATTGACCCCAAATGAGCAACCTCTTCCAAAACGCCACCACCGACCAGCATGAAAGAATAAAAATCACTGGTCAAGCGACCACTTTAATAAAAATTCATTTTGGCAGTGCAGCCCTAACTTCTAAATTAGGAGAATTTAAGTTAGTAATCTATTTCATTTTCCTTTAATCTAAGCCAGAAACGTTTTCTCGTTGTTTTGTTATTGTAGTGAAGTGTCAAATTTTTTATTATTCGTTGAAATGGCGGTGGTCAAACAGCGGCTGTCTTGTATTAACATGTACTTATTACATTTGACAAATTCAAAAGATTTGTCGTTTCTATACGAACTTGGATAAATTTGAGTGTAAGAGGAAAAAATCACATCTATGTGAAATTTAAATTTTCAATGTTTATTTCTTTCTTTCATTATCTTTATTTTTTCTCAGTCGTTTTACTCACTCACTCACTCTCTCTCTCTCTCTCTCTCTCTCTCTCTCTCTCTCTCTCTCTCTCTCTCTCTCTCTCTCCCCTGATTGTTGTCTTTTTTCTTGTATGTTTGTTTATTTTTCCATATATTATCGCAGATTCTCTTTTACTATCACTCACTCAGTCAGTTAAGTGCCATACATGAAACATGCTTGGGCGATCATGTCTCGAAAGAGATATGACTGGCTGGGTAGAAGAACTGGTTGCCAGCCAAGGCTATAGAACCCAATCTGTCCTGTTATTTAACCCATCACTGGAAGGAACAGACGGATTAATACCTTTCCCAAGGGTATTTGCGCGTAAGTGAATGCAATGAATTCAACTGGAATTCGAACTCGGCTCCCCGATTCCTCGTTCCGAGCTGATATCCCCTGCACCACAACGCACATTCTTACTATCACTCACTTTTCATAAACTTTTCCAACGTACATATTTTATAAATAAGTGCCAACATCAATTAGAATCGAAGGGGTCACATTACAAAAAAATCGAAGGGGTCACATTATAAAAAAATCGAAAGGGTCACATTACAAAAAAATCGAAGGGGTCACATTACAAAAACAAAACAAAATAAACACCACACAGACTGCAATAACTGATTTTTTTACGCCTACACCAGTGTGAATAAATAATTTTTATTTCTTTTGTTAACCGCTGTAAATAAGTTTTTAATGTTAAAAAAATAATTATGCTGAATAAATTTTTTCAAAGTCAGGCCATCTTATGTTTTCATTGATTTATTACCAGATTATATGGTAAAATAACTAAAATATGTACTTTCTGGAGAGTAAAATATACGATCGTAGGGAGGATAGGTCACCAGTTTTTAGTGAGCAACCACCTGCTGTATGCGACCAGTTTTGAAGTTAATAGGAGTGGTTGTCTACAGCGGGTTCCACTATTTACCAAAATTACACAAAAATATCTCAAAATGTTAAAGAGTAAACTTATTCAATAAAATTGTCAGTGGCTTTGACCACTGCCTCAAGACTTTGGAATCTCAATTGGAGTAGATAGACTAAACTATCGCCCGGTTCACACTCCATCCACATCTATTGAACAGGTGAAGAGGCTCATCACTTGTTTCCTGTTTAGGATGCGGTTTCCGGTTTTCTCTTTTCTAATCTTCTCTTATGTAGCCCCCTGCACATCAGTGGCGTTACCGCCTTGCTTGGGGTGATATGATTAAAAAAAAAAAATCGCTGGAATGGTCCGTTTTAAGTTGGTGAATACTGCCATAATCTGTTCCTTCAGTTCATCTTTGGTGTTACAAAGAGTTGGTCACTCGCTCAACTGTGCCTCACACATAATCAAAGGAGTTGCAGTCTGGCGAGTTAGGTGGTCAGATATCAGGAGTGACGTGAAACATACTTCTAAATTGTGTCAAAATTACTTAAAATGAAAAGAAACTGCTGGAGCGTTAAAAGTTGTGTTGGCCACATCAATTATCAGACCTTTCACCGACTGAACTTGCATGGGATGAGTTCGACAGGAGAATTAAGAAGAAACAGCCGAGAAATGTTCGGGATTTAGTTTTTTTTTTTTAATCATTTCACCCCGAGCAAGGCGAAAACGCCACTGATGTGCAGGGGGCTACATAAATGTAAAAAGATTAATTAGAAAAGAGTGAGGAGTACAAGCTAGTTAGAAAGGAACAATAGAAAGCTGAGAAAGCAGGTGCGATGACAGATACATAGGTGGAGAGAAAGGGAGGGTTATACAGGGGTGGGGAGAGAGCTAGAGTCCAGTGGTTAGTAGCTGAGTATTGACTTTGCATTTAAATTTCTGGAGGTTGTAGCCGTCAGGAAAGCAAGAATACGGGAGCGAGTTCCACAGGCGGGAAGTGTGAGAGAAGAAGCTGCAGTAGTAGTATTGTCGTCTTCATTTGGCTAACCTGACTGTGAATGGGTGGGACCCAGTTGCCAGTCTGGTTGCACGAGTAAACACCTGTTGAGGAGGCATCAGTGACTTAAGTTCATCTGAGCAGAAGCCATGAAAGTATTTATAGAACAGACAAAGGGAGGCCACATTTCGACGATGGGGAAGTGGCTGCAGTCGAGTCGCCAGATCAGTACCTATCACATTACAGACTCTCCAGCCGTTGTGAAAACAAAAGGAGGTTATTTTGATGAAACTGCAATATAAGTAATTATTAGATATTTATAAATTCATTTGATGCACATGTTATTGTGCAGTATTAACAAAAGAACAAAATGTCAGTATGTGGCACCTCCCCGGTCGGTTGCTGTTGGTTTCGATCCAGCCAGCTGGTCGTTGATTGACTCTGTCACGGTTTTCTCCCTTGTCCTACGTTGTGTTGATTAATCATAAGGCAGTCACGTGAGTTCTTCACTAGCTGTCTCTCTGCCGAACTAAACCAAGCCGGGAAGTGTGCACACAATTGAGTAATAAAAGAAAGAAATGTAACATCAAAGGAAATAAATGGACCGACGTCTGAAGTGTTGTGAAATAACGTCTTTATATACAGATTATACACAATAGTCTCTTGAATAATTTCCCATCCCTGCTTCTATCAACTGGTAGCGGAATGGGCGTTTCTTAGGTAAATCGAATTATTCTCCTAAGCAATAACAAGGAATCTGGCTGGCCGCAGCTCGCTGCTTCGAACAGAAGTCTAAGTTCGTTATATAAGTCTAGTCAACTTGTTGCTTGTTTTCCGGAATGTTACGGAAATTGCCGAAGTGCTGGGTTATTATCTTTCAGTTAGCAATTTCAGACTTGTCTGAAAATTCTCTTCTTGTCTGTCTCTTAACGCTGGTTGGTTGATTGGCGACAGGCTTCTCTACGGTCGGCACCCAACGGCATGGCAATCATCTCTCTGTCTCTTTACTTCTTCAGTTGGGAACTGTCTTTGGTCATTACGTTTCTGGACCAGGAAATCGAACTCTCTGCCACTCGAGCTGCAACTCTCTAAACTTTGTCTGCAAGTTCTCTTCTGTCTTCAATTCTGGTTAGCCAGCATCAGGCCTTTTCTGTCGATCTGTCATTCCGACTTCAACTTCTCTGCCGCTCTCTGCAATTCAAAACTAACTGCAAAATCTCTTGTCTGTCTTTATCTCTGGTTGGCCGACAGGCTCTGCGGTTGGCGCCTATCTTCGTCGTTACATTTTTAGGCCGGTAACTGGAACTGAACTTGAACTGCCTCGAACCACCGCAACTCCAGTCCAACTGATTTTGGTCCCTCGGGACCCTGTATTTATGCCCATGCCATAGTGTGGGGCTGACGGTTGCTGGGTGTCTAATCCCTCGTCTCGGCAACCAATAAAATCCTGAGGTTAGCTGCTACTCGTTGTTGCCTGTGGTTTAACCAATGGGATTATTCTTCTTTCCATGGTCTTCTTTTTCTATTCTTTTGCCGGCCAAAAAATTAACAATTGAATCTATCTTTCTTTTTAGGTTCAAGGATGACACTTGTCTTTATGGGCCGAAATCGAAAACAAATCCATTTCTCTTTTCTTTCTCTTCTTTCTGGGTTTACAATAATAGGTGTTATTTTTCGTCCCTGCTTTATTTTTAAAGATAAAGATTTTCCAGCTACAGTTAATTAGTTAATAAAATTAATAACCTCCGTTTTCCTTTGATCATATTCGGAGGATAAAGAAAATTTCTCTTAGTATGTTCTCTTACGATCTATAATAGCAATTTGAAGATTTTGGTTATGGTTATTAATTAATAAATAAAATTAACTACAGTTAATTAGTTAATAAAATTAATAACCTCCGTTTTCCTTTGATCATATTCGGAGGATAAAGAAAATTTCTCTTAGTATGTTCTCTTACGATCTATAATAGCAATTTGAAGATTTTGGTTATGGTTATTAATTAATAAATAAAATTAACTAATTCCGGTCCACTACAAAATATTGTTATAAGTGCGTTGGATATCGGCTCGGAACGAGAAATCGGGGAGCCGAGTTCGAATTCCAGCCGAAATCATTGCATTCACTTACGCGCAAATACCCTTGGGAAAGGTATTAATCCGTCTCTTCCTTCCAGTTATGGGTTAAATAATAGGACAAATTGGGTTCTATAGCCTTGGCTGGCAACCAGTCTACCGCAGAAAGCAATGGCAACCTACTGCGGGATAATCTTCTGCCCAGTCAGTCATGTCTCTTTTGAGACATGATCGCCCAAGCGTGTTTCGCGTATGGCACTTAACTGACTGATATATATTCCCTGAAGATCCATTTAGGTGAAACCTTAGTAGGTTTGTTGGCTTACTAGGTTAATTTACTTATTCTGCTCTGCTTACGTATTGAGCACTTTTTTGTTACTGATTACTCGTCTCGGGTTTTTTCTTTGGGCTACGTACTGGCTTGGTCCAAATCGCTTTGGCTGATGTTCATGTGCTTAGCTCTTTCTTTTTTTTACAATCATTTTTTCTTTCCGCTTATATACGTGAAGAGTTTTTCGAAACGAGTATAATGATAAGTTTGCATTTATATATATATATATATATATATATATATATATATATATATACTACTGGCCATAATTATTAGGCCACCCTAGTGTTTAAAAAAAAATGATGTATTTCATACTATTTTTTAGTATTTATTGTGAATAATTGTAAATGAAAATAGAATGGTTCTTTTGAGCGACGTGGTTGCAGAAATTGTCTGAAAGCCCTGACTGGATACTCCTGCACGTGGAACAGAGTCCCGTTGCCAGTCATAGGGTCTTCCAGCAGCCACCCTCTTGATCCAGAGCAGCACTACCTCTTCAAAGAACTTGATGTAGGCATTTGAGTCTGAGGCTCTCAGCTACAATATCAGATGCTGTCCCTTTGTAATTGCCATTCAATTCATCCAAATCCTCAAATTGACAGCAAAAAACTTTGCAATTTTTTTTTTTTTTTTAATCGTATCACCCCAAGCAAGGCGGTAACGCCACTGATGTGCAGGGGGCTACGTAATAGTGAAAAGATTGGAAAAGAGAAAGCCGGAAACCACATCCTAAACAGAGAACAAGGGACGAGCCTCTTAACCTGTTCAATAGACGTGGGTGGAGTGTGAACCGGGCGATAGATAGATCTATCTACTCCAATTGAAAAAAACAACAAAACAAAGTGAGAAGATTTTAAAAGAGAAAGCCGGAAACCACATCCTAAACAGGGAACAAGGGACGAGCCTCTTAACCTGTTCAATAGACGTGGTTGGAGTGTGAACCGGGCGATAGATTAGTCTATCTACTCCAATTGAAAAAAAAACAAAAAACAAAGTGAGAAGATTTTAAAAGAGAAAGCCGAAACCACATCCTAAACAGGGAACAAGGGAAGAGCCTCCCAACCCATTCAATAGACGTGGGTGGAGTGTGAACCGGGCGATAGATTAGTCTATCTACTCCAATTGAAAAAAACAAAACAAAACAAAGTGAGAAGATTTGAAAAGAGAAAGCCGGAAACCACATCCTAAACAAGGAACAAGGGATGAGCCTCCCAACCCATTCAATAGACGTGGGTGGAGTGTGAACCGGGCGATAGATTAGTCTATCTACTCCAATTGAAAAAAACAAAACAAAACAAAGTGAGAAGATTTGAAAAGAGAAAGCCGGAAACCACATCCTAAACAAGGAACAAGGGATGAGCCTCCCAACCCATTCAATAGACGTGGGTGGAGTGTGAACCGGGCGATAGATTAGTCTATCTACTCCAATTGAAAAAAACAAAACAAAACAAAGTGAGAAGATTTGAAAAGAGAAAGCCGGAAACCACATCCTAAACAGGGAACAAGGGAAGAGCCTCCCAACTCATTCAATAGACGTGGGTAAAGTGTGAACCGGGCGATAGATTAGTCTATCTACTCCAATTGAAAAAAAAAAAAACAAAGTGAGAAGATTTGAAAAGAGAAAGCCGGAAACCACATCCTAAACAGAGAACAAGGGACGAGCCTCTTAACCCATTCAATAGACGTGGGTGGAGTGTGAACCAGGCGATAGATTAGTCTATCTACTCCAATTGAAAAAAAAAAAAAAAACAAAGTGAGAAAATTTAAAAGAGAAAGCTGGAAACCACATCCTAAACAGGGAACAAGGGAAGAGCCTCCCAACCCATTCAATAGACGTGGGTAGAGTGTGAACTGGTTGCCAGCCAAGGCTATAAAACCCAATCTGTTCTGTTATTTGACTCATAGCTAGAGAGGAAAGAGATGTATTATATTTTTAAGTAGTAATTAGTGGGCGATCAGTTTATTACTTCCTAACAATATAAAACCGATTACCCATTTTATACCCAGTAGAAGCCTTACTCATGATTCCAACTATCATATTCAGTCAGTCAGTTAAATGCCACGTTTTGGGCGATCATGTCTCGAATGAGACATGACTGACTGGGCAGAAAATAATCCCGTAGTAGGTTGCCATTGCTTTCTGCGGTAGACTGGTTGCTAACCAAGGCAATAGAACTCAATCTGTCCTGTTATTTGACTCATAGCTAAAGAGGGAAGAGATGTGTTATATTATTAAGTAGTAATTAGTGGGGGATCAGATTATTACTTCATAACAATAGAAAATCGATCCCCCACTTTATGCCCAGCAGCAACCTTAATCATGTTTCCAACTATTATATTCAGTCAGTCAGTTAAGTGCCATACGTGATACACGCTTGGGCGATCATGTCTATTTAGAGACATGACTGACTGGGCAGAAGATTATCCCACAGCAGGTTGACATTTCTTTCTGCGGTAGACTGGTTGCCAGCCAAGGCAATAGAACTCAATCTGTCCTGTTATTTGACTCATAGCTAGAGAGGAAAGAGATGTATTATATTATTAAGTAGTAATTAGTGGGGGATCAGTTTATTACTTGGAATAGATAGACTAAGGAGTTTTGTAATTTGCTTAAAGCATTGTGTATATTACGTGCATGGATAAGTTCTGAGAGCTATCACAGCGCGTTTAGTAAAATAAAGGAAGGTAATGAAGGTGTTGGGTATTATCTATTTATTAATCATGAGTATTTCGAGATCATAGTCTCATATTGAGAATGTTAGGAGAGCTTAATTTCACACGTGCTTGTGGTCCGTGGCTTTCATCAAATGGTCATCTTTCGCTGCTACTGCTGCCGTTAATTGTAGTGTGTGTTTTCTGGTTTATATATGTGCGCGTTGATCGATAGCAGGATTTGGCGTTTTCGCATCTCTGTTAAAGTGATAGTGGGCACCGTTTTACAATCTGATGTTAGATCTTTCTACTTTAATTGGAGGTGTTTTTTATTGATATATATATATATATATATATATATATATATATATACACACACACACACAGAGACGCATATACTAAAAAGTCTGCCTTCTTCTACTGAGCGCCCATAGTAGGTAGAATTGCCGACTGACGCCAATTCAGTCGGGTTTCAATCCTGGATTAAAAGCAATCGAAGTCTAACTATACTGATGAGCTGTGATACAGCGAAACAGATCTGTCTGCAAATGACATATATATATATATATATATATATATATATATATATATATATATATATATTCATTTTTAAACGAGTTATTTCGCAACCTTGGTTTCTACCATGAGTGGTGCCTTCAGGCGATTTTTTATAAAAGTTATTAAAAATCATCTAAAGACACCACTCATGGTAGAAACCAAGGTTGCGAAATAACTCGTTTAAAAATGAAAAATACTCAAAAGTTCTACAATATAATATTTAACTATCGCTCGGTTCACACTCCACCCACGTCTATTGAACAGGTGAAGAGGCTCATCCCTTGTTCCCTGTTTAGGATGTGGTTTCCAGCTTTCTCTTTTCTAATCTTCTCTTATGTAGACCCCTGCACATCAGTGGCGTTACCGCCTTGCTTGGGGTGATATGATTAAAAAAAAAAATTTGTATGGGACACTTTAATACAAATGTGTACTGGTCTAATCCTATTAGGACCAAAAACTAAGTATTAAACAAACAATATATATATGTCCATTTAGAGAATGTATCTCTAACAACCTCAATAATATCTACATTGGCCACACCACAAATTCGCTCTCACGGCATCTGACGTTGCACTCAAATGAAAATTCAAATATATTCCGTCATTTAGAACAACACGGTTATCAACGCACACTTCTGAGAAAAACGCTTGTTGATAACACGTACATACTCAAATAAGAAAATAAACAGAAACTAAAAATCCTCGAAGCAATCTACATTAAACAATTTAAACCTGGTTTGAATACAATCAATTTTGATATTTCCAATAACGTACTCAAATGTCTAATCAGACCAGGGACCACAACACCACTATTTTGTCACTGTCTTCGGCCATCCGCCACGGTAGGGATGGACTTATATTTTCAATTCAATTCTCTTTATTGTTAATAGCTTAAATGTTCTATGTTTACTGTGTGTTAATATTTACTCTTTGATAATGGCTTATGTGAGCCGAAAGCCAGATAAAAATTTCAACAAATACTGTGATTTTTTGTTGTCTTTCAACGACATCACCATCAAGTATATCAGACGGTATGAACGGATCCTACACAAAATTAATAGACAAAACTTGTCTATATTATTCAATGAAACCTGCATTAATATATATATATATATATATATATATATATATATATATATATATTCTTTTAATTACCAATATTGGAGCTTCTGGCACGAATGCCAAGTAGTACAACATGCCAAGGACTGTGTTGTCGACAAAATTAACAACAATCCGCACAATATAAAATTGGGACAATTTACCCATCATACCCCGTAGTTTCAAAACTTAGTAATAATAGTGCTAGTGATTGTTTCAGTGGGTTATACAAGAGTTTGGCTGAAAAAGTACAAAGTCCACAATGAAGCCAAGAAGAGGAGATTAATGGACCTTGCAGCACCTCCCCATCAGACGGGCTGGAGAGAAGCCCAAATGTAGATCAACCAGAGCAGTGTCTATAATTTCCCACTATCCCTATGGAACCTATTACAACTGAGTAGTGAGTTCGATTCTTACTGGGTATCCCATACTTTTGGCCTTGTTCCACATCTAAGCGGCACTTAGAAAATCAACTATCCATGTGGAATCTGAAGAAAAATTTTTTCACCCTTACATGAGTTTCAAGAAAAGTGATTTCATATTATACAGAAACCCCACCAGAGAAATGAATATTTGTTTTTGTTAAATGAACAATGTTGTTCGTGTGTTTAGTTTCCCTCTCAGTATTTCATATTGCTCTGGATAATATTCATTGAGCTCAATTTTTATCTTCCATTTAATATTTTAATTAGTTAAAATTTTTGGAATTATTCTCCCCCTTTTTACAGGTTTACCATATATATATATATTTTCTTAAATTTTCTTTTTTAAAGGAGCGACTGTTATTCTTGTTCGTTTTTTTTTTAGTCTTTGTGAATCTCATTCAAGCAAAATCCTTTGTAAAATAAAGACAGAAGCTGATGATGGTTCGCCTGAAATAGGCCTATCATTCCAATTTACCATGAAATAACGTGTCTCCCTTAATTTTTCTTATATTTGCTCTCTCTCTCTCTCTCTCTATATATATATATATATTGTTACAGCTCTCTTAGAGAGTTATCCTACCACTGTATGTACAGGATACTCCTTTGGATTCTTCTATACCCACACTGCATGCTTATATATATATATATATATATATATATATATATATATATATATAGAATAAAAATTGTGAGGCCGTGAACATTTTGTTTAAAGTGTATATTTATTATTATTATTAATGTTATGATATGATGGTATTTGTGACGCTGCTACACGTGTTCTGAGTCTAAGATTGACTCTCTTCAGGTGAATAAATTATCGAGTTCCTTTTGTTTCTGAGAGCCAAGGTGTTGTTTAGAAATAAGTATGGAAAAAAAATAATAAATCAAATCAGTAAGATAGAATAAATCAAATGTTGACGGGTTGAAATGTCTGGTTTCTCACATCAGCACTTGTATAAACAGATAAATGAATCAAGTGCTTACCCCAATTGGAAATGATTTTGGTTTGAGGTTCCCCAATTAGTACATTAAAATTACCTTCTAGGTGCCTTCCTTATCTAAGAGTCTCTCTGTAATTGCGTATTATTTTTTTTATTTCATCTTTATGTCTTTTTATTATTTGGGGTTATCATTTGAATTGTGGGGGGTGTAATTGTCTTCTATCGGTCAGCTGCTTGTTTTTATTGAAATTTTGAATTTTGTGTGCGTATGTGTGAGTGTTTTTTAATTTTGTCTGTTGAAGAATTGTTTTTTTTATGGATCATCTGGTTCTTTTTTATTGTTTGAGGTTGCCATTTGAATTTGGTTGTGTGTGTGTGTGTGTGTATATATGTGTGTTTAATGTTGTTTTGTTGAGAAGGCTTGTACTTTTTATGAATCTTTCTTTCTGCATTATATATATATATATATATATATATATATATATATATAGGAAAAACTACTAAAAAGTTTTAAGTTTAAAAATGTATTTTTTAGACAGTATTTATTTATTTATTTCTATTATATATATATATATTTGATATTCAGACCGGCCTCAGCCTTTCATCAGAAACAAATGATTTTAAAATTTAAACTAGAAAGTGATAGTTCTTTTAATATTTGTAAACGTAAACCTATCTCTAATCATAGTTTTAAATGTTGTTTCAAAGAAATTTTTTTTAAGTGTATCTAAAAATTGTTTAACTATTGAAATATTTATAAAGATTCAAAGGATACTTAGACTAACTTAACCCCCAATTCTTCTTGCACCGTTAAATATTTTTCCCCTGCATCTTTTCTTTTTTGTACGTGTGGTTCTGTGTGTATGTGTAGTATGTTATTTTTATATATAATTGTATGTGTATATGTGTATGTAGATTCGAAACACGTGCAGCACAAATTATGACAAATTAATACTCCATACTCCATAACTTGTATGAATACCAAACAATATATATTTTAAAGAAAACGTTCATGGCTTCTCACACTTTTTATTTTATATATATATATATATATATATATATATTATGTATGTGTGTGTGATATGTATATATGTATCTGTGATATGTATGTGTAGGTGTACACTTGTTGAATTTATATTCCTTAAGTAAAAAACTTTTTCATCTTTATTTTTATTATGTATTACATTTTATTTTAGTCTATGTTTTTATAAATTTTATTAATTTTCTAGAAATTTTTTAAAAATTTAAATCAAGTTTTATATTTAAATTATATGTCAAGATTTTCCCCCAAAAAACTTTTAATTTAAACCATAAACTGCTATGATTTATTTGTCAACAAGTCTGTTAACGTTTCTATGGAGATGAATGATTTTTCCTTTTTCTTTCTTTTCCTTAGCTTACTTCCCTGTCAACCACCCCTTCCCATTCCTTTCAATTCTTTTTACTTTCCTCTTTCATTTCTTAGAGCCAGACAAGGCTAAATTTTTAACTTACTTTTAAACTGAGTAAAGAGTTGTAAGGTTTTCCAACAATCTAAAAATAGACATTGATTTCTGTCTACTTTCTTATTAATACCACCCCTTTAATTTTTCTGTGAAGTATATATTTTTTTAAACTTCCGCTGGTAAAATATCTCGTTTTATTTTTAAATAAAAAAAGTTGCCGACAAAGTGTGAAATTTCTCTTAGGGATTTGATGTAGAAATGGCCATACAACTGATTTGAACATCAAAATTTATTTATTATATATATATATATATATATATATATATATATATATATATAAATAAAAAAAATGTATCTTTGGGCAGTAACCTTTCTTTCAAACATCTTTCATCAAAAAAAAAAAAAAAAAAAAAAAAAAAAAAAAAACTTTTTTCAGTGTCCTAATATTTTTCCATTTTGTAAATACCTTACGTGTTACTTATCAAAGGCCCTATAAAGCAAACATTTCTCCCATAATATCAACCAATATTGGATTATTTAATAGCAGAAATGTAGTATTGAAAGTCTGTTTTAAAATAGAAAGATGTTTATGCAATTTCCAGTCATACACGCCATTTGACGGCTTGGAATAACACCCCTTTTTCTAAAACAGCATAAAATAAATTACCACATTACAGTCGAATCAGGAGGAAAAAATATCAACAGCAGAAACAAAGACCTTTGAAAATGGCTATAGAAGTTGCTGAAAGTGCTTGGGGCGATAAAAGTTATGGGCCATTAATTTTTGTTCAGGAAAATGTTAGGATGCTGGAAAAACTTTGTAAAAAAAAAAAAAAAAATTATTTGAACCTTCTTTGTTGGCCATATTTAATGAAATACAGTGGAACCTCTAATTACAAAAGGCTATAAATACAAAATTTTCAGGTTACGAAACGTCCCTTTGGAAAAATATTGCCTCGTGTTATGAAAGAAATTTCAGGATACAAAAAGCGAAAATTTCAAAATAAGCACTGCTGCTTGCCGCTCCCAGAGTCCACCTCATTCCCTCCTCATTCTCAATAATGCTTCTTCCCACCCACCCGGCCTCGATGATATCCTGGAGGAGTTCTCATTTATTAAGGTGCTATATCTCCTACCCAACACCACCTCTATCCTCCAGCCCATGGACCAACAAGTCATTTCAAACTTCAAGAAACTCTACAGGAAACACCTGTTCAAGAGGTGTTTCGATATTACTGAAAACACCCAGCTTACCATTTGTGAGTTTTGGAAGCAGCACTTCGATATTGTTGTTTGCCTCAAGATAGTCAATATGGCTTGGCAGGAGGTGATCAGACATACCATTAATGTAGATTGGAGAAAACTGTGGCCCGATGCTGTTGCTTCATGAGATTTTGAGGGGTTCGAGGTGGAGGCTTGGAATCGATTAGAGCATTTATATGGTAAAAAGCATCTCTACTTATGAAATTTTCACATTACGAAACGACTTCCAGAACGAATTAGTTTCGTAAGTAAAAGTTCCACTGTATAATTTTGATGAAACTTGTGATAGACACTTTGTTCCTTTTAGTCTTAAAGAAAAGAGAAAGGGAAGGGGGTTATTCTCTTGTGAAAGCTTTAGGCAATGGTCTTGCAGAGCAAAAATCGAGGACCAAAGAGAGAGAAAAAAAAAAAAAAGAAAAAGGCCAGAAATGTAGTCAACGGGCAGTGTGAGACACGGGATTTGGCTGTCTTATTTTGTATGGAAAATCATGTGACGACACTTCCATTTTCTCTGGTTTCTCTCTCAACAAGGCGGCAAAACTGGTTTTCCTTCTGTGGTATGATGACGTCACAGCTTGTTCAGTGAAATACAGAGATAAATAAACATGATGATTTAAGTTTTCTTGGTCTGACACTTTTATAAATTTATAGAAAAAAAATCCTTTTAATATTTATTTCTTTATAAAATGGTAAATTAATAAATATTTCTTTGTGGTTGGCTCACATATTTTATAATTTTGTTAATTTAAAATTATCCTCGTAAATAAGCAATGTTTAGCATTTATGTTTTCAGTTCTCAAGAGTAACAAAAATGTATAAATCTATTTTCTTGTTTGGGTTTTATTAAAACTTCGATCTGTGATTTCTACAACAAAAAGCATTACCAAGAGAGTCAAAAGTGTATACGGGTAATAGAAACCTCAAGAGAATTACCATCTTTCAGACCCACACCCCACCATGTTTTTTTTGGGGGGGGTCAAAGATTAACAATGCTTTACCTTTTTTAGTGCCAGTAGCCTGTTATCATTTATCCATCACACCTCGATGGCAGCAACTTTTTGTTGGTTTCTGTAACAAACTGTTTTTTACGGGACAGGGTTGTTAGCCCTGCACCCAACCCCCAAACCTAGAGGACCGGTGGACCACCCTTACTTTTACAGCACCTGGTATTCCCAAATGGTTACCCATTTAAGTACTGACCAGGCTCAATGTTGCTTAACTTCGGTGATCGGACAGGAACTGGTGTATTCAACACGATCCGTAGATTATAGTAACCTGTTGTGCCTTAATTGAATTACTGCCTTGCTTTGGGAGGATTAAAAAAAAAAAAAACTTGACGGTTTGCTATTGTCAGCAATTGTCAACTCTTTCAGAAACATTGTTTTAAAAGGATGAAACTAAAGAATTTTGAAATGAAAAACTTTTTATTTTCACTAAATTTGAACAAAAGTCTGGAAGAATATGATTACCATTCAACCTGACGGAGAAAAATGGTTGAATATACAATGGTTACAAGATTTAACTGTGTTGGTAGCTGTTTCAGCATTTACATCTTTCTAGGTTTACTGCTGGCCATACACTGTTTTAAATGACCTATTCTTCATATCTATGTCACAGATTTCACCTGACGAGGTTTAAAGAACAGATCAGCCAAAATATTGTATTAAAAGGAAATATCAAGAAGAGATCCAAATGCTAAAACAATAATGGATATGTTAACTCTTCTCTCACTCTTTAATTATATATATATATATATATATATGTGTGTGTGTGTATCAACTGATTATCTTTTTTAGTATACAAATAGAACCACATTTATTGATGTCTGGAGGTAAAGAAATTTTCCTGGGGGAGGGGGAGTAAATAAATTTAAAAAAAAAAAAAAAAGGTAAATAAATTTAAAAAAAAAAAAAAGGTAAATAAATTTAAAAAAAAAAAAAAAAAGGTAAATAAATTTAAAAAAAAAAAAAAAAGGTAAATAAATTTAAAAAAAAAAAAAAAAAGGTAAATAAATTTAAAAAAAAAAAAAAGGTAAATAAATTTAAAAAAAAAAAAAAGGTAAATAAATTTAAAAAAAAAAAAAAGGTAAATAAATTTAAAAAAAAAAAAAAGGTAAATAAATTTAAAAAAAAAAAAGGTAAATAAATTTAAAAAAAAAAGGTAAATAAATTTTAAAAAAAAACAAGGTAAATAAATTTAAAAAAAAAAAACAAGGTAAATAAATTAAAAAAAAAAAAAAAGGTAAATAAATTTAAAAAAAAAAAAGGTAAATAAATTTTAAATTTTAAAAAAGTAAATAAATTAAAAAAAAAAAAAAAATCAATTGTCAAACATTGTTTCCCACTGCCAGTGGGGGCGAAGAAAAATGTAAAAACTGTTTGAGGCGGGAGGGAAAGAGGTTGTGAAGATGTAATAAATGCAACCTCACACACAATTTTCGTCTCTGTAATCACATCATTACCTTTTTCCAGTTGAAAGAGTGTAGCCACCAGTCTAAGAATTAAAGCACCTACCCCGCGCCACAAGTCATCTGCAGTTACGATATGTGATTGAGATTGTTAACACAGAGAACTACCCATGCACACATCTGCTAAATTTAGAATCCACTCTATCAGTCGGATGGCCTTGATAACAAACAAGAAACTGAATTAAGATCATTTGATCCGATAGTCACACCAAGTCACAGTTTTCATTGTATAAGACAGCAAGAACTCACAGAGGTAAGTTATCTTAATTAAAACCAACAAACTGGGTTTAATTTCTCATTGTATTTTTCCAATTTTCAAATTGGACATTGTCCATCCAAACCAAAATTGTGGATAAATTGTCAAAACCTCAGGTTTTCTTCAGTTTTCGGTAAAGCAATTTCAATTGCTTCAGTTATTATCAAGAACTGAGTGTTATCAGTTTGATGAGCAAGATTTGGTTAGCTACATCCTGGCAGGTTACAATTCAAATATACAGGCACCACATAAGTGATGTCAGGTGTCAAGAAATTGTAAAAAACAAAAAAAAACAGGGCGGTGACGTTAACAAAACCTTATCTGCCACACCCAATTCTGAGAGTTGAAAATCAGTCAGTTAAGTGCCATACGTGATACACGCTTTTGGCGATCATGTCACAAAAGCAACATGGCTGACTGGACAGAAGATTATCCCGCAGTAGGTTGCCATTGCCTTTTGCGGTAGACTGGTTGCCAGCCAAGGCTATAGAACCCAATCTGTCCTATTATTTAACCCATAACTGGAGGGAAGAGATGGATTAATACCTTTCCCAAGGGTATTTGTGCATAAGTGAATGCAAGGAATTCAACTGGAATTCGAATTCGGCACCCCGATTCGTCGTTCCGAGTCGATATCCACTGCACCACAACGCACATCCTCCGTTGAAAATACTTTGAACAAAAACAGGAAACATGAAATTCAGTCCGTTTATCTACAATTCTGATGACATTAACAACTTGGAAAAATAGAATAAAAACATGAAACAATCAGATTTCAACAGCTGAATTTAACAAAAACTTGGTGTAGTGGGGGTCACACACATTAGCGTAATATATACAGTCTCCATTAAATAATATTGCGACATTATTTTTTGCAGATCTGAACTTTGGTCATAATGTAAAATTCTTGTCATTTTGAATCCTTCAAAATTAAAGCTTTCCTTGTTCCAAAACAAACCCCATCTGCCTGTCATAAGACGATCAGACAGGCATGTTTCTATGTCACTAGATCACAAGCAACAATGGCTGATGTCCTAACACTACATGTCATATTACCAACATGGGAATATTAAAAAGGCCAAACTAATTTATTAGACAAAAATAGCATCAAATGCCAGAAAATGGAACAAGTCTGGAGTTCATTCTTACAATTGCACGCAGAGATCTACAGCAGAGAGGAAGCAAAGAAACTGTTTTGTTTTACTTGTATCAGTAGCAGAGCTAAGATAGCAAATGGCTGGCCCAGGTAAGGCACTAACAGAATTTAGTCAGAGAGAGAGAGAGAGAGAGAGAGAGAGTGAGATCTGAAAGAAAAAAAAAAAGAACTTCTTGTTGCAGCCTAACCAAATTCTGTTGATTCTTCTCTTCGTCTAGGATGAAACAGCATATTTCTTTTTGCCAGAGTCACTGATCACGCATATGTGCTGAAAAGAGAAAATAATGCAGCAGATGAAAAGAAAAGAACAAAAACAGTAATTTTTTTTTTAATCGTATCACCCTGAGCAAGGCGGTAACGCCACTGATGTGCAGGGGGCTACGTAATAGTGAAAAGATTTGAAAACAGAAAGCCGGAAACCACATCCTAAACAGAGAACAAGTTAACCTGTTCAATAGACATGGGTGGAGTGTGAAATGGGCGATAGATAGATCTATCTACTCCAATTGAAAAAAACAAAACAAATTGAGAAGATTGGGAAAGAGAGAAAGCTGGAAACCACATCCTAAACAGGAAACAAGGGATGAGCCTCTTCACCTGTTCAATAGACGTGGGTAAAGTGTGAAACAGGCGATAGATAGATCTATCTACTCCAATTGAAAAAAAAAAGAAAACAAAGTGAAAAGATTGGTTGTGCCATAAATGTAGGATAATATAATTTAAATTTAAAATTTCCAGTGCACTTCATTCGTGCGTATTTGTAGAGGCACCAACATAAGTATGAATGAGCATGACTAAGGGGGTGCTGGAAATTTCAAGGTTAATTTTTTTTTTTTTTATCTAGCCAACTTCATTTAAATACTCTTCCTTCCATCACTCTTGTTAGTCAATACCCGCCACATTTCTATTATAATAAAGTTAAAATCTTCAAAAACTAAAGGGAAAAACATATTTAAGGAAATACAGGGTGCGATGTTTGACTTGCCGTCTAAATGGCGCCAAAATTAAAACAACATCGACATCCCATTTGAACAGATATACAGGGTGCGATGAATGAATCGTCGTCTAAAATGCGCAAAAACAAATTTAAAACCAGCATCTCATTTTAACAGATATTTATCAAAATTACACAGAAATATCTTGAAATATGAAAAACGAAATTTCTTGAACGAAATAACCATTGGCTCTAGCCACGGCCTCCAGACAATTTCGAAATCTCCTGCAACTCTTCTGGATGGTCTCCTTGTTTAAATTGATGAATGCTGTCATAATCTTTGATTTCAGTTCATCTTTGGTGTTACAAGGAGATTTGTTGGTCTCTTGCTTAACTACGACCCACACATAACATTCAAGGGTGTTGCAGCCTGAGGAGTTAGGTGGCCAGGTGTAAGGGGTGATGGAGTCGCAGAAATTGTCTGACAGCCATGACTGGGTTTTCCTGCATGTGTAACATGGTGCAGAGTCTTGTTGCCAGAGATAAGGTCGTCCAGCAACCACCCTCTTGACCCAGAGCAGCACTACATTCTTGTTATGGATCTGATCAACTTGGAGGGATTGTTTACAATCATGGCTTGGATCTCGCAACAAATTTGGGAGTTCTCATAAGATTGATCACAGTGAGTTTTCCGCGTTGCCATACCTTCACAATCACCATTAGACTCATCCAACTCTTTCCAAATCGACTGCACTCTCCTCAGATTGACACCCAAACTCCCAGAAATGTTCATATTGAAGCTTTCAGCACAAATGACAAACAGTACAGCATGTCATTTCCAAGTTTCTCATAGGCGGTGCCCAACTGACCCTACTATACTAGACAGTCAACAAAATCTGAAAAACACATCAAGCACGCATAAAACAGTGACATTTTACCCATCGCACTCTGTATGTGATTTTCCCCCAAATAAAAGATCCTGCCTTTTCAAAGTTGAGATACTTGTATATTTACCCAGATGCCATACACTAGGTTCCTTTTAAATTGTTTTTTTTTACGCACACCAAGAAGCACATTTTGCATTGTAACCCATTATACCCACACGTGATCAAAAACAAACTGTTTTCTAGGTTTGTTTATATGCACATTTCTTATGATCCATGTATTTATTTGTATGAATATAAAATTTATTTATTTAAAAAAAGAAAGAAAAAGAAAGAAAAAAAAAAAAAAGAAAAAGTCCATTCTTAACAATACTCCATTGCCAAAATGGCTAACCAAAAATTCAAAGAATTCAAATGAACACATCTTACTACCACAAAAGGAATGTACTGGTAACTGACGGAGTAGAGAAATTCACTTTTAGCTCTGGCTTCAGAAGCAACTGAATTATTCAACAATCCTAATGACTTTCACCAGCCATGATAGTGAATGCACTGCACACCATTCGTAGCTAAGCA